>JAMPIV010002161.1:0-35241 GCA_024509875.1 Oreohelix idahoensis
GTATGACTATGTGCATATGTTTTTTTCCTTAATGTATTTTTTTCTTGTTTTGGTGTTGTGAGAAGATTTTATAGATGATAAATAAAAATCTCTCTGGAACTAATCAGTGTGTTGGTCAGCTCGTTCTAGAATATTTACATAAGTATTGTTATAGTTTTTCCCACGTCTGTGTGTCTAACTGTTTGTCACTTGAAGGGGTGTGCACGTGAGTGGTATGTTCATACATAGTAACATAGGTTGTGAATAGTCTGTGTGACTCTTATATATCTGTAGTAGAAGATAGGCCTGAGCGTGAGAGAAGATTCTTGTTTTTCAGGGGACAGCTCTATTTGATTCGGTACCACTGCACTCCTTGGAAAATCTATTTCTTGTTACTAACTCTCACTGTGTATATCACATATTCTAATCTACTCAGAAGGGACCTAACCCAAGTCTTAATACTCCTATCGAAAAAATCTACGACAGCAATGTTCCCGGTACCCAAGAAATGTGGCGAAAAAACTGATGATGGCGACCTAAACTCAGTTACCTCAATATCTTTGAGATACTCCTTTGAAAATATCAAAAAGGTTGTGTAAGACTTCTCAACACGTTTCCTTCTCCATCTAGAACATTCTTAACAAGGTGGCGGCCTTTGAAAAATACATTTAATGTCTCAGAAAAACACACTCTCCATAAAAATCCTGGAGCTTAGAATAAATAATGTCCACTTCAAACCAGTGAACGAATGCGAACGGCGCAAATAATCAACACACTTGAACCCCACGACATGTGAGACTAAAAAACGTCACTAGATTGACTGTCGTTTAACACGGGTGAACGCTTCGTGCAAACAATAGTTTGTCTACAAGCGAACACAATTCCTCACATAAAATGGACATGTGCTAGATTGTAGTAACATGCTGCAATATTTAATCCCAAATCTATCCTTAACAGTTATATAAGGACGCGTTTTATTTATTGTAATATGTTTTTGTTTGTATTTTTTTAATGATTTATACTATATTATCTCTAGTAGGTATTTCTCAATTTGTAGTTATAGTTCAATATGGTTTTATTATCAAAAAATAATATTGCCTTAACTGTCGTGAATTTGAATTTTATTGAAGGATTACTTAGTCCATCCGTATTTATCGGGGGGGGGGGGGGGGGGGGTGGGCGGTGGGTGGGGGGGGGGGGGGGGGGGGGGGGGGGGGATCTTCCACCACTGTAAACTGGCTCGCATCCGTATTTATTATTTTATATGTTGGCTTTTGTTTTTGTAATATAGTGTTTTATTAACTTTTGTATTTCTGACGGGGTCTTAGTGCCTAAGAGATTTTCTACACTCATTTCTACCTTATAATTACTAAAGTATGTCTTAATGTTTTGCCTCTGCTGGTCATATTTTTTGCAGTCCACTAGAAAGTGTCTAATTGTGTTTGGTTCTTGACACTCTTCACATGTGGGTTCCTCTATCATTAAATATCCAGTTCCAAGCTTGAGCTTTTACATTTTTTTATTTAATTAGTATTTTTAGTTCATCGTACTTGTCATTTTTTTTTTTTTTTTTCAGCATTTTATATGAGTGTCTTCCCTTTTTTTTGCTTTGGTCCCATGCTATTATCCGTTCTGTAGTTATTGCTTTGGCAATTAAGCTCTTAATTTCAAACTTCCCTAAACCTTTCAATTTTGTTATTGCTAGTTCTTCCCCCTTTGGCTTATTTGTATGCAAGCTCATTTCCTGCTATCCCAACATGTGCTGCTATCCATGATAATGTGAAACTGCATCCTGCATTGTGTAGATATGTATTAACCTGTAGTATTTCCTCTATAATAGCTGGTCTGCTACAGTCATATATGTTTCTAATAGCTAGTACTGATGAAAGGGAATCTGTGAGAATGGTTGCTTTATTTTGTGGGTTTTCTGCAACTATTTCTAAAGCTTTTAGAATTGCCATTAATTCTGTTGTACTGATGGATGTATTACTTGTTACTTTATATCACTTATAAATTTTTAATTGTTGTATTGCTATTCCTGCTCCTAATTGTTCTTCTTCATCTTTTGACCTATCTGTATATATAGTTAGGCTATTATGTATATACTGTTCTACGTATATACTCTAGTGTTTTCCTTTTTGTTGAGATTATGTCTTTAGATTTGCTTATGACCTTTGTTAAGTGGGAGTCAGTTTCTGGCACTTTTAGTTACCATGGTGGGATCTTTGCTTTTTACTGAACACTACTATTTATCATTTTAAATAGGTTTGGATGATGATCCACTTTTTCCATTGTTTTCCACCATGACGGGTATCTATTGTATTCTAATGGAATGTGGCCTATGAATTGGTTACCCCTATCAAAGGTTTTGTGTGCAGGGTGTGTTGGATCTTTTGCCACTTTTGCCAAGTAGTTGAATCTTAGCTCTTTTCTCCTTAGCTCCAGGGGTATAATGCCTAGCTCTACGTCTAACGCCTCTACTGATGTTCTCTTTGAAACACCTGCTATTATTGACAGTACCTGTTTTTGGACTGTCTAGTTTTTTCTTATTGCTCAGAACGGCTGATGCATGGAACACACTGGCATAGTCAACTTTACACATAATAAATGATTTATAGAAGGTAATCATTGTCTTATTGCAGGCTCCTTGACCACTTTCTTTCATATATTTTAACATTTTAATAAGTCTTCTACTGTTTTCTATTAATAAGTCTATGTGTCTGCTTCAGTTTAGTTGCTTGTCTAGTACCCAGAAATCTAGTTGTTTCTGCTGTACATACTGTTTGCTCATTAATGTTAATTTCAATCATATTTTTTAATTACACGCCCTCTACTGAAGATCATCCCTACTGGTTTTTAACGTTTACATTAACTCCCCACTCGTGTATCCAGCTGGATACTTTATCTATTGGTTTGTGTTCTGTTTTATAGATGAATGGAAGATTTCTTCTAGTTCTCGATATCGCTGCATCATCGGCAAACTGATAGAAGTTGGTTTTTAAGTCTTTAAACTCGTCTCCTAGGTCGATGACCTTAATCGTAAATATTGATGGTAAAATTACTGATTCCTGTGGGATTCCATTCTGTTGTCATAAACATCGGATCTATCATTGTTTATTTGTACCGTGAAATATCTATCATGCATGAAGTTTTCTAGAAAATTTCAAGTTCTACCTACTATACCTAATGTCCTGATCTTATATATTGCACCTTCCCTCCAACACTCATCATGTGCTCGTGCTACATCAAGGAATATTGATGCTATCATTTCTTTCTTTTTGAAGCCTGTTTTAACATCATGTTCCAGCTTCAACAGTTGCTCTATTGCACTATGATGGCTTCTAAAGCCCGCCTGAATTGAACTGTACAAATTGTGCTTTTCTAAGTGAAATTTTAAACGGTTGTTAACTATTGTCTTAAAAATTGTTTCTGGGTGCGATGTTAACGATATTAGCCTGCATGAGATGACCTTATGTGTTTCGTGATCTGGCTTTAGTATGGAGATGACTACTGCTGTCTTCCATGAACATGGGATTTTTCCCGTGTGCAAGAGCTAATACCCTTTCTATTTCATCTACTGTAATGTCTGCATTTAAATAATTAGCGTATTGTGTGCTTTCCGTATTTTCGTCTTTTAATTTTTTTAACAGAGATTTCGCCAATTTATCTCTGCCTTAACTAGACTGTCTATTGAACTAACTTTATAGAAGTATTTAGCTAGTATGTTAGCTTTTTCTCTATCTATTTTAGCTCTCTCTGGGAATTTAATTGTTGGGATTTTAAATTTCTTCTTGTTTCCTCCTTTAATTGCTTTTAGTTTTCTCCAAACTGTAGTTATTTGTGTCCTATGATTTGATGTTTGACAAAATATTCTTCCTCAATTTTAGTTGTTCTTAGCCTCTTTCTGTCTACCATGGTACTGGATTTCTATCCTTGATTCTTTTCATACCTTTAACTTTTTATGTTGGTATTAAGTGACTACGCATATTCCTCTATGGTAAATATTTTATTGCTATTTTAAAAATCTCATTTGTTAATCTTTCTGCAAATAGATCTACACTTTTAGACTCAATTTGTTCTGTGCTTAGTTTACTTAGTTCTAATTGGAAGGACTTCCGGTTTGCATTTTTGAAGTTGAATGTAGGTTTGGAGATTTTGGACTAGGTCTGTATTTGTCGTTTAGGTTTATTTCTATGGGCAAGTGATCTGAGCTGGAGTCATTCAGTACTTCTCATTTAGCAGAGGCTAGGTTTGAATAAAAATACTTATATCTTCTGCTGTATCTACTCCACAGCTGCATGGGTTCATTCTTGTGATTGAGCGATTGTTGCGCACATATTTTGTTGTGTGGCGCACAGATTACGCATACAAATGAAAAATGTATTTATTTGTCTGATAAAAATATATTTATCTTTGAATTCACGATTTCCAGTCTAGAGGGACAGAACTCAGATTTGGCGATGTGTATTCATTCTGTAAGTTATCGTTTCTTGTATCTTTCCTGAAGATCGAACTCAGCGGAGGAATCTAGGTTTACAGCGATCTATTCTTTGTGTGGTTAGAAATAGATTGTTCTTTCTTCAGAATATGTATGACCCGAATCTATGTGTAGTTCTTGTCTAGGTAGGACGAGTATGTCTTTTATCTTAATATCTTTGTATGTCTAAGTCGAACTATATCTTTGGTGTCGAACTTGGGGTCATAGGTTGTTCGGCGGATGTGTCGCTAAGAAGGGAGGTGAGAAGGTTCCGCCCTGTTGGACCTAGATGAAGGCGGTCTGAAGATTTGTCTTGAGCTCTGTGGTTCCTTATGGGGAAAGGAGATTGTTTATCTCTTCGATTGAATTATCAGAGATTCTTCCCCAGTGTTGATTCTTGACGCCAAGGAATGGCGTGCGTTATTCGCGTTATTGGCTGTTGTGTTTTTCCTGAGAAATAAGGTAAAACAGACATATTGAACCTTTCGTCATATTCAGCTAGGTCGACATGCTATCGTCTGCACAGGCGTTTGATTAGCGATGTTAAGACGACATATTTGCTAGCAGTTATATATATATATATATACATTTTATGTCGCAACATGATTGAACAGGATATGCAGAGTCTAATTTACATATATTTATGACAGGAACAGAGCCTATGATCATGCTTCGTCATTATCTTTGTTGTGATCGAAAGTCAAAGATGGAGCCATCTTTGGACTCCAAGTTTCAATCTTATAAAATCATCGATCGAGAACAGGAATGTCCTTAATATCAGACGATGATATCGAGATCTGCATACTATTATATGAAAATCCACTACTGGTGGTTTGACATTGTATTCATAAATTCATTTACTGAATTTTCGGCCTGAAAGACTTAGACGAGGTTCTTACAGGGAACCATGAGTAAACATTGGTTCTTAACTGACGCGATTTGTCAGTAAGGCCTGAGATTATACATATGTGCTGAAATACTTAGTGCTTGTCTACTAACATTACCTTGAACTGTTATACAACATGAATGCTGATGTTTCCTGTTCCTGTGTCGTCGAAGTGTGTGTCCATTAAATGCAAGAAAACGTAAACAGTAGGTCGTCTTACACTTCATGCCACGAGTGAGTGAGATTGCCCTATTGTCAACTCTCAGAACATTTTCCAGCATTCGCGTACTGTATGTATCCTCACTCCAAAACAATACACCACTGCTTAGGTCGAGTTGACCTGTGTTTGTCTTCACTGTGACAACACCCCTTCGAACACGATTGTAACCATACAACCAACACTGGTGACCGAAGGTTAGACTTTATCAACACTGATCTTTACCAAGTGGAAAAGAGAGGTTTATCAGCCATCATTTAGTATTATTAGCTCAGCTCTTTCAATGTAATACAAGTCTTTTTCTAGCTAGATCATTACTGTTGTTATCCCATGCATTGTGGTAGGCATTGAAATCTCTTACCAGTAACGTCCTGCTAGTTATTTTCGAACTAATTTATATATATATATATATATATATATATATATATATATATATATATATATATATATATATATATATATATATATATATATATATAGTGAAGTATTATGGTGAGTAGAAATATATTTAGTTGATTCACACACTATTTGTGGTGAAGGAAAGGTAGATAATTTATAGTCTCCTAGAGAATGTAGATAATACATGGTAACAGTAAAACCGTTAATAACTCTCCAAGAAATTTCTCTTAATAAAAGTTTATATTCGTGACGTGAATAAGAAATCCCTGACAGAAACTGTGGAACAACATTTAGAGAAAGCGATGGACAAAGAGAACGAAGAATAGACGACCTGTTCCAGGTCTGTATCTCTATCACGGCTATTCCTGAAGTATCTGAGACCACTGCATGTGGATCAGGTTGGAAAATTAGTTCTGATAGACTGTGACTCTATCATGCCCCTTCCTAATTCTGTAGTGGAGGATTAGAATGTAGTTGAAATTAAAGTATAGTTTCAAGGATTGGTAAAATGTGTTCTACTGATGAGATGGGTATTAAATAATGACAACAAAACATTTACAACTGCCAGTTATGAATGGGACACTATTCTGTAGCTATATTACAGAATTATAACAAACCGTGATTTCTACATTAATTATTGTTCAACAATTTGAAATAAAATAAGAACATTAATTCAAACTAGAGATCATGTGACAATAAAATCAAGCTAAATATATTATAATTATTGTTTTCTCTAAATATTAAATTAGATTAGATCATACTAGACAGGGGATAATGGATGATAAATGTCTTAATTTTAGAGAAATTATATCATAATTGCTTGTGTAGAGTTTAAATGTATAGTTGAAATACTAGTGGCCGTGAGTTGTTCTTGAGTCCCATGAGATTTATCTGCGCTTGGCTGATCCTTTCTTGATGGTTGCATTACCTGCACTATGTTTTTTGTATTGCCAGTAGTGGCGTATTCTCTATGTGTGCTGTGCGTGCTGCGCACACCTATGCCCGTAGGAAAATAAAAATTTAATTTATTATTCTATAAAATATTTCTCTTCTTGCGTAATTGAATATAGTTGGTTTTTAAATTAAGAGGGGAAGAAGTTAAATAGTAGGCGTACATATTCATTTTAAGTAGCAGCACGCCTAGCTCGCATTACCAGGATACGCCACTGATTGCCAGAGAGTTTGGGTTGATTCTCTTTTCCTATAACCCCCTCGATCTGTTTCCACGATGTGCTATCGAGACAATGTGTTTACTTTCCTTGACAAATTTTCTCTCGTTCCCATAGACATGGTTGTAAAACACCAGCTTCTGATGTCAACAGAGACTGAATTAAATTTACTTCTGGTCACCAGTTAGAAATGTACTAATAAAACGAAATGTATGTCTTGTCCCCTGTCAGTAAATAGCGCGGTAGCATAGTGGTTAGGTACTGGCTTTCTAGCTCAGTGGTCTATGGTTCGATCCCCAGACGAGGTGGGATTTTTTTGGGCCGCAAACGGCTCCTGGGTCGACCCAACCCCAATTGGGTACCTTAGCAACTCTGGGAAGGTTAAGGCGGCCGGCGTGATGCTGACCACATCACCCCTAGTGTGCCGATGGTCAAGAAAATATGGGCCTAACACCATTGATGCCTCCTTTATTGTATTCTAAACACTCACGGGTGGTCATCAGGTTATACTTCGGTTGAGTGAGTACGCACCAACTTATGTTGATGCTAGTTTTTATAAATGTCTTCTGTCACGCACGAATATGCACAATTTGGTGTAGGGGAATTCGTGCGCGCTTGTGTCCAAGCAAGAGAGATGACGTCAGAGGTAACAAAATGAAAGCCAGCATCTCAAGCCAGACATTGAGTCTGTTGCCTATATTCCTATATATACCCAGTGTGTTGGGTTAGTTATTCTTCTGGTACAATGACTTCTTGGTAGTAGTCATTGTCGGATTACACTACACGTAAGTCCGAACCAGTTTTTGGTAAGAAGTGAATTGTTTACTTGAACTTTCGTGTCACCATCCTTCGTTGGCATCTAGCTAGCACCTTTCCTTTCTGCAAAGGGGTGCTATAATGGATCAACGGGGAATTTCACCGAAAGTATTTTAATATTATAAAGGATTCAAGGCTTCATCCTTTACGGTTTATTGGATTGTAATAATATATGGATTGCCGTCGTACGAGTCACGACGACGAAGAGAGGTTAGCCAAGCACTAGGACATAACCTTCGTTGTTTATATTAGATGCAAGTATGTATGGATCTGCCATGTCAGGGGTACCAAGCTACTAAAGTACCCGACCAGAATTGTAGGATAGAATCAATATATTTATTCCAAGACCTTTATGGTTGAATTGTCCTAACGGTCATGACATTGACGCAAGGTCAAACCCTGATCTTATGTGAGGAAGTTACTATGCCTGTACCATGCCCATATATATGCTACATGTACGTTTACTGTGAAATCCATGTTGGAGTACTGTAACCTGTTGTCGTCAACGTATTTTCGTCCTAAAATAAATTATGATGTCAGTAAAACTAACGAGTTCGTCCCTATACACATTGGCACTCGTTGACGTGCCGGCTTGTTATTGAAGTCCTTCTTTCACGTTCCAAGAAAGAAACATTCGCGTTATTATTGTCAAGTCCAAATAGCATCGCCCGTGTTGGACCGTTGTCACTACGACACCATCAACATCCTTTAGTCAGCGGTTCACACCCCAGGAAAAGCGAGGCTACAACTATGGTGGCCAGTGTGGGGATCGAACCCACGACATTCGCGTTATCAGCACGACACTCAATGTGCGGGCCATATGGTTTTTTCCAGAACAAAATCTAGAGTGCTATCTGCGTTCTATTGGCCAGGCGTCCATAGGGATGTCAATATTTACTGCCGCTCTTGTACAACATGTCAGGAGGTCAAAGTACGTGGTCCATACCACGCAGCTCCGATTCAGGCTGCGGACATTCCGATTCGGCCGTTTGAGAAAATGTCAATTGACATAATTGGTCCTATGCAACCATCAGCTAGAGGTCATACACATATACTCACTTGTATTGACATGTGTACTCGTTGGCCAGAGGCCATACCTCTTAAGAATACTTCTTCTGCCAGTGTTGCAGATGCATTGTGGTTGATTTTCTCACGTTTAGGTTTTCCTAGAAAGATCTTATCGGACCATGGAGTCCAATTCATATCGGAATCTATGTCCCAAGTTATGAAGTTATTAGGCATAGATAGATCGCTCAGTGCTATCTACCATCCGATGTCGAATGGATTAATTGAGAGGCAGAATAGGACGCTTAAACAGTTGTTGGGAAAGATAACTCAGGACCATCCTGAAAATTGGGACAGAGTCCTCCCCGCGGCGCTTTTTGCGTATCGCGAAGTACAGAATGAGGCTACCGGATTTTCTCCTTTTCAATTGGTCTTTGGCGTTCAACCGCGCGGTCCTATGTCGTTACTACACGACTTACTTATTGAAGATAATATCACTGATGAAACTCAATCTTCTTACGAGTACGTGATTTCTTTAAGAGAAAGAATAATAGATGCGTGTAGATTAGCTACCACATCATCAGAACAAGCTAAAGAAAATGCTCGACTTATTGAAGATAATATCACTGATGAAACTCAATCTTCTTACGAGTACGTCCCTTTTAAAATAATATCTAGGCTTACCACATCATCAGAACCAAGCTAAAGCAAATCTCCGATGTTGATTATATTGTCGATGTCATGGGAAAGCATAAGACTTTCCATATTCAACATGTTGAAGGAATATATACATNCACTCGTCCTGACTATCTTCAGTCAGTGTTTCAGGCAACCGATGAGCCTACACCACCTATCCAACACTATTCTTCTTTATCCGTCATTCAAGAAGAAGAATCTTCTTTTCATGACGTACCTTTACCTTTACCTGTGGTACCACTCCATCCTAATGAAAGTTGGAATGACGTTACTATTTCTACTGATCTGTCGGTGGATCAACATCAGCAATTTTCCGCTGTTCTTAGATCTTTTCAAGATGTTCTTACTGACATCCCAGGTCGTACGTCAGTTATTCAACATGACATTCTATTAACTGACGATACACCTATTCGAGTCCGTCCTTATCCTATACCTCTGCACTTTCGTTCTCAGGTTGATAAGGAATTGGATGAGATGCAAAAGTTAAAAATAATTGAACCATCTACATCACCTTATTCTAGTTCTATGGTCATAATTAGAAAAAAAGATAACAATATCCGTCTCTGTGTGGATTATAGGAAGTTAAACAAACTTACCCAGTTTGACGCGGAACCATTGCCATTGTTAGAAGATTTATTGGTTAAACTGTCTAACTCTACTTTCTTTACAAAACTTGACCTCTCAAAGGGATATTGGCAAGTCCCATTGACAGAAAGTGCAAAGCCACTTACTGCTTTTTCTACTCCACGGGGGTTATTACAATATAATTTCATGCCATTCGGTTTAGTAAATGCACCGGCTACATTTGTACGCATGATGCGTCGCGTACTTTCTCATCGTCCCGATGTCATTACATATATTGACGACATTTGTCTCTTTAATGACACATGGGATGAACACATTATTGGATTGAAAACATTACTGTCTACTTTACGGTCATGTAATTTAACTGCTAAGCCTTCTAAAGCTTTCGTGGGTTTTCACGAAATTTCATTTTTAGGCCACCGCGTGGGTCACGGTCGGTTATATACTGAGGACAGTAATGTCTCTAAGATCCTCAACATTTCTACTCCCAAAACTAAGAAACAAGTGAGATCACTATTGGGTCTTGTTCAGTTCTACGCTAAGTTCATACCTCATCTGTCCACTATTACTGCACCTTTCTCTTCGTTATTAAAAAAGGGCGCGGCTAACGTGATTCGGTGGTCGGAGGAACACCAAATCGCGTTGGACACCATTAAGGCATTCTTTTCTAAACCTCCTATGTTACAATTGCCTAATGCGAACCTTCCTTTCATCTTGCGCAGTGACGCCTCTGCCTACGGTATTGGAAGCGTGTTACTACAGGAGTACGCGGGCACCTTGCACCCAGTACTGTTCGTTTCAAGGAAACTTACGTCGGCTGAACAAAAGTACTCCGTTCTCGATAAGGAACTTTTGTCTCTCGTGTGGTCTATAACTAAACTCCAACGTTATCTTCTTGGATCACATTTCTTTGTAGAGACGGATCAGAAAGCACTTACTGCATTAAACACCAAAGACGTCAGATCTGCAAAGTCCACCAGATATGCAATTTCGTTGCAACCCTACTGTTTCACAATCCGGGCAATACCTGGATCACAGAACGTTTTCGCTGATATTTTGTCCCGCTGCCCGAGTGAATCATGCGACTTGGTACGCCCTACAAATGTGGATGCCTCTACACATACTACATCACATTTGTAAACATGACGTTCTTTGAACTTTACTTTGTGAATCAGTGACAATTTTTTTTTTGGTACATACTTAGTCAAGTGAATAAAGTTGTAACATTCCGTTGAATTACTTGAAGGGGAAAAAAAAAAAAAAAAAAAAAAAAAAAAACTGTGAATTATATATATAACAGTGAGGATCACATAACTTTTAGTATTTATGACATTATCTGCGTAAAGATACATTGTGAATTTAGATAAACAATAGTATATCGTGAACTATTTAACAATATTTTGTGGAATCTTTGGTATTTCAACATACTAAAACTTTTAAGGATCTTCGTGTTTATGAACTGGTTTTGAAGTTAACTTAGAATCTTCAAGAACTAATTGAACTTGTAGCAGTGTAATGAACTGAAACATTATTCAGTACATTGTGATTAATGAACATATTTAATTAGTTTAATTAGTTTAATATAATTAACTATAAATATTTTAATCCTAATGATTACATCGAGTAACTATCACTCATTTTAGATAGTGATACGTCATTGGTAGTTATTCTATGATACTACTCATCCTTAGACACGGTTAGGTGTGTTGATGACTTCAAGTGTTGTATTCATATTCTTTGATTTTTGCCACTTCTCATTTTTTTAATTTTTATGCATTTTCACCTTTTCCTTTAAATTCATGTATTACCATATCTCTTTATTTCTTATTGCATTTGGTTTCAATTAATCATCCTTTATGCTTTGATTTTCTTTCATCTCTTCCACAATGTTCCAAAGGTGGTCATTTGTGATGATATGCTTTTATGCATATTTGTTTTTGAGTTGAGTTGAATTTGATTTTGTTCGTTCACTCTCCTCTTTTTGATTAATATGCCTCTCTTGCATTATTAGTATTATTAGTATATAATACATAATTGTAAGCTTGTTTCACCTCTCCGCGTTAATTAAAGAAAAAAAATTTAATAGAATTAAATTTTTTTGCGGACGGTGTGAAGGAAGCTGATGCCTCCTTTATTGTATTCTAAACACTCACGGGTGGTCATCAGGTTATACTTCGGTTGAGTAAGTACGCACCAACTTATGTTGATGCTAGTTTTTATAAATGTCTTCTGTCACGCACGAATATGCACAATTTGGTGTAGGGGAATTCGTGCGCGCTTGTGTCCAAGCAAGAGAGATGACGTCAGAGGTAACAAAATGAAAGCCAGCATCTCAAGCCAGACATTGAGTCTGTTGCCTATATTCCTATATATACCCAGTGTGTTGGGTTAGTTATTCTTCTGGTACAATGACTTCTTGGTAGTAGTCATTGTCGGATTACACTACACGTAAGTCCGAACCAGTTTTTGGTAAGAAGTGAATTGTTTACTTGAACTTTCGTGTCACCATCCTTCGTTGGCATCTAGCTAGCACCTTTCTGCAAAGGGGTGCTATAATGGATCAACGGGGAATTTCACCGAAAGTATTTTAATATTATAAAGGATTCAAGGCTTCATCCTTTACGGTTTATTGGATTGTAATAATATATGGATTGCCGTCGTACGAGTCACGACGACGAAGAGAGGTTAGCCAAGCACTAGGACATAACCTTCGTTGTTTATATTAGATGCAAGTATGTATGGATCTGCCATGTCAGGGGTACCAAGCTACTAAAGTACCCGACCAGAATTGTAGGATAGAATCAATATATTTATTCCAAGACCTTTATGGTTGAATTGTCCTAACGGTCATGACATTGACGCAAGGTCAAACCCTGATCTTATGTGAGGAAGTTACTATGCCTGTACCATGCCCATATATATGCTACATGTACGTTTACTGTGAAATCCATGTTGGAGTACTGTAACCTGTTGTCGTCAACGTATTTTCGTCCTAAATAAATTATGATGTCAGTAAAACTAACGAGTTCGTCCCTATACACATTGGCACTCGTTGACGTGCCGGCTTGTTATTGAAGTCCTTCTTTCACGTTCCAAGAAAGAAACATTCGCGTTATTATTGTCAAATCCAAATAGCATTGCCCGTGTTGGACCGTTGTCACTACGACACCATCAACATCCTTTAGTCAGCGGTTCACACCCCAGGAAAAGCGAGGCTACAACTATGGTGGCCAGTGTGGGGATCGAACCCACGACATTCGCGTTATCAGCACGACACTCAATGTGCGGGCCATATGGTTTTTTCCAGAACAAAATCTAGAGTGCTATCTGCGTTCTATTGGCCAGGCGTCCATAGGGATGTCAATATTTACTGCCGCTCTTGTACAACATGTCAGGAGGTCAAAGTACGTGGTCCATACCACGCAGCTCCGATTCAGGCTGCGGACATTCCGATTCGGCCGTTTGAGAAAATGTCAATTGACATAATTGGTCCTATGCAACCATCAGCTAGAGGTCATACACATATACTCACTTGTATTGACATGTGTACTCGTTGGCCAGAGGCCATACCTCTTAAGAATACTTCTTCTGCCAGTGTTGCAGATGCATTGTGGTTGATTTTCTCACGTTTAGGTTTTCCTAGAAAGATCTTATCGGACCATGGAGTCCAATTCATATCGGAATCTATGTCCCAAGTTATGAAGTTATTAGGCATAGATAGATCGCTCAGTGCTATCTACCATCCGATGTCGAATGGATTAATTGAGAGGCAGAATAGGACGCTTAAACAGTTGTTGGGAAAGATAACTCAGGACCATCCTGAAAATTGGGACAGAGTCCTCCCCGCGGCGCTTTTTGCGTATCGCGAAGTACAGAATGAGGCTACCGGATTTTCTCCTTTTCAATTGGTCTTTGGCGTTCAAACCGCGCGGTCCTATGTCGTTACTACACGACTTACTTATTGAAGATAATATCACTGATGAAACTCAATCTTCTTACGAGTACGTGATTTCTTTAAGAGAAAGAATAATAGATGCGTGTAGATTAGCTACCACATCATCAGAACAAGCTAAAGAAAATGCTCGACTTTTTGCCAACAGATATAGACGTCTCCGCCAACTTCTTCCTGGCGATGAGGCATATGTCTTATTGCCTTGCAAAGACAATCGTCTCCTTATTACTTGGAGAGGTCCTTTTAAAATAATATCTAGGATCTCCGATGTTGATTATATTGTCGATGTCATGGGAAAGCATAAGACTTTCCATATCAACATGTTGAAGGAATATTACACTCGTCCTGACTATCTTCAGTCAGTATTTCAGGCAACCGATGAGCCTACACCACCTATCCAACACTATTCTTCTTTATCCGTCATTCAAGAAGAAGAATCTTCTTTTCATGACGTACCTTTACCTTTACCTGTGGTACCACTCCATCCTAATGAAAATTGGAATGACGTTACTATTTCTACTGATCTGTCGGTGGATCAACATCAGCAAGTTTCAGCTGTTCTTAGATCTTTTCAAGATGTTCTCACTGACATCCCAGGTCGTACGTCAGTTATTCAACATGACATTCTATTAACTGACGATACACCTATTCGAGTCCGTCCATATCCTATACCTCTACACATTCGTTCTCAGGTTAATAAGGAATTGGATGAGATGCAAAAGTTAGAATTAATTGAACCATCTATATCACCTTATTCTAGTTCTATGGTCATAATTAGAAAGAAAGATAACAATATCCGTCCCCTTGTGGATTATAGGAAGTTGAACAAACTTACCAAGTTTGACGCGGAACCATTGCCATTGTTAGAAGATTTATTGTGTAAACTGTCTAACTCTACTTTCTTTACTAAACTTGACCTCTCAAAGGGATATTGGCAAGTCCCATTGACCGAAAGGGCAAAGCCACTTACTGCTTTTTCTACTCCACGAGGGTTATTCCAATATAATTTCATGCCATTCGGTTTAGTAAATGCACCGGCTACATTTGTACGCATGATGCGTCGCGTACTGTCTCATCGTCCCGATGTCATTACATATATTGACGACATTTGTCTCTTTAATGACACATGGGATGAACACATTACTAGATTGAAAACATTACTGTCCACTTTACGGTCATGTAATTTAACGGCTAAGCCTTCTAAAGCTTTCGTGGGTTTTCACGAAATTTCATTTTTAGGTCACCGCGTTGGTCACGGTCGGTTATATACTGAGGACAGTAATGTCTCTAAAATCCTCAACATTTCTACTCCCAAAACTAAGAAACAAGTTAGATCATTATTGGGTCTTGTTCAGTTCTACGCTAAGTTCATACCTCATCTGTCCACTATTACTGCACCTTTCTCTTCGTTGTTAAAAAAGGGCGCGGCTAACGTGATTCGGTGGTCGGAGGAACACCAAATCGCGTTGGACACCATTAAGGCATTCTTTTCTAAACCTCCTATGTTACAATTGCCTAATGCGAACCTCCCTTTCATCTTGCGCAGTGACGCCTCTGCCTACGGTATTGGAAGCGTGTTACTACAGGAGTATGCGGGCACCTTGCACCCAGTACTGTTCGTCTCAAGGAAACTTACGTCGGCTGAACAAAAGTACTCCGTTCTCGATAAGGAACTTTTGTCTCTCGTGTGGTCTATAACTAAACTCCAACGTTATCTTCTAGGATCTCACTTCTTTGTAGAGACTGATCAGAAAGCACTTACTGCATTAAACACCAAAGACGTTAGATCTGCAAAGTCCACCAGATATGCAATTTCATTGCAACCCTACTGTTTCACAATCCGGGCTATATCTGGATCACATAATGTTTTCGCTGACATTTTATCCCGCTGCCCGAGTGAATCATGCGACTTGGTACGCCCTACAAATGTGGATGCCTCTACACATACTACATCACGTTTGTAAACATGACGTTCTTTGAACTTTACTTTGTGAATCTGTGACATTTTTGTACATACTTAGTCAAGTGAATAAATTTGTAACATTCCGTTGAATTACTTGAAGCGAAAAAAAGAAAAAAAAACAGTGAATTATATATATATATATAACAGTGAGGATCACATAACTTTTAGTATTTATTACATTATCTGCGTAAAGATACATTGTGTATTTAGATAAACATTAGTATATCGTGAACTATTTAACAATATTTTGTGGAATCTATGGTATTTCAACATACTCAAACTTTTAAAGGATCGTCGTGTTTATGAACTGGTTTTGAAGTTAACTTAGAATCTTCAAGAACTAATTGAACTTTTAGCAGTGTATTAAACTGAAACATTACTCAGTACATTTTGATTAATGAACATATTTAATTAGTTTAATTAGTTTAATATAATTAACTATAAATATTTTAATTCTAATGATTACATCGGGTAACTATCACTCATTTTAGATAGTGATACGTCATTGGTAGTTATTTAATGATACTACTCATCCTTAGACACGGTTAAGTGTGTTGATAACTTCAAGTGTTGTATTCATATTCTTTGATTTTTGCCACTTCTCATTTTTTAATTTTTATGCATTTTCATCTTTTCCTTTAAATTCATGTATTACCATATCTCTTTATTTCTTATTGCATTTGGGTTCAATTAATCATCCTTTATGCTTTGATTTTCTTTCATCTCTTCCACATTGTTCCAAAGTTGGTCAATTGTGATGATATGCTTTTATGCATATTTGTTGTTGAGTTGAGTTGAATTTGATTTTGTTCGTTCACTGTCCTCTTATTGATTAATATGCCTCTCTTGCATTATTAGTATTATAAGTATATAATACATTTTTGTAAGCTTGTTTCACCTCTCCGCGGTAATTAAAAGAAAAAAAAAATTAATAGAATTAAATTTTTTGCGGACGGTGTGAAGGAAGCTGATGCCTCCTTTATTGTATTCTAAACACTCACGGGTAGTCATCAGGTTCTACTCCGGTTGAGTGAGTACACACCAACTTATGTTGATGTTTGTTTTTTATAAATGTCTTCTGTCACGCACGAATATGCACAATTTGGTGTAGGGGAATTCGTGCGGGCTTGTGTCCAAGCAAGGCAGATGACGTCAGAGGTTAAAATGAAAGCCAGCATCTCAAGCCAGACATTGAGTCTGTTGCCTATATTCCCATATATACCCAGTGTGTTGGGTTAGGTATTCTTCTGGTACAATGACTTCTTGGTAGAAGCCATTGTCGGATTACACTACACGTAAGTCCGAACCAGTTTTGGTAAGAAGTGAATTGTTTACTTGAACTTTCGTGTCACCATCCTTCGTTGGCATCTAGCTAGCACCTTTCTGCAAAGGGGTGTTATAATGGATCAACGGGGACTTTCACTGAAAGCATTTTATATTATAAAGGATTCAAGGCTTCATCCTTTACGGTTTATTGGTTTGTAATATTATGTGGATTGCCGTCGCACGAGTCACGACGACGAAGAGAGGTTAGCCAAGCACTAGGACATAACCTTCGTTGTTTATTTTATATGCAAGCATGTATGGATCTGCCATGTCAGTGGTACCAAGCTACTAAAGTACCCGACCAGAATTGTAGGACAGAATCAATATATTCATTCCAAGATTTTATAGTTGAATAGTCCTAACGGTCATGACATTGACGCAAGGTCAAACCCTGATCTTATGTGAGGAAGTTATTATGATGCCTGTACCATGCCTATATATATGCTACATGTACGTTTACTGTGGAATCCCATGTTGGAGTACTGTAACCTGTTGTCGTCAACGTATTTCGTCCTAAATAAATTATGATGTCAGTAAACCTAACGAGTTCGTCCCTATACACATTGGCACTCGTTGACGTGCCTGCTTGTTATTGAAGTCTTCCTTCACATTCCAAGAAAGAAACATTCGCGTTATTATTGTCAAGTCCAAATAGCATCGCCCGTGTTGGACCGTTGTCACTACGACACCATCAACATCCTTTAGTCAGCGGTTCACACCCAGTAAAAGCGAGGCTACAGTAGGCCATATGAAGATTATTATAGCTGCCGGGTGAGCAGGCTTTATTGTGTAATGAAGATTTGTGTAGGCCATATGAAGATTATTATAGCTGCCGGGTGAGCAAACTTTATTGTGTAATGAAGATTTCTGTAGGCCATATGAAGATTATTATAGCTGCCGGGTGAGCAGGCTTTATTGTGTAATGAAGATTTGTGTAGGCCATATGAAGATTATTATAGCTGCCGGGTGAGCAGGCTTTATTATGTAATGAAGATTTGTGTAGGCCATATAAAGATTATTATAGCTGCCGGGTGAGCAGGCTTTATTGTGTAATGAAGATTTGTGTAGGCCATATGAAGATTATTATAGCTGCCGGGTGAGCAGGCTTTATTGTGTTATGAAGATTATTATAGCTGCCGTGTGAGTAGGCTTTGTTGAGTAGTGTGGAGGTTTATGAAGCTGTGAAGAAGCTATTATAAGGCCAGGATGTGGACAGGCCGTATTATATATATTTAATGCAATGTGGAAATTATATGATTCGTGTTTTGCTGTCGAATGTTTGTCATTTATGTCATCGTGTCTGTGTTGCAACGGAATAAACAGTATCGAACTGTTCCAGTCGTTTGCAACCCTTTTTGACTCCTGCATGTACTCTTATGCACGTACTGTGGTGTGCGAACATATCAACACACACCCAGATCAACACTTCAGACACAGTGACAGGACAGCAGCACACATATATTGAATTAGCCTGTGTGGCGATGATATAGACCGAACCACTACACTCGCAACAGTGGGTGTAAACAGACTATAACATTTAGACTTAGCGCCGTTATCAGCGGTGGTTTCAAAGGCCTTAATAACATTAACGTTTTATAACAATAAGTTTGTAACACCTATAGTCCCGATTTGGAACCCTCTGATTTTCATCTATTTGGTCTTTTTAAAGACGCACTCCGTGGGACAAGGTTTGAAGATGATGAAGGAGTGATTCATGCAGCGAAGAAATGGCTACATGATCAAGACAAAATCTGGTACGGGCTAGGAATACATGCACTTGTTTCGCGCTGGCATAAAGCCGTACAAGTTGATGGGGATTATGTTGAATAATACCGATGTTTACATGACATATTCATGTATATTGTGTATAAATTTCATGCTTTTTGTATAAACAGCTCCTGAGAAAAAAGATGTGGTGCATTACTTTTTTAACGCCCCTCGTAACATTTCTCTCAGCTCTCTATCTATCACTCTGTACCTACCTGTTAACGCTGGTAATCATGTATCATTTTCCCGGCTCTTGTGTGTGTGTATATGTGTCTGTTAGTGTATGTCATGGATGTTGGTGTAAATAGGTAAATCTCATCACATAATAACATGTAAATTTATACAGGAACGGACGTTATAAATAATATGTCATGTTTATGGTCATAGTGTTTCATGAGCGTACAGAAAATAAAGTATACACCGGCAATTTAATGTGTAGGAGTAAATAGAGAAAATAATTAAGGATAGATGATAATCAATGGTGCGTGAACATAACAATATATGTACTTAATGTCAAATAAATCTTTACTCATAAATTGTATACACAATTGTTTACCGACATATCGTTGCCCAAATTAGCGTTAACATTTCATTACTGGCATTTAGCATCCCCGAAATCAACTATGGCCTTGTATGCCGACAAATGCTGCACTAGCAGCGAGACAAACATCTCTTTGTGGTTTACACAGAAAAGTGAACATTTCTTGTTTTGTTCTATCAACTTGAATGTTAACGATTTTTTTTTCTTTCAGATTTGGTGTTGTAAATAAAATTGAAATACAGTATTGTAGTCTGGTTATGCGGCTGTTTGCATGGCAACCAATTGTACAGTGCATTAACATTCGTTGTTTCACATTGTTATTATAGTTTTAAATTATACCGGTGTATTTTTAATTAAGCTTGCAATTTTTTTTTGAAAATTACAATTTACTTAAGCTCCTTCGTTTTATTACTAAAATTAGATTGGCGCCCTGAGTCGCTTGCGGTCCAAATGTGTTTATTTCGTGAGCCGCTGACAGCGGCTTGCGGTAGTTAATGTGTTAATTGTTTGAACCTAATAATATAATATATACGTGCATCAACCTGAAAATACAGTTTTTTTTTCTCTAACCAGCGGCACTCGAGCTTTCCAAGCTCTTTTGGCCCAATCACATGTCATTGCGAGGCTGGGGGTCAGTGGACTTTCCTTCAAACCCGGTTAGGCGCTTTGCTCCTTCCCATCCACACGTGATTTATGTGCAGGAGACGTTCAGACTATTCATTCAAATTTCCGGTCGTAAACATTCCTTCACACGCTGACGCCCGGGTTTGAACCATGAAAACCTGGTCGCCAGTACAACGTTCTAGCCATTATACCAGCGCGGCTCCCGAAAATACAGTAAATACGCGCATCATCCTGGGTGTCACGGATTTCCTCCCCTTAGCTCTGAAGTAGTTGTTCACCAGTGGCCAACACTCAAGAGTATCTAATTTAGGTCTTTAAAGATGTCTAACTTCGCACAAGATTACATTTGACAGAGTTGTAGATAGAAGGATAATGATGCTTCTATCTTAAGGGCGATTTACAAGATGTTTTCTGAAATCAAGAACAAAGCTATGTAGGGCAGAGCACTATTAACTTATATCTGATCCGTCGCCATTCGTGAAGAATTAAGGAATGGTGTTACCCAGTTCAAGTCTCCAGCTGGTGTAATCCAGCGCGAAATTATAGTATAAGTATTTGCTCTATTGATGTAAATATATATATATATATAAATATATATAAATATATATAAATATATATAAATATATATAAATATATATAGATATATATATATATATAAATATATATATATATATATATATATATATATATATATATATATATATATATATAAAAGAGTCTTTAATAAGTACATAACTGGTTCTAAGTGAGTCATGCAGCGGTGGTTTCGACAATTCATTTGTGATGAGGGCACTTCTCCACAATGTAGGTGGTTAGTGGTGAATCCCTGCTCGTGACTTACGTTAGTTTTGTAGAAACTTTAGTCTTGCAGCTTCGTCCACGAAATTTAGACAAATTAAAAGAACAAATGCCTCTGTTAAGTATACTGGGTTGGAAGATTTAGAGGCGCACTGTCTCGCTGCCCACCCACCAATGTTAGCCTCTCTGAATAATTATCCTCCTTAAGTATACACAGTACAACTCAGGGAATATGATTAGAAATCACCGTACTTCTTCTGGTTCTTTAATGTGAAAATGTGTTTGGACAGCTTGGGGCCAATGGCTTTCCTGAATTAAAGTTAAGTTAACAAGGTACACACATCTCACCAAATGATACTATACACTTTAGGCACATGTGTTGTACACATCAATCATCACTTCTCCATTCGGAGTCTGGGGATGCTGATACGTTCCATTTTCCATATGAATTTGCATTAAGCAATTACCTGCTCTTGCTGTAGTGGTTTATGGATATACTATTTTCATAAGTTGAAGTTGCCAGCCTCATATATAACTACTTAGCACGAAAAACATGTCACATTCACATTTGTAAATATAGGTTCACAACCTACCCCAAATGTGATCTACTTTCTCCTGTCACCGTTAGAATGAACACAGCAACTTAGGTTAGATGCTTCGAAACACTTGTCTGGGTAATTTTAGAATCCTTCTTATGACTTCCTTCTAATTCCTTAAGTCTCAAGTCTTTGTATTTAAAAATTAGAAACAACTTTTAAATTTCAAATTTGCCCAAATACTCCGTACTGGTCCTTTCGTATGGAGTCTAATTCCTATTCTCTTCTGGCTCTCTCTCTCTCTCAGGAGTTGCTGCTTTGACGTTTAGCAGTGCAGTGTGTCTAAGTCTTAAATTGTTAGTTTATAAATCTCAATTTTTGCTCCAAGTCCCATATGGTATTCCCGTCAAATTTGTCAATGAAATCCAATGTCTATTCCGTCTCTCAAACTAAACCAATCCAATCTCTTTAGAACTAGACGCGTCGGGGTGTTAGATCATTAGTATCTCATGCGTGTTTTAAAATATTTTAAAATTTAAACACATGATTTATCTCTCAAAAATACATGTTTAATTCCGTCGCTATTACACAGACGGCGAACACATCTGTGATCTCATCCATCATAGATTGTCTGGCTCATAATATCTACTAAGGCGTATTTTATCTGTCTTAATTACACAGAAAATGTCTGTGTTAAAGAGATAAGCCGATTATCAACCACGTACTCAAACCGTTCACGAGACAGATAACTGCTGATACAGCACGGTGAAAAAACATTTTTTAGACGACACACCTGGTCATCTATTGTTCTTTCCGCCCAAGGTGTCGGAAGGTGAAGGTGATAAACCTCGAATTACAGGTGGTCAATCGGTCTGTGCCAGAAATAAGAGTGAAATAAACTGAACTGAGTATACAAGTCTAATATTGAAGACTTGTCCCCCATTAAAGTGGGATAAGGTAATTTATTTAATTTTTCAGGTTACTGATCTCATTACACAAAATGTCTACACTGGAATACTTCGTTGGACAAGGGAAATCCCTTGGCAAGTCTGGTAAGGAATTGGAAGAATTCGCGACTGCTCAATTCGACAAAAAGAGGAAAATAATTGAAAGCAGAAACTGAACAAAAGAAAGCAGAAGCTGAGCAAAAGAAGATAGATGCTGAGAATTTAAGATTGCAGATGCAAGCTGAACAAAAGAAGATAGATACTGAGAATTTAAGGTTGCAAATGCAAGCTGATGAAAGAAAATTCCCGATGGAAATGGAAAAACAAAAAAATGAAGCTGCTGCTGAAGAAAGAAAACTTCAAGCTGCTGCAGAGGAAAGAAAACTTCAAGCAGTGGAAAGAAAACTTCAAGCTGCTGCAGAGGAAAGAAAATTTCAAGCTGCTGCAGAGGAAAGAAAACTTCAGGCAGAGGCGGAAAATAGAAGATTGGATAGGGAAGCCGAGGAAAGGAAAGAGAAACAGAAAATGGAACATGAGGAAAGACTCGCAACTTTGGAATTAGAGAAATTGAAAGTGAAAAATATGGGTGCTCATCAAGCAAGTTCGGGCACAACAAAGGAGTTTGCTGGTAAGATCAAATTACCTCATTTCAATCCTTTAAAGGACGACATAGCGGATTATCTGGATAGATTTCAATTTTTATGCGATACGCATAAGATAAAAAAGGAAAAATATGTCAAACAACTGATGGAATTTTTTACAGGTGAAACAGTGACTACTCTAATGACAATAGAGGAACATAACAGAACTAATTATGATGTTGTCAGAGCAGCATTACTAAAAAAATATCAAATAAAAGAAGAAGATTATCGTCTTCGTTTTAGGACAATGTTGCCAGAAAATGGGGTAGATTTCTCTGATTTTATTACAAAGATACGTCGTACATTTACACGATGAATTGAGTTGTCTCAAACTGAGAAAACATATGAAGGCCTAATGGACTTATTACTTCGAGACAAAGTTTTGTCATCTGTTAATGATTCTTTCCTTGCATTTCTTCATGAGCGTAAGCCCAAAAAACTTAAAAGACATGGAGGAATACTGTTGCCAGTACGCCACCGCGCATCCCCATGCTACAGTTAACAATTCTAAAGTGAAAGAAGGGTTGCCGGTTGCTTCGGCAGCACCATATTTCCCTAATTTCAATAACAAATTTCAGGGTGCTCAACAAAACTGGAATAGGAAAAGTAATCAGAATTACACTCATAAGCAGAGTAATCCAACATATGAAGGTTCTTCTTCTAAGAACTGGAGACGAGATGGTAGTTCTCGTAATTTTGGTGGTAATAATTTTAGACACTGTCGCAAAGGTTATCACAATAAAAACTACCCAATCTTTTCTGCTCGGGATAACCATTCTCGACGTCAAGAATATGACGATGGTGAATATACAAACCAGGATTCAAACCGGAATGATAATTACAATAGGCAGTATGATAACAATTACAGGGGAAATGATAATCGCGGTAGACCTAGATATAACAAAAGAAAAGCTTACCAACAGGCAAACTCTGCACAACAAGAGTTTAATGGAGCCTGTAATCAAGTAAATGATAGTTGGAACTCTAATGCTATCACCGGTTGTGCTTTCGATTTTGGGAGAGCAACTGAATGCCCCCCATGCTCAACATTGTTCGAGCCATCGTCTGTATCTACCTTAATTTGTGGTCACCCTCTTACCGCTCTTCCTGCTACAGTTGCGCATGATGGGTGAGGATCTCTCATCTTGCATAAAGGTCTAGTGAATGATAGTCCAGTCTCAGTGCTTTTTGATTCTGGATGTACTACTGTCGGGGTTAGACAGTCTCTAATAGATAAATGCTGTTACACGGGAAAGGTGGTCAAATGTGTTACATTTGGGGGTACCATTGAAAAATATCATACTGCTGTCATTAGCATTGATACTCCCTTCTTTACAGGAGATGTCCACGCGTGTCTTGTTCCTAATCCTATTTCGGATCTTATAATCGGTCGTATTCATGGGGTTAAGGAATGCACCCCGCAACAAATTTCTATTTGGGAGGAACAAAATATCCAAACGGTCTATGCAGTGGTAACAAGAGCCCAAGCTCTTATCCCTCCAACTTCATCTAATGATAGTAATGGAGTTGATAGCCAAGACAATCACTAGGTAATTTCGCATGACTCGTTTGTTAAACGACAAGAAGAAGATCCTTCTTTAAAGAAATTCTTCCTTCTCGCAAAGAAAGGTGATCCTAATCAGAATACGAATCACAGATCGTATATCACTATGAAGAATTTTATATTGGTACGAATGGTAAAACACTCGGACAAGTCTATGCATTCGCAAATTCTTGTGCCTAAGAGCATGAGAGCGTTAATTCTTCAACATGTACACGATTCTCAGTGTGCTGGACATATGGGTTTTTCCAGAACTAAGACTAGAGTCCTTGCGTCCTTCTTTTGGCCATTCGTGAACAAAGACATACGAATTTATTGCCGATCTTGCAAAATTTGTCAAGAGGTCAAGTCTAGAGGTCCAAGACATGCTGCACCTATTCAGGCTGCAGATATTCCTATTCGGCCGTTTCTGAAAATGGCAATAGACATTATTGGCCCGTTTAAGATTAAGTCAGCCAGAGGACATCAATTTATCCTTACTTGCGTTGACATGTGCACGCGTTGGCCAGAGGCTATTCCTCTTAAAAGCATATCAACTGTCGATATCGCAGATGCTCTTTGGCTCATATTTTCTCGTCTGGGATTCCCCAGAGAAATACTGTCAGACCACGGCACTCAATTAATATCTTACACTATGTCTCAGGTAATGGCTACTCTGGACATTAAAAGGTATCGCAGTAGTATTTATCATCCAATGTCCAATGGATTGGTTGAACGTCTTAATAGGACACTAAAGAACTTACTTGGCAAGATAACGGAGGATCATCCTGATGATTGGGACAGGGTCCTACCTGCAGCTCTCTTTGCTTATAGAGAGGTTCCCAACGAGCATACAGGATTTTCTCCTTTTGAACTTGTCTTTGGCGCGCAACCGCGCGGTCCTATGTCCTTGCTACACGATTTGGTCGCTGCCGGTAATATTGACGATGATACACAATCGTCATATGAATATGTCATTGCTCTTAGGGAGAAAATTATCGAATCATGCAGGTTAGCTACTTCATCATCAGAATTTGCTAAAGAAAAGGCTAGGCGATTCGCTAATAAGAAAAAACGCCTACGTCAACTTTGTCCTGGAGATAAAGCGTTTGTCTTACTTCCGTCGAGGGAAAACAGACTTCTCATTTCTTGGAAAGGTCCATACACTATAGTCTCTAAAATTTCGGATGTCGACTATATTGTCGATGTTGATAGAAGGCATAACACCTTTCATATAAATATGCTTACGGAATTTATTGAACGACCAGACTATTTACAGCCTGTTTTCCAGGCGACGGACAATTCTCCAGTCCAACATGGTCATATCTCATCCCTGTCCATTATACAGGATGAGGAAACTACTTTTTCTGATGTTAACTTACCTCTTCCCGTGATTCCACTTAATTCTACGGAATCATGGAGAAACGTTATCGTCTCTTCGAACTTGTCTTTTGAGGAACAGCGTCAAGTATCTTCTACGCTACAATCATTTCAGGATGTCCTTACCGACATTCCTGGACACACACGTCATTGAACATTACATCATACTTACTGATCGTAATCCGATCAGAGTAAGACCATACCCTATACCTATTAAACATATTGCTACAGAGAAAAATAAAAGCAACTTTACTAAGAGAAATAACCGTGATTGTGGACAGTACCAAACGCGTCCATCACGGAACGGTTCTTCTTCAAAGAACTGGAGGCAATTTAATTGTCCTCAATTTTTTGGGTCTAGTAACTATAGGAACTTTGATAAAAGTTACCAACCTTATAATAGTTTTTCTTGGAAACAACAAAATCCACGTAATAGGAATTTTGATTGTAAGGGAAATAATAATCACAATTATGGTAACTGTAGTTCAAATAAGAGCAATGGTCTCAACAGAGATAATAATTTTGATAGATCTCGTTGTGAAGGTAGATCTCAACATGAATCTACTTAGCTCTTATGTCCTAGATTTCCTGATAAACTTCCAGACTTATGTCTGTTCTTAATATCATAATATATATTAACACAATTATGTCACTAGTTAGATGATGTATAATGACTTTAATAAATTTGGTTATGTCCATCCATGATATATATCCATTAGATATGTTGATGGTATAGTATTGTAGTTCATGATATTTGTATATTGCTATAATTGTAGTATTGCATAATTTTTACTATATCTATGATTGGTATTGCCAGCAACTTAGGTCTTTAATGGTACCTCCCGAGTTTGTTTTGCTTAGAGGAGATATTTTCTCTTATGATGGGGGGATGATTTTTACTCTCTCCAGACGTTTTATTTATGCGTCTACTGTACCTGCAAAGCGGAATTGGCCCAAGGAATGGAAACGATCAATTTACATACCCTTGCCAAAAAAGGGCAACCTGAAACTGTGCACAAACTACAGAACTATAGCTCTTATAAGCCATGCCAGCAAAATACTTTTACAAATCATAATGAAAAGGATGCAACAAAAGCTAGAAACAGAAATAAATGAAGTACAGGCGGGTTTTCGACCAGGTAGAGGCACTAGAGATCATATATTCAACATGAGGATCATCATAGAAAAGTGTAGAGAATTCAACGTTGACCTACATACTTGTTTCATTGATTACACCAAAGCTTTCGATTGTGTACAACATCAGCAGTTATGGGCTATTATGAAAATATGGGATTTCCAAACCACCTTATACAACTCATCGCACTGCTGTACCAAGAACAACAGGCAGCCGTAAGAATAGAGGGGGAAACATCAGAATGGTTTGAAGTACAGAAAGGAGTAAGACAAGGCTGTACCCTTTCCCCTTACCTGTTTAACATTTATGCCGAGAATATCATGAGAAACGTAAGAGATGACCAAGAACACACAGAGTTTGACTCATTTAACATCGGCGGGTACCAGATCCCGGAAATCAGATATGCTGACGACACAGTCCTCCTATCGACCAACCCAAAAGGACTTGAACAATTACTTCTGTCCACCAAAAAACACAGCGAGGCCCAGAATCTATACCTAAACACCAAGAAGATCAAAGTATTGACAACAGACAAAGTAAAGACCAAACCAGAAATTGAAATTGATAACGAAGAACTGGAAAGTGTCAATGAATTCGAATACTTAGGATCAATCATTAACAGCTCTGGCGACTGTGCAGTAGAATTTAAAAGAAGACTTGCAATTGCTTCACATAAGCTAATACAGATGAAAAACCTATGGCAAGGCACAAGCAAAGAAACAAAGTTACAACTGATCAGAGCATGTATATTCCCAGTAGCAACATACGGCTGCGAGACTTGGACACTAAATAAAACAGTTGCAAAAAAGATTACATCATTCGAAATGAAATGCTACAGAAGGATGTTGAGAATACCCTGGACAGAAAAAAAGACCAACAGAGAAGTACTGCACTCACTAAACGTACAGGAACATTGGCTCCTAAATACCATCGCAATAAGGAAGCTGAAATTTTTCGGTCATATAAAAAGACATAATAGTCTGGAAAAAAAAGTGATGGAAGGCATGGTCCCTGGAAAAAGGGGAAGGGGTCGACCTAGACGACGGTGGACCCAGGACATCACAGAGAGTCTGAACTTGTCTTTGGCTGATGCAGGTCGACTTGCCCAGAATCGTGATGCGTTCAGAGCAGCTGTAATGGAGACAACGTTCTGGAAAGAATATGTCACACGATGATGACTGTACCTGATATTAGGTTCATTCTTTCATGGCACATAATTGATGCTTGTGCTATCTTGCTCATGGATATATATTTTTTTTAAATGTGTCATTTTTTTACAGGGAGTGGGGGGGGGGGGGGGGGGCAGTAATATGTTGCGGGCATTTTGATGGAGTTTCAAACGTCGATTTATTGGTTGTATGTTTTTCACCCTGGTCAAAGTTTGGGAACTATGTCTTAACTTTGCTGTGTCAGGTTGATTAGGGGTTATCTCCCTTTTTGGTTCATTCATTGTGTTTGACCTTTAGGGTCAAAGGTAAACAGTTCTGGGCTATGTGTCATGCGCAGTTGTAGAGTGCAAAATTAGACTTCCGTCAGGGAGTGTTGCGGACTGGCTTCGGTAGGACGTGAATGTCCGTTGTATCCTGGGGAACGAAAATCTTCGAAGTGTCTGCGTTGTCAGTTTTCCCCAGTGATTTACTGTACGTCAGGAATGACGACAGTGTTATTTCTTATGTTCTGAGGATTCGTTTCAAGTTAACACCGACTTTATCATTACTACGCATTCGGTTGCAGAATTTGTTAAAGGCTTACCTAGCCTGTGAGAACAGCTCACGGATCCTGTAATGCAGAACATATATTTTGTGCTCAAGATAGCTATTTAAGACTATTCGTCTTTATATGAACAGAAGTCCAGTGACGAAGTTATATATGCTGGTATATTTATACAAACATTATAGCAGGGTTTAGGCAACCTGCTTATGAAGAGTACACAGCTGACGTCATATTTAGGCCTGTGTAATGGCCACTATTCTACAGCATGAAAAGATGTAACTGGCGTGTTATGCCAAGTTGAACGACGGCCCTGGTAATAGGATTACTTGAGTTAAGGGCTCGTCTTTTGTATGATTGAGTTATTAAGGTATCTGACGCGTTCAGTCAGGGATACCAAAGCGGCTATATGAACTGTACGTTTTAGGACATACCACTATTGACCATGCCCACATAGGTGAATGTTTACCAGTCTTAGAAGGCCTGATATGTACCAAGCGATTTCAATTAACATGATGTACATTAACCTGTTTACATTGACTGTTCCTGTGTGATACTACTGTTAGTGCTGTGAATAAATGTATGAACTGTTTCCAGTAGTTACAACCATCATTGGCATCTGTACGAGTGTGACTGGGTGCATTGCATACCATATATGATCCTAAACACATTCGCGTCTGCACACCCATGTCTCACATCATTATCATCATCGTACAAGGACCATGTATGCTGTCAGCGTGAGTGACCCAGATCTTCACCGCACCATTACACTGTTCAGGTGACATCGACACGCATACCTGGCCAATTACACATCAACATTTGCATCACGCTATAAAAAAAACCAAATAACAACACTCCTACACACTGTTGCTCTTCTGTCTAGGTTGGCTTCAAGAGCATCCATGACATAAATAAATGAATTTATTCTAAAACTGTCTCTTGGAGAAAGTTTGTCTAAAGCTTCGGGCGCTGCCCCATCATTGCTTTGTTTTTTTCTCGTACTCTCTAGAGTAATTTTTGCTTGCTGTTCAATTTCGTCCAAATTAGCCACAATGTTTGATACGAACTGCAATAGTCAGCTGTAAATCTGTGCACATGTGCTCAACAAAATTTGTGAACTTTGGAGGACCTTGCTAACTTTATGAAATTGGTCTTGCTAATGTGTCCAAAGGTAAGGCAAGACAATGAATTCAAATTCTTCCATTTTTGTAGAAGATGTTCAGCCTGTCATCTAGTGTCAGTTTCATCACCGTAAAAATGACTGATGGCTTCAACAATGTTAGCATAACTTTCTGTAATCGATGCAGTAGCTTTGGCGTGAGCCTCCAATTTTGTGTCTGATAAATGCTTATGAACTTTTAACTCTGGAGGTAAGAAACATTTTCGCCCTGACCCTCTTTTTGTAGAAGCTGAGAAAAAACAATAATACTCATTTATTGTACCAAACAAATTCACTACATCCAGACACGTGTCAACTGCGGTTCGTCCTACTAGATTTAGGAAATGTCCAGCGCATGGAATAAACATTGCAAACCTGTTCCTTTCCAGAATTTGTTGTTGAACTCCGTTATACTTTCCAGCCATATTAGCTGCATTACAATATGATTGTCCTCTACATTTACTGAAATCAATTTCAAGTTCACTGAAGTAGTTCAGAATCCTCTTAGCCATACTTTCTCCGATGTGATCTTTCAGTTAAAAAAACCCTCAGAAAGCGTACAACTGGTAATCCATCACTAGGGGAAAAATATCTTACAATAACAGTAAGTTTATCAACATGGAAATCATCAGCGGGTGAATCAACTGATAAACTAAAATAACCTGCTTGTTTAATGTCGCTAAGTATTGCTTCTCTAACTTTATTAGCCATCAACTGGATAACCTCTTCACATATAGTTTTTGATGAGTACGGTGGTTGACCACCGCCTTTACTTCCATACTGATTTATGTGTTGATGCAGGAATGGATCAAATTTGGCAATTAATTCAAGCAATCCAAAAAAGTTACCATTGTTTGGAGAATCAAATGTTTCATCATCTTCTCTAAATGCCAAGCCACATTCTGCCAAAAGGGAAATCACTGCAATAACTTGCTGAAGTACGTGCCGTCAGTAATCCTGCTATGCTTTGATTTGCTCTTCGAGTTTTGATGTTAACGTTTGACCACACTTTCTTGTTAAATATGTTAGCACGGAATTCATATGATTTTTAGAGTTTTCTTGCGTTTGGTCAAGATAAGCTTGATGCCAATCATTGAATCCAGTAAGCTGTAATTGAGTAATTTGGTTAGAGAAAAGTTTGCACACAAAACACTAGACTTTTCCTTTTGTGTGAGAATACACTAACCATTCTCGACGGTATGTTTCTCCATTTACTTTAGTATAATGGAATATATTCTTTGAACAGAACCGGTCTTGGTTTTTGTATATTTGCTTTAAATTGGTAAAAGGCTGATCACAGTGCTGACATTCCGATGGGCCTTTTGCAATCCAGAAGGATTTTTCCTGGTTATTCAATGTCGTCCATAAACCTACGTCATTATTATCTCTGAAATCACTAGTAGAATGAACAGTTGGTATTTGTGTGTCTGTAATTGTAGGGTTTTCGCTGAGCTTTTTTGCTTGTTCATAGTCTTTAAGATTGTAACTAGCTGGGACTGCTTCTTTTAATGTAACTATCTCGTGGGATGTTCCTTCAGCGCCTTGTGTTAATGCTTTGGCTATAGGTCTTCTCACTTTATTGTCACTTTCTCCAGAAGTTTCCTTATTTGTAGTGGTAGTTATTGACAACAGTTCTCCTTGAAGAGATGCTGTGTTCTGTATATAAACTGGTTGTTCATCATTCTGCCCAGACTGTTCAGTGTTGTTTATTTTATTTTCTTCTGTTTGTAATGTTTTTATTTCGGAATTTAACTAATGTCTATAATAGATTCGCATTTTGGCCAAGCTGGCAAGAAATGGCGGCAATATCGCCTTTTGGCTCAATTGAAAAGCAAAGGGTTAAAGCTTCCACAAACTTTACTAAACAGTAAGTGCGTATTTGTGTAACTGTTATCCTGTCATACGTGTTTAATGTTACTAGCAACTATGCCTTTATAGTAGAATCAAGAATGTGTGCTTTGGTCACTTCCATCAGTGTATTCCTGAATTTTGGATTTGTACTTACACATTATTGGCTTAGGTACGCCCCTGACTTTTATCATTACAAATGGAATAAAATTAATGGTGATTGTTTTATTTATTTTTTTGGCAGGAGGCAAACGCCCCCCTAGATAATGAGGCCCTGGGCTGCAGCACGCTCAGTCCATATGTAAATCCGGCACTGCCTACACTATTGACTTACAAAAGAGTTGATGTCCTTTGTTGGAAGTGAGAGCCACATAAAAACAGTAGGCTAATAAAGTTAGTTGCTTATCCTTTACAGGACGTGGCAATCAACCCCAGCTTTTATTGGCTGTTTGTGATTTTTCTAGACAATTTTTTTCATTCAGTAGTTTGCCATTGCTTTCTGAACGGTACGGTGCTTATACCATTGTTAAAAATCCACATAAAGCGATCTGCTACCAAACCGGTTACAGCAGGTTTCGAACCTGGTATATCTGGATTATGAAACTGCGTTCATATCTATTAGGCCACAGACGCTAATAAGTTGGCTAAAATAAATAGACCTACAGAATAAATCATTCTCTACTCAATAAGGATTAGCACTTTTTATTGGATTATTATAATTACAACTTAATGATCACGCTAACGTACCGTTTGCTGTAGATATAATAATTTATATTCAAATGGTTAACTGACACCTACAAATTACTTCAAGGGTTCCTTCAAGATAAAAAGTTCGAGGAAGGCTTCTGGTAAGTTTATATGTTTAAGGGAAAGAATTACGCAAAAATTAAATATAAATTCAAAAGTGGTTTCTTTTAATTTTAATATATTAATAATTTAAACTACATTTTTTTCTCATAAGCAGTGTATTTTCATGTAGTTTGTAAGACATATTTTATATTTTAAGTATGCAAATCTTATTGACGTCTTATTATTCTTTTAAAGAATACATTTTACAAGCGCAGGCTGCGTGTTCAATGATTTTTCTATTCTAGCATATATAACTTTTAATGAATAATCTGACGGTATCCCCAATATTGGTAATTTATAGTCGTACAACAAAACATCGCAGATAACTGAAACAGACTGCAATATCTTGTGAAAACAATCTGGTCTTTTTTATTTTTCACTGCGACTCATGCGAGATTTAAAAAATGCGCCTCATGAGAGCATTTAAAAAAAAAAAAGAACAAAACATCGCTGATAACTGAAACCGACTGCAATATCTTTTGTAAAAACAGATGGTCTTTTTCAGTTTTCACTGAGACTCATCCGAGTTTTAAAAATGCGCCTCATGAGAGCATGTGAAAAAAAATGCAACTCATGTAAGCATTTTACAAAAATGCGCCTCATGCGAGCATTTAGGAAAAAAAAAACATCGCAGATAACTGAAACAGACTGCAATATCTTTTGAAAAGAAGATGGTCTTTTTCAGTTTTCACTGCGATTCATGCGAGTTAAAAAAATGCGACTATTTAGAGCATTTTACAAAAATACGACTCATGCGAGCATTTAAAAATATGCGACTCATGCGAGCATTGGGAGCCGCGCTAGCGTAGTGGTTACAACACCGCTCTGGCGATCGGGTGATACAGGATCAAACCCGGGCGACGGCATTTGAGGATTTTTCGTCGACCGGGATTTGGACTGGATTAACTCGAGACCTGGCGAGAACATTTGAAGGAGTGTCGTCGACCAGGGACTGGCGGGTCCTGAGCCGACCCAGCTGCAATGGGTACCTCCGAAATCGGCGATTATTTGGCTGAATGGCGAGGGACACCTGTCTCTGTACAAGAAATAAAGGGATACTCACGTAAAATCAATGTCAGGTTAGACATAAAATAATAACCTGAGATTTCGCCTCGAGTATTAGCGGGCGAACGCAAAAAAAAAAAAAAAAAAAAAAAAAAAAAAACATCTGTCAAGACCATTAATATTGTGGATTTATCATCATATGGATAATACTAATAATAATAAGCTCATTATCTAAGAGTACGACCACAACATCAGCTGGCTGACAATGAGTAAGTTTAACACCTTTAACAGGTACGTTCCCTTTTATTGAGGACTGCACACAGGAAAGCCACACACGGCTAGCAATACATATGAAATCATCATCATCATCATCAGTTGCCATCTCCACAACGAAGGTTGGCTGTAATGGATCTCCAACGTCTTCTGTCTCTTGTCTTGGTGGTGCACTCTGATAGACTCTTTCCTGTCCATCGTTTGATGTTACCTTCCCACTTATAGCGCTGTCTTCCCCTTGCACGTTTGCCTTCAACTCTCCCTTCTGTTATGATCTTCTGAAAAGTGTTATGCCTTTTTATGTGGCCAAAGTATTTTAGCTGCCGAACTTTGACCTCCCTCATTAGTTCTCTTTTCATACCTAGATTTTCTAGGACCTCCTTATTTGTTTTCATCTCTTTCCATGAGATACGCCCCATTCTTCTATATATCCCCATTTCAAGAGCCTCAATTCTTTCTTCCAAATGCTTATTCATCGTCCATGTTTCTGCACCATACAGAAATGCAGAATATATATAACACTTTATGATTCTCAGTTTTAATTTGTGAGATAACTGTTTAAATGTCAGTATATGTTTCATGTTGTTGAACTAGCTTTGGCCATTCCTATTCTCTTCTTGATTTCTGTTTCACATCTGCCATCTTCTGTTATTATATGACCAAGATATACGTAGCTCTTGACTTGTTCCAGGATTTTCCCATTTACGCTTATCTTTAATGTGGGTTTATCGTCTGTTTTGCTAATTATTATAGTTTTTGTTTTCTCAATATTAATGTCGAGTCCATATTCATGACTTATACTGTTCACTTGCTTCACTAGTTCTTGTAACTCCTGTTCGCTTTCAGCTAACAACACGGTACCATCTGCATATCTTAGGTTGTTTATTGACCTTCCACTGATGTTCAGTCCTGGTAATTCCTGTGCACCACCAAGACAAGAGACAGAAGACGTTGGAGATCCATTACAGCCAACCTTCGTTGTGGAGATGGCAACTGATGATGATGATGATGATTCCAT
>JAMPIV010002162.1:0-131228 GCA_024509875.1 Oreohelix idahoensis
AACGTAAAACCATGAGAAATGCGAAAGATGTGAAATTGGAAGAGGCTTTGTATATATGGTTTGTGCAAAGAAGAAGCAAAGGGGAACCTATCTCTGGTTCTCTGTTGTGTGAAAAGGCACTTCAGTTCAACAATCAACTTGACGGTCCTCCTGACTTTAAGGCTAGCCAGGAATGGTTAAGAAACTTTAAATCTCGTCATGGCATACGAGAATTGGAGATTCAAGGGGAATCTTTATCTAGCGATGCAACTGCCGCTAAAAATTTTATAGAAACATTCTTGGCTTTTTTGGAAGAAGAAGGTTATTCACTCGAGGATGTGTATAATGCCGATGAGACTGGCTTATACTGGAAATCATTTCCTCAAAAATCACTTGCATCTCAGCGCGAAGCAGCTGCCCCTGGGTTTAAAAAGTGCAAAGAGAGAGTAACAATTTTGGTAGCCGCGAATGCCAGTGGAAGTCATCGTTTACCAGTGCTAATGATCGGCAAAGCCAAAAAACCACGTTGTTTAAAGAATGTGACATGTCTCCCATTGTGTTACAAAGCACAGAAGAGTGCTTGGATGAATAGTGAAATATTTCTTGATTGGTATACAAATCAGTTCATCCCAAATGTGAAGAGGTTGGGAGAACAAGAAAAGAAAACTGGAAAAGTAATTCTTCTACTGGACAATGCACCATCTCATCCAGAGACGGATACATTGAATGCAGTTGATGCAAATTTTAAAGTAATTTTTCTGCCTCCCAATGTAACAGCACTGATTCAACCAATGGATCAGGGTGTTATAGCAAAGCTTAAAAAGATGTACAAGAAGGAAGTCCTGCGTCGTTTATTGTTGGCTGAAGATGAAGAAAGTGTGGTGGCGTTTTCCAAAAAGCTTAATCTCAAAGACTGCTGCTATATGTTAGCTGATGCTTGGACCACCCTGTCACAAGATAATCTCAACAAGGCTTGGAGTAGATTGCTTGGGAAAAAAGGAGGAAATGAAACTACTGCAGTGGACACAAATGATGATTGTATAAATGAAGTTGTGGAACTGTTTCAAGCAATGCCCGGATTTTCGGACTGTGACAAAGATGATGCACACATGTGGCTAGAAGATGATAATGATTCTGGTTTTCAGTTTTTGAATGACGAAGAAATTTTGTCTTTTGTGCAAGAAGAAAACCAAATACATGTAGTGACCGATGATGAAGACACCTCAGAAGTACATGATGTACTTGTAGATTATGAAGAAAAACCAAAACGTCGACCAAGTCCTGAAGAGGCCTTTATAGCACTAGAAACTGCGATGGCTTGGTACGAGCAAGAAGATGACAGCTGTCCTACACAGCTTCTGCTGTTGAAGAGAATTCGGGACTTAGCAGCCAAAAGGAGACTATCCAGTTTGGTGCAAAAGAGGATTCCTCATTATTTTAAATAGTGGGCTACATCTGTGCAAGTACATATATACGTAAGTTGCGCCTGGTTTTGAATCGTTTGTAATGTTATTTTGAAAACATTTCTCTTTCTTAACAAAAATAATTAATACAAGAAGTACATGCACTGCAGTGTAATAAAAGATTTTGGTGATACAGTGATCTAATACAGTGTGGGTATTATTATTACAGTACAAGTAAATATGTTTTATAGTGTATTTTCCTTGTGATGGTTAATTATTTTTAGAAATATGTGTACATGTACTCGATACATTATGTAATCCAATTATCCGAACATTTGATTATCCGAACGATGCTCGGTCCCATGGGGTTCGGATAAATGGAGTTCTACTGTGTTCTTCCCAAGTATCGCTGAAAAGACAGATGTCGTCTAAATATGCGATGACATCTGCACGATCTGATAGAATTCGTCGCATCATGCGCACGAAAGTCGCTGGGGCGTTCATAAGCCCGAAAGGCATAAAATTCCATTGAAACAGACCCCTAGGTGTCGAAAAAGCAGTGAGAGGTTTGGCGTGTTCCGTCAGTGGGACTTGCCAATAACCTTTCGACAAGTCTAGTTTAGTAAAGAATTTAGCTTTAGAAAGTCTAATAAGTAGATCATCTGTGGTAAAATGGGATGTTATAAATATTTATAGGGGACTTAGTGTACTGACTGAGATCAGCTGTGAAGGTATCTATATCTAATAAGAGTAGTGTATTATAGATAACCTTACTTACTGCCACATATGTATACCTCAGTCAGAATTATTCTGGAAAAGTGTGATGACTACGTTATATGTCTAGGGTATGTGTATGATGAAGTGTAAGTCATAACAACAACAGACAGATAAACAGTTTAATTTATTCCACCACACTTGACAACACTGTGACACTCACATACATAAAACACTCTAAGAGGATATCTTAAAGGAGTCACTGATAACTTTTCAAATAACAATATGTATTCATTGCTGTCATGAATGTATATGTGTCCTGATTCAAATACAAAGGGAACCAGGAATCACAATCAATTTTAATTACAAGTTATATGTACAGAATTTATTAATATGATTATTATAGTGACATATATTATTAATGGTATCCTATGTGTGTCAGTTGTGTAGTGGTAACATGAGGTAATACTGGTTTTGTTTTGTTCAAGCTCTGTTGGTATTTGTCATCATGACTTCAATAGTTTGTTTCTATTAGAACTAGTATTGGAGATGTTCTCAGTTCCTGGTATTAAAACAATTTACTTCCCCTCTTAATTTTATGTTACAATGTTATTTTAAGATGGGGGTACATAATGTTGAGCTCCATGGCCACACTCTCTTATCTTGCGTGATGACTGCAGTAAAAGACTCCTCTGCTCGATAACTGTAATGAGTTCTGGAGCCACCCCACTGGTTGCTATATTGACCAAGGAGTATGCTGTCCACTTCTGGCTTCAGCAAAGCTCTGACCAGGTGCTGCTCAATAACTTTAAGACCACGGTCCCTGAAACAAGAAGGTTGTACCTTCTACGTCAGAACTAATTTACACTCTATTTCTACACTGAGCACAATACATCACAAACATTGAGTTCAGAGCGTTAGGCCAACTGTCAGCTTCATCTGAAATACTTTATACCAGTATTTCCCTCCCTAATGGTTACTACGCCTCTGCAATTCCAGCATTATTTCTTTCTAGTTAATAATCTAGGTGTCAGTGTACTGTTTGGCCATTCCATGCAGTTTTACTTTCCTCCGACACCTTCTGTTCAGGCTGGAGCCTATAGGCTTTACATCATGTTCGCTACTGAACCACACATATATACAGACATAAATTATCAATTTACATTCAATTTTCATTAAAAGATATTGAATATTTCAAGCTTACCACAATTCATGGAAATAATAATAAACAGTTTCGTTGACTGGCAATGAATATAGCACAACTCCGATCTGCCGATGTCCCAGGCTTTATTTTATAAAAAATATACACTGGTGCTCAACGTACTGCTTCTTAGTAGGTTTATTACAAGATGTGGCAATGAACAGACGCTCTGAATGGAGTATATTCGCAGCTCTACCCAATCACACCACGTCTACACATCTTTTCAAAAAAGTACCCCTTTCTCACGTTTCCCCTGACAACACACGATAGTATTTATAGTCCGTCCAATCGTGTTTAGTCTTTCATTTGTTGCGCTCCAATCACATAGGAGTTAACATGGTAGGCTATTTCCGTATGTAATGTTTTTTTAAACACGTTATAAAAAAATTTTATGAGCAGAAATGATTTCATGCTGTCAGGCACCCCCACTATTTTATTTTGGCCATAACTTGGTAATTCCTAGACTATTTGCGTAACGTTTTACATATTCTTTGTCAGCAAACCCTAAGGAACCCAAATATATATATTTAATAGAGCTAATATGCTGCGTTCAAAATATGCAATTTCTTCTACCTCCTGTTTCGAAGATGTGCTGTCTGGGTACTGTAATGTTTTCAAACGTAAACCGGTATAATGTCATAATTCTTAATAAGCGTTTTTCAGGATTTTAAAACCTAACTCTGGGAAGGGTAGTGAATTTTATCACTGTCGATTTGAAATAAAGTTAGTGCATGTGGCCTTACACGCGTGATGGCAGCAATTGTGTATCGCGCGACGCGTGTTTAGTGTTGCACGTGTTCGGCTTTCTGCCTCTCCCTTCTCTCTATCCTTTAGTCCATCTGTCTTTAGTTACGCCGTGTATGGAATGAATGAAATATTAAATCTAGGTCATTGATCAGCTTGCGTGATACAGTACACGTTTCATTGAAGAAAGCGGGTAATAATACAGTAGGCTTTTACTATCAACGTGAAAGCGTTACAATTTGCAGACGAAGTAGAAAACAAGGGGGATTTCGAGTACGGTCATTGTGACAGCACTGTTCTTTACCATTCTTCTTTCCTTTTATTAAATTTATTTGTTAGGCTTTGCATTTACGTTTTAATTTATATATGGGGATTAGAATAATTCACGACATCTCCCCTCTTAAAACAGACATTATATGTCAGTCCTTTATTCTATATACACATAGAGAAATTTATTATTATTTCTGGGGTTTACGGTGATTCTCATCACACGGATGGCGGCTTAAAAAATCCGCTCCCAAATTTGTTTTTCCAGATATATACTCAATGCTAAAATTATAGGGAGCCAAAAGCAAGGACCATCGGAGTAACCTAGAGTTCTCATGCCTAGCCTGGGCTAGAAACGATAAAGGTTTGTGATCCGTTTGCAACTTAAATGTCTTCCCATACAGATAAATATTGAATTTCTTTATTGCCCATATTACTGCAAGACATTCTTTTTCGCTAGTTGAGTAATTGATTTCAGCTTTATTCAATTTTCTGCTAGCATATGCCACTGGGCTTAATTCCCCATCCAATGCATCTGATTTCTGTAGTAGAGTTGCACCTAGCCCAATATTACTGGCATCCGTCCTTACTATGAATTCTTGACTTAGTCAGGTAATTTCAAAATGGGTTTACTTGTGAGCTTTTCCTTCAATTCTTGGTAAGTCATTTCACATTGTGGTGTCCATGTAATGCGATCTGGATGTCCTTTACGTGTCAAATCAGTTAACGGTGCACATATGGAATTAAAGTTTTTGATATACTTCTGGTAGAAACCACATAATGAGACAAAGGATCTCACGTCCTTCTTGGTTTGTGGTCTCGGGGCTTTCTTTAGTTTCTCTAAATTCTTTGGGTCAGGGGTCATGTTTCCCTGATAAACTGTGTGTCCCAAAAATTCCAATTCTTTACATCCAATGCAACATTTGGTTGGTCGGGCTGTTAAATTTGCTTCCCTAAGTCGATCAAACAGCATCTTCAGAGAGTCAATGTGTTCCTCAAATGTTTCTGTTGCTATAAGGATATCATCCATGAAATTTGTTATATATGGATTATTCAGAGGGTCCAATAATTTTCTCATCATTCTAGAGAAGACACTAGGCGCATTCTTCAATCCAAATGGCAATCTATTAAACTCATAGTGTCCTTCTGAGGTACTAAAAGCTAGGTATGGTCTAACCTCAGGCTTTACTGGAATCTGATAGTATCCTTTACTCAGATCCACTTTTGAGAAATATTTAGCTTTATTTAGTCTGGCAAACAGCTGATTTGTATCCGGCAATGGATCCACCTGTCCTTCTGTAATAGCATTCAGTCTCCTGTAATCTATACAGAGTCTATGTTCTCCAGAGGGCTTCCTTAAGAGTACAACACCGGAACTATATGAGGATTCACTGTGTGAAATAATTCCTTCCTTCAACAGATAGTCTATCTCTTCCTTCAAAGCTTTCTCCTTAGCAAACGGAATCGAATATGGTTTCATACAGACAGGTGTGGGGTCTATCAGTTTCATATCATATTCCAATAGGTTTGTATGCCCTGGTCGGTCTGTTAACACCTCTGCATGATTATTTAGAACCTGTTGCACTCTCTCTTTCTGAGTTTTTGTTAAATGTGTACTAATTTTCACCTGTGCTGCTGTCTCACAGGGGTGTAATGGATATTCAAATGATGAAAGTGGTTCCTTTTTCATCTCCATGGCGATGGACAAGGTCAACAAGTGTGTCTCTTCCTGATGTTCTCTTTCCAAATATTTCTTCAGGAGATTCACATGATAGATTTTTTCTTTCCCCTTCTTATCTATCTTATAATTTGTTCTAGACACCTTCTCTAAAACTGTATATGGACCTTGCCATCCAATCTGTAACTTATTCTGACTCCCGGGGAGAAGAAGCAGTACCTTCTCTCCCACAGCCAAATCTCTGTCTTTCGCCTTCCTGTTATAATAGGCAGCATGTTTCTTCCTGGCTTGTTTCAAATTTTCATTGGCAAGTTTCCAGCCAGTTTTTAAACGAGTGGTCAGCTCATTCACATATTGGTATGAAGATGTAATGTTTTCCTCTGCCTTTTCGTCAGTCCACGTTCTTAACAAAGCTACATATGGACCTTTAATTTTGTGGACCTATTTGTCCATGCACCGGTATGGTCTCTTCCACTCGAAGCTCTATAGTGATGATTTTTCTTCCCAGAATTATCATGCATAAAACGACCGCTACCAATTTTTCTTTTGGGGCTTTCTCCCCACTTAAAATTCTTGATGAGAGATTTCCTCTCTACATCCTCTTCCTCCAGTTTGTTTAAGTCCGATTGAGGGATTTTCGGCTTATCCTGGGGTAAGACATCTTTTTGCACTCTCCGCATAGTGGCCATTGTAAAACAGTTAAGTGAAGCTTGTCCGCGAAAAGGGGCTTCCCATTCCCTTTGGTCCACTTTATCAAATTTATTTTTCTTTTTATTATCAGGCCTAATTTTGCCCCGTGGCGTGTCCAGGTCCTGATCAATGTTCCCACTTGTGGGTGTTCCCTCATGTGCTATGCTACACCTTTCTACAAAATTCTCAATGTCCCATCTTGCTTTGGGCCAATAATAATTGTGAGCCACCTTTTGAATGATGGTACCTATCTTCTCATGGTCCCCATCTGGTTTCACATGTAGGCTCCTTATTAAGTCTGCCCTATATCTTTTAGGAAGTACCAGCTGTCCCTGACCTTTGGATCTAGCTCCAGTCTTCCTATACATCAACTTGTTTCTCATGTAAAAATCTCCCTTGCCTGGAGTTGTATGACAAGTTGACAATTTCCTGAAACAAGGCTTGAGTGTTTTATCCCCAGCCTGTGCCTTCCTCATCTCTTCTGGAGTGGTATCCAACATAATATCCTCCTCCTTTCTTGAGGTCGACCTGACCTGAAGGGTGGCCATATACACAGGTTTCCTTCTACAATGGTCAGTGTCATGATTGTTCATCTTACAATTCTTACACCACCTTTTTCCTTGGTTGAAAGATTTTCTTTCATCATATTTCCTTTCATCGAATTGTGGGGTTTTATTTTTATTTTCATACCGTGGCCTATCAAACTGGTGCTTACCTTTGTTTTGATCCCTAGGATCAAATTTATTAAAGTTCTGTGGTGCCCTAAAGTTATCCACTTGTTTCTTTTTATTACCTGTTACCTCTGCTTGAGCTGCTTGATACCTTTCAGCAACATTTAGCAACTCACACAGCCTCTCTGCACCTTGTTCCATGAGAAACTTTCTCAGGTCTGGAGCCATGGACTCTCTTAATTGCTCTATAAGGACCATTTTCGTTTTTCGAAAGGGAGTCATGACGAGTTACATGCCCAAACCAGGCAAGCTTTCGCTGTTTCACTATTGACAAAAGTGGTTCTTGGTGGCCTGCATAGGTGTTTATCTTCTCTCTAACATAGACATTTGTTTTGTGCTCTTTATAGCAAATGCGCAAAATTCTTCTATAACATTTATGCTCGAAAGCCTGAATCCTTCGCTCCGTATCTGCAGTGAGTGTCCAGCTCTCACACCCATACAAGAGAATAGATAATACAAGTGATTTGTATAATTTGATCTTCACAGGAAAACTGATGTTACTTTTCCAGATCACATTCAACTTTGTCATGGCAGCTGAGGCCATCTCAAGTCTTGTCTTGATTTCTTTACTTGATCTTCCATCACTACATATAGTGGACCCGAGATATTTAAAGGTGTTAACTTCTTCTAACGTTTGCCCATTTAACGTAATGTTGGTCGGAACATGTTTCTTATGGCTATTCACCAATATCTTGCTTTTTTCTATATTAATTTCCATCCCATACGTTCTTGTTACTTTCTCCAGTCTAGAGGTAAGGTCTTGAAGTTCTGATTCTGATCCAGCTATCAGATCAATATCATCAGCAAAACGTAGGTTGCACAGAGGTCGGCCTCCAATCGATATGGTTGATTTATAATCGTAGAGAGCCTCCTGCATAATATGTTCTAGATAAATATTAAAGAGCACTGGGGACAGGATACATCCCTGCCGAACTCCTACAGTTGTAGGTCAAGATGGCGGCGTGGTAGGCCGCACTTTTGTGTTGTGCATTTCATGTCGTCGTTTTGGAGTCTGCATCAGTGGTAACAGCCCTCATTAAGGCTGTATGAGTTTGTAGTGTGTTTGGCTATTTCTGGATTATGTTAATAAGTATTTTAAAGATGAAAACATCAAGTTTGCCTATCATGTGAGTTCGCTGTTTGTGTTGATACAAGTAGCCAAGATGGCGGTTTTGTGATGTGTCGATCGGACAGTGTTTCAAAACATTACAGATTTATTGAGGGATATTGTTACTGCTCCAGGTACATTTTTGTATGTACCTGCAAGGATACTTGGAGAGGAGATGGGCACCGCCAAGCAAACCTCTTGCCCACTGAAATGCTATGATGGAAAGTCAACTCAGTAATAATTTGCCGGATCGGCCGATGCCCGGATTAACAACGACCGCGCTCTCATTGCTCCTTGAAAGTGATAAGTCAGCGAATGGGGTAAAAACACCTGTTTTGAAACTTCCAAGAGAAAGTTTTGTTGTTGGAACTTGGAATGTACGCACGCTATATGCGTGTGGAAAAGTCAAAGAACTAACACATGAACTTGTTAGATACTCGTGGGACATCCTGGGCCTAGCAGAAGTCAGATGGACAGGATTAGGTGAATCAATAACGGATGATGGTCACAAAATTTGGTTTAGTGGAGATGAGTCTAAACATCAGCATGGAGTAGGTTTTATCGTACATAAAGATAGATTGAACTCTGTCATCAGCTGCACCCCAATAAATAGCAGGCTTATCACCATTCGTATTGCAGCACATCCAAAGAACATCTCCATTATACAGGTATATGCCCCCACTACTGACTATGAGGATGAGGCAATTGATACATTTTATGACAATCTGGATGAAGCAATTAAGAAAATTCCAAAGAAAGATCTTCTCATCGTGTTAGGTGATTGGAATGCTAAAATAGGGCCAGATGCATACGGTCACTGGGCTGGTACAGTGGGGAGATTTGGGACAGGTGAAACCAACGATCGAGGACTAAGGCTACTAGAATTTGCCAGCAACTATAAACTAACCATTGCAAATACACTATTTCCTCATAAGTTATCAAGAAGAACAACGTGGCATGCCCCAAAAACTGAGATACATGGCCAAATTGATTTTATTCTTGTATCCAAAAGATTCAAGTCTAGTATTAATAAAGCCAAGACTAGGACTTTTCCTGGCGCCGACATTGGTAGTGATCACGACATGGTATTGATGACGCTCAAGCTTAAACTTAAAAAGAACTATAATCAAAACAGATGTTCTCAGTTAAGATTCAATTTAGACAAACTGAAAGATCCAGAAATCGCGGGAATCTTTGAGGCAACTGTTGGAGGAAAATTCGCAGCTCTCAATTTTTTGGAGGATGATATCAACTCAATCACAGAGAACATGAAAGACGTGCTCATTGAATCAGCAACAGAAATACTTGGTAAAAGAAAGAAAATAAACAAACCATGGGTTACAGATGACATTCTGAAGTTATGTGATACACGGCGGGAAATGAAAAAGGTTAAGAAAGAGGTTCCTGAAGCAGCATGGCAATACAGTATGGTGAATAAAAATATTAGGAAGAAAATGAAACAGGCCAAAGAAAAATGGGTAGCTGATCAATGTGAGTCCATTAATACGGGGCTAATAAAAGGTAACAGCAAGGCAGCTTTTGACACATTAAGAAAACTATCAAAACCCCAACAGCCCAGGGTAACTGTCATAGAAGATAGCAATGGGGCTCTGCTCAATGAAAAAACAGCTGTAATGAGAAGGTGGACAGAATATTGTAAAGAATTATATAACTGTAAACTTGATACTGACTTAGGCATATTAAACAACATTAAGTGCGAAAACAGGGAACTCGGAAATGCAGCAATATTACGGGAAGAAGTGGAAGAGGCTATATGTTCGATGAAAGGAGGGAAGTCACCGGGTGTGGATAATATCCCAGCAGAGCTCTTGAAATATGGAGGACCAGATATAGTAAAAATCATGACAACAATTTGCCAGAAGATATGGAGTACAAAAAAATGGCCAAAAGAATGGACGCAGTCATTAGTAATACCGCTTCCAAAGAAAGGAAATCTAAAAATGTGCAAGAACTACAGAACCATTAGCCTTATTAGTCATCCAAGTAAGGTGATGTTAAGGATACTTTTGAACAGAATAAAACAGAAATCAGAAGAAATCTTGTCAGAGGAACAGGCTGGCTTTAGACCAAAAAGAAGTACCTCAGAACAAATCTTCAATATTAGAGTACTTATCGAAAAAACATCTCCAACATCAACACGATTTATACCATCTCTATATCATCGTCTTTCTCAACAAAATGATCTAAATGAAAATTCATAGCTGAGGTTGAGGCTCCTTGGCTAGCAGTGGCATCAGAGGCAAAGGGACTGGCACCATTTTCAGGAGCAGGCCTTGAAACTCAAACTCCCTTAGTCGTAACTCATGTTCCCTTTGTAATCTCTTCTCCTCCTTTTCTGCTTCCCTCTCTGCAGTCAATCTTCTTTCTTCTGCAGCTAATCTTTTGTCTTCTCTTTCTGCCTCCAATGCTTTAACCTCTTTGTCAGCCTCAATCTGCAACCTCTTAGCCTCAGCCTCAATCTGCAACCTCTTAGCCTCAGCCTCAATCTGCAACCTCTTAGCCTCAGCCTCAATCTGCAACCTCTTAATCTCTTTTTCAGCTTCTATTCTCTTATCTTCGGCCAATCTTTCAGATTCTAATTTTCTTTCGGCCTCTTTTTCTAATCTTCTTTCTTCCCGTTCAATATATTTGTCACATTCAGCAGTGACATAAGAAATCATAATTTGCCCGTCCATTCCTAACTCTTTCGCAGTCTGTACAGCAGCAGATCGAAATTTTGCCAGGTCGGCCATTGTCTAACAGATAAATGTCTAAACAATTTTATCTATGACTAATTAACTCAAGACGACACAGGCACTGTGAGCTCAACCTTATTTATTTTCACCCAAGGATACCTTTTAATTCTTATTATTCCCTGAAGTGAATTACCCCCAATATTTGAAATAGGGAAAGATTCAAAATCCCGAGAGCGAGCCCCCAATATATGTGGTAAAATGGGATGTTATAAATATTTATAGGGGACTTAGTGTACTGACTGAGATCAGCTGTGAAGGTATCTATATCTAATAAGAGTAGTGTATTATAGATAACCTTACTTACTGCCACATATGTATACCTCAGTCAGAATTATTCTGGAAAAGTGTGATGACTACGTTATATGTCTAGGGTATGTGTATGATGAAGTGTAAGTCATAACAACAACAGACAGATAAACAGTTTAATTTATTCCACCACACTTGACAACACTGTGACACTCACATACATAAAACACTCTAAGAGGATATCTTAAAGGAGTCACTGATAACTTTTCAAATAACAATATGTATTCATTGCTGTCATGAATGTATATGTGTCCTGATTCAAATACAAAGGGAACCAGGAATCACAATCAATTTTAATTACAAGTTATATGTACAGAATTTATTAATATGATTATTATAGTGACATATATTATTAATGGTATCCTATGTGTGTCAGTTGTGTAGTGGTAACATGAGGTAATACTGGTTTTGTTTTGTTCAAGCTCTGTTGGTATTTGTCATCATGACTTCAATAGTTTGTTTCTATTAGAACTAGTATTGGAGATGTTCTCAGTTCCTGGTATTAAAACAATTTACTTCCCCTCTTAATTTTATGTTACAATGTTATTTTAAGATGGGGGTACATAATGTTGAGCTCCATGGCCACACTCTCTTATCTTGCGTGATGACTGCAGTAAAAGACTCCTCTGCTCGATAACTGTAATGAGTTCTGGAGCCACCCCACTGGTTGCTATATTGACCAAGGAGTATGCTGTCCACTTCTGGCTTCAGCAAAGCTCTGACCAGGTGCTGCTCAATAACTTTAAGACCACGGTCCCTGAAACAAGAAGGTTGTACCTTCTACGTCAGAACTAATTTACACTCTATTTCTACACTGAGCACAATACATCACAAACATTGAGTTCAGAGCGTTAGGCCAACTGTCAGCTTCATCTGAAATACTTTATACCAGTATTTCCCTCCCTAATGGTTACTACGCCTCTGCAATTCCAGCATTATTTCTTTCTAGTTAATAATCTAGGTGTCAGTGTACTGTTTGGCCATTCCATGCAGTTTTACTTTCCTCCGACACCTTCTGTTCAGGCTGGAGCCTATAGGCTTTACATCATGTTCGCTACTGAACCACACATATATACAGACATAAATTATCAATTTACATTCAATTTTCATTAAAAGATATTGAATATTTCAAGCTTACCACAATTCATGGAAATAATAATAAACAGTTTCGTTGACTGGCAATGAATATAGCACAACTCCGATCTGCCGATGTCCCAGGCTTTATTTTATAAAAAATATACACTGGTGCTCAACGTACTGCTTCTTAGTAGGTTTATTACAAGATGTGGCAATGAACAGACGCTCTGTAATGTACTGTAATGTTTTCAAACGTAAACCGGTATAATGTCATAATTCTTAATAAGCGTTTTTCAGGATTTTAAAACCTAACTCTGGGAAGGGTAGTGAATTTTATCACTGTCGATTTGAAATAAAGTTAGTGCATGTGGCCTTACACGCGTGATGGCAGCAATTGTGTATCGCGCGACGCGTGTTTAGTGTTGCACGTGTTCGGCTTTCTGCCTCTCCCTTCTCTCTATCCTTTAGTCCATCTGTCTTTAGTTACGCCGTGTATGGAATGAATGAAATATTAAATCTAGGTCATTGATCAGCTTGCGTGATACAGTACACGTTTCATTGAAGAAAGCGGGTAATAATACAGTAGGCTTTTACTATCAACGTGAAAGCGTTACAATTTGCAGACGAAGTAGAAAACAAGGGGGATTTCGAGTACGGTCATTGTGACAGCACTGTTCTTTACCATTCTTCTTTCCTTTTATTAAATTTATTTGTTAGGCTTTGCATTTACGTTTTAATTTATATATGGGGATTAGAATAATTCACGACATCATCTAATAACGGCATAGGTTCAGCATCGAACTTCGTAACTTGATTTAATTTGCGATAGTCAACGCAAAGACGTATGTTATTGTCTTTCTTTCGAACAATAACTATCGACGAAGAATAAGCTGAAGTGGATGGTTCAATTATTTGCAGTTGAATCATTTCATCCAATTCTTTCTCGACTTGTGCTTGAAAATGAATAGGTATTGGGTATGGTCTTACTCTGATCGGATTACGATCAGTAAGTATGATGTCATGTTCTATGACATCTGTGTGTCCAGGAATTCGGTAAGGACATCCTCTTATGATTGTAGTGTAGAGGATACTTGACGTTGCTCCTCAAAAGACAAGTTCGAAGAGATTGTAACGTCCCTCCACGATTCCGTTGAATTCAGTGGAATCGCAGGAAGAGGTAAGTTAACGTCAGAAAAAATAGTTTCCTCATCCTGTATAACGGACAGGGATGAGATGTGACCATGTTGGACTGGAGAGTCGTCCGTCGCCTGGAAAATAGGCTGCAAATAGTCTGGACGTTCAATAAACTCTGTTAGCATATTTATATGGAAGGTTTTATGCTTTCCATCCACATCGACAATGTAGTCGACATCGGAAATTTTGGAGACTATAGTGTATGGACCTTTCCATGAAATGAGAAGTCTATTCTCTCTTGAGGGAAGTAAGACATATGCTTTGTCTCCAGGACAAAGTTGACGTAGGCGTCTTTTCTTGTTAGCAAATCGCCTAGCTTTTTCTTTCGCAAATTCGGAAGATGAAGTTGCTAACCTGCACGATTCGATAATCTTTTCTCTAAGAGCAATGACATATTCATATGACGATTGTGTATCATCGTCAATATTATCAGAAGTTATCAAATCGTGTAACAAGGACATCGGACCGCGCGGTTGCGCACCAAAGACAAGTTCGAAAGGAGAAAACCCTGTATGCTCGTTGGGAACTTCTCTATAGGCAAAGAGGACTGCAGGTAAAACCCTGTCCCAATCCTCCGGATGATCCTCCGTTATCTTGCCAAGTAAGTTCTTTAGTGTCCTGTTAAGACGTTCTACCAATCCATTGGACATTGGATGATAAATACTACTGAGAGACCTTTTAATGTCTAGCGTAGCCATTACCTGAGACATAACGTCCGAAATTAACTGAGTGCCGTGGTCCGACAGTATTTCTCCGGGGAATCCCAGACGAGAAAATATGAGCCAAAGAGCATCAGCGATATCGACAGTTGATATGCTCTTCAGAGGAATAGCCTCTGGCCAACGCGTGCACATGTCCACGCAAGTGAGGATAAATTGGTGTCCTCTGGCTGACTTAATCTTGAACGGACCAATGATGTCTATAGCCATTTCTGAAACGGCCGAATCGGAATATCTGCAGCCTGAATAGGAGCAGCATGTCTCGGACCTCTAGACTTGACCTCTTGACAAATTTTGCAAGATCGGCAATAAATTCGGATGTCTTTATTCACGAATGGCCAAAAGAAGGACGCAAGGACTCTAGTTTTAGTTCTGGAAAACCCCATGTGTCCAGCACACTGAGAATCGTGTGCATGCTGAAGAATTAAGGCTCTCATACACTTAGGCACAAGAATTTGCGAGTGCATAGACTTGTCCGAGTGTTGTACCATCCGTACCAATATAACATTCTTCATAGTAATATACGATTTGTGATTAGTATTTTGATTGGGATCCCCTTTCTTTGCAAGAAGGAAGAATTTCTTCAAAGAAGGATCCTCTTCTTGACGTTTAACAAACGAGTCATGGGAAATCACCAAGTGCTCGTCTTGGCTATCAACTTCATTACTATTATCCGATGAAGTTGGGGGATTAAGAGCCTGAGCTCTTGTCACCACTGCATTGACCGTTTGAATGTTTTTTTTTTCTCCCAACTAGAAATTTGTTGCGGGGTGCATTCCTTAACCCCATGAATACGACCGATTATAAGATCCGCAATAGGATTAGGAAGAAGACATGCATGGACATCTCCTGTGAAGAAGGGAGTGTCAATCCTAATAATAGCAGTAGGATAACTTTCCATAGTACCACCAAATGTAACACATTTGATTGTTTTTCCAGTGGCACAGCAAGGATCTATCAGAGACTCCCTAACCCCGACGGTAGTACATCCCGAATCGAAAAGTACTGAGACTAGCCTATCATTTATTAGACCTTTATGTAAGATGAGAGATCCTCTCCCATCATGCGCAACTGTAGCAGGTAGAGCAGGAAGAGGGTGACCACAACTTAGAGTAGATACAGTCGATTAGTCGAACAATGTTAAGCATTGGGGGCATTCAGTTGCTCTCCCAAAATCGAAAGCACAACCAGTGATAGCCCTAGAGTTACCACTATCATTTACTGTATTACAGGCTCCATCAAACTCTTGTTGTGCAGAGTTTGCCTGTTGGAAAGGTCTTTTTTTTTGTTAAATCTAGGTCTGCCTCGATTATCATTTCCCCTGTAATTATTTCGACTATCATTTCCCCTGTAATTGTTATCATATTGCCTATTGTAATCCTCATTCCGGTTTGAATCCCGGTTTCTAAATTCACCATCGTCATAATCTTGACGTCGAGAATGGTTATCTCGAAAGCTCGAATGGTTATTATTACGATAACCCTTGCGAAAGTGTCTAAGATTATTACCATTAAAATTACGAGAACTACCATCTTGTCTCCAATTCATAGACGAAGAACCCTCATGTGTTGGATTACTCCGCTTCTGAGTGTAATTCTGATTACTTCCCCTATTCCAGTTTTGTTGAGCACCCTGAAATTTTTTTTTTGAAATTAGGGCCATATGGTGTTGCCGAAGCAGCTGGCAACCCTTCTTTCACTTTAGAATTGCTAACTGTAGCATGGGGATGCGCGGTGGCATACTGACAACAGTATTCCTCCATATCTTTTAAGTTTTTAGGCTTACGCTCATGAAGGAATGCAAGAAAAGAATCATTAACAGATGACAAAACCTTATCTCGCAATAATAAGTCCATTAGACCTTCATATGTTTTCTCAGTCTGAGACAACTCAACCCATCGTGTAAATGTACGACGTATTTTTGTAACAAAATCAGAGAAATCTACTCCATTTTCTGGCAACATTGTCCTAAAACGAAGACGATAGTCTTCTTCTTTTAGTTGGTATTTTTTTAGCAATGCTGCTCTGACAACATCATAATTAGTCCTGTCATGTTCGTCTATTGTCATAAGAGTAGTCACTGTGTCACCTGTAAAAAATTCCATCAGTTGTTCAACATATTTTTCCTTTTTTATGTTATGCGTATCGCATAAAAATTGGAATCTATCTAGATAATCTGCTACGTCATCCTTTAAAGGATTGAAATGAGGCAATTTAATCCTATTAACAAACTCCTTTGTCGTACTCGAAGTTGTTTGCTGAGCACCCGTACTCGCCAATTTCAATTTCTCTAACTCCAAAGTTGCGAGTCTTTCATCAAGTTCCATCTTCTGTTTTCTTTCCTCATGTTCCATTTTTCTAATTTCAGCCTCAGCTTGAAGTTTTCTCTCCTCTGCAGCAGCTTGAAGTTTTCTCTCCTCTGCAGCAGCTTGAGCTTGAGCTTGAATTTTTCTCTCCTCTGCAGCAGCTTGAAGTTTTTTGTCTTCCATTTCCATCTGGAATTTTCTTTCATCAGCAGCAGCTTGAGCTTTCCTCTCCTCAGCAGCAGCTTGAGCTTTTCTCTCCTCAGCAGCAGCTTGAGCTTTTCTCTCCTCAGCAGCAGCTTGAGCTTTTCTCTCCTCAGCAGCAGCTTCTCTTTGATACCTTTTCTCTTCAAGTTCTAATCTTCTATTCTCAGCATCTAGCTTCTTTAGTTCAGCATCTGCTCTCCTTTGTTCAGCTTCTGCTTTCAATTTAATTTCCTCTTTTTGTTTCTTTTCATCTGACTTTAATGCAATGGCGAATTGAGCAGATGAATATTCTTCTAATTCTTTACCAGACTTACCAAGGGTCAACCCTTGCTGGATGAAGAAATCCAATGTAGACATTCTGTCTAATGAGATCAGAAACCTGAAAAAATTAAATAAATTACCTTATCCCACTTCAATGGGAGACAAGTCTGAAATGCTAGACTTGTATACTCACTTCACTTTATTTCACTCTCTTAGTCTTAGACAAAGACCTTGTATGGTCCTCTTGTTTATAATGTAACAAAAAATCACTTGAGTACCTGTGGAAAATAATTCCTTTATATCCCACTCACTATGGGCACAAGTCTTTTTTTTTTTTTAAAGAACTTGAATATGTATTTCACCTTGTCTCAATCTTTGAAGATAACAAGTCTTTTATCAAAGAACTTGTATAAATATCTTAGATAATAATATTTTATTAACAATCTCTATATTAAGAGTGTATCTTATCAATAATAATAATAATACATGACCAAGTGTATGTATGTAGACTGTGTATGACAATAATGTAGTACAATCATAAATACAAAGACAAAGATACAGAACAATGACCGAAAACGTTCGCGGAAGTCAAATAAACAATACAGCAAAAGTAAAAAAAAATGTTACACAAATGTGTAATGATGACCGCGAAAAATAAACAAGACAAATGGCAACACTGTTATAAACGAAAAGGTGTAAAGAAATAAATGGAAGGAATGAGAGAAGAACAGATACAAACAAAATTAGACGAAAATCAAAGAACGGAAAAATAACGAAAACAACACTAACTGATGTCGTCACAGCTAAAAAAAAAATATAGCAACAAAAGTCGCTAGCAAATTTCAATTAAGAAAATTGCAATCCCTACAGAACGCTTACAGTAACCCTCGATTAAGTGGCATATTTACTGTAAGACCCACCAACCGAAAACCCGCAAAAAACAAGAAAAATACACAAAAATAGTACAATTAACATAAATAGCAATCAATTCAATGTGTTGCAAAATAAAGCTTAGTCACACATGATATTACAGTAACTAACTTGCTCCTTGCGAACACAGAAACAAAATGTCAAGCGCGCACTGAATGTCAAATCCACTGTAGCATAAAGTGGTATTCACGAACAAAAGTTACTATGACCTTCTCGACTTAGGACTTGCACATTGAATGTTTACAATTTCCACGTACTGTTTACAAACAGGAACTTGACCTCGAACAATGTAGCTTGAATGCTCGGGTGTAGAAAAGTCTGTTATTGACTGAAACGTGTAAACGACCAGCGGTACCGTTTACTGTAAGGGACTTGACTTGCAGTTGTGGTCCACGTAGCAAATGCCTAGATGTTAACTTCAGTACTTGTCCTGTTGTGGTTTATGTAGCATTATAACATAAATGCTAGCACTGTTTATCTGGGTCGACCGTTGATGACCTATTTCTGTCCTGTTGTAGCCAAAACTTGCAAGTGTAGAATTAGCGATGTGTGTTACAGCTGTCCAGTGTATAGCTTAGACCCACAGATCAAAAATGTAATGTTTACTTGTCCTTCTTGTAAATTTCTGGACAACACTGGAGACATCATACATGTAACAGCAACTGTAAATAGCCTGGTGGGGTGTCTGTTTAAGGCTAGAGAAATGTAAATTTCTGGATCCATTACTGTCATCAATAATGTTAATTGCTCGCTCTGTCCACAAGAAATGTATCAGAAGAGCCCACGTAACTGGTCCACCAAAAATGTAACTGTCCTTTTTCTCTTGTTGAGGTGATCACTGGCCCAAGACAGTATACATGTTGTTAGGTGTGTAGTGCGAGCGGATGATGAACTGAGTGTGGGTGCGAATGAAGGCGCGAATGTGTTTAGGCTCTTATGTATGTAGACCCTGCAACCCATACACTCACATGCAGTAGTCAAGGATGCTTGGACACTGCAGACGCGTTTCAAAACATTTATTGACGAGAACACACATGGTATCAACAGGAACAGTCATTGTAAACAAGGTCATGCTGACCGGAAATCGATAGGTATACATTAGGCATTCAACAAGCTGGTAAACATTTGAATATTCGTGCATGGTCAATACAATGTTCTTCAATAAGGACAGTTCGTGGCGTCGCCCTGGGATTACTGACTAAACGCGTCAGATACCTTAATCACTTTGACACATAGGTGCAACTTGGCATTCCCCGCCAATTGCACATTATCAGGCTGTAGTATAATAGCCGAAAAACACAGGCCTCGTTCTGACGTCGGCTGTGTACTTCTGATAAGCAGGTTACCATCAACCCTGCAGTAATGCTTATTGTAGACATAAATATGCCGCCAATCTGCGGCTCCCACAATATATCTTCGTCACTGGATTTCTGGATGGTATGAAGACTAATAGTCTTGGATGGCTACCTTGAGCACAACAAATAAGTTCTGAAATGGAGGACCGGTGAGCTGCAGTTCACAGACTAGGCAATCTTCTAACATGTTCTGCTACCGAAAGCATAGTAATGGAAAAAGTCGGTATTACCTGTAACCGAGTCCACAGAACTTAACAAGGAACTCTGCTGTCATTCCAACGCACAGAGATTCACTGGGGAAAACTGCCAGTGCAGTCACTTCGAAGATTCTTCCCGAAAAACACAATGGACTCTCGTCCCTTCAGAAACCAGGACACTTCTCGGCTTGCCGGAAGTCTAACTCAACTCCCGCTTAAAAAACCTGCCCATGGGCATACGCCCGAACTGTCTACCTTTGACCCTAAAGGTCAAACACAATGAATGAATAAACAAGGGAAGACAACCCCTAATCAACCTGACATCGCAGGTAAAGACACAATTATTCTTATGATAAAAACATAAGCAAATAACTTGACAGATGACTCCGTCAAAAATGACAGCAACACTGAGCTGCTGGCCTTATGATGGCGTCCCTCTAAATATTTCAATAGCTTCTGGGAATTACACCACTTAATAATTCACTGTGTCTACAAGGACAGCTAATACTGAATGGCACAAAATGCGCGTCTGAGCGCCGATAATATCTTCATCTAGGGCCAATCAATGCCTTTTCTTTTTTCAAATTCAAATATCCTACCAAAAGTCATTTCAGTCAGACCTCAGTCAAGTATGCTTTATTGTCTGTTGGTCCGTCCGTCTCTACTTGCGTTTCACAAAAAAAAAACTTGTTTTTTGAACCAACCCTGCCTTACCCTACACAATTCTGCCTTTAAAGTTATTTTTAGCCACAATTCACCATCCCACCCCGTCTCTTCATTCCACTAGATTTTAGCACTTGCGTCTTCAAGGCCACAACTTTTTGAAAATTAGTGACATGTTTTATCTCAATGCAGACGTTCGCTGATATGAACAACACAGTCTTTTGCCAATATCTTTCGTATTATCTGTCCGTCTGTATAAATGAAAGCATATTATTTCACTGCTCAAGATGGGCCATCCGGCCAGCTAGGTTTTATATTCCTAACATTATTATTAAGAAAAGTTATTTTTCAAATATTTTCTAGAATTTTCTGGAACGCGCTCATCACTGCATTCAAATAAACGGGCTAAGTTATAGCAAAAGCGTCCAATAAATGACTATGGCGTATAATATCCAAGGTCCCTTTTGTCGATTTCTTACTTTATGTCAACTTGGGGGACGTGACTTTTTCCTCCTTTCCCCACCAATTTGCGTCCTTTCAGCATTGCTAGTTTCAAGCACGCGTTCAGTCAGATTTTTCCTTTTGATCGTTTTGCCTTCAAGTCTAACAATTTAATTTCCATTCCGGGTGATGACCCGCGGCGTGGGCGATCATGTATTCTAGCAGCTTACGCATTATTTTTTATCCCTACGTTGTATCATTGGAGATATTTTAACGTTGTTTCATTGTTAATTTTGTGACACATCTCCCCACTTGAAAACATGCCTGCGGCAAGTTCTAAAACCAGTGATACACATAGATAAAATCTCTCCTTACGCCTGCCATTACTCTAATTTTGATCACAGGGGTGCCGACTGAGGAAATCTGCACCGACATTCAATTTGCCTGGGATATATTGGATACTAAACTGATAAGGTTGAAGTAATAAAGACCACCTCAGCAATCTTGCGTTTTCATGCTTAGCCTGAGATAAGAATACGAGAGGCTGATGATCCGTCTCGACCACAAAAGTCCTACCATACAGATAGATTTGAAACTTCTTTATTGCCCACACTAACGCTAAACATTCTTTTTCGCTTGTGGAATATCCTTGTTCCGCCTTATTCAATTTGCGGCTTGCATAAGCGACTGGTTTCAGTTCCCCATCAGGTGAAGATGATCTTTGCAACAAAGCCGCTCCGAGTCCTACATTACTTGCATCGGTTCTTAAGACAAAATCCTGTGTCAAATCAGGCAGTTTGAGAATATGCTTGCTAGTGAGTTTTTCCTTTAATTCTTGGAACGCTAATTCACTTTGCGCAGTCCAATTAATTTTATCTGGAAGTCCCTTGCGAGTCAGATCAGTCAGAGGAGCACAAATAGAGTTAAAATCTTTGATATATTTTTGATAAAATCCGCATAACGACACGAATGATCGCACGTCCTTTTTTGTTTGTGGTCTAGGTGCTCTCTGCAGTTTTTCCAAGTTCTTGGGATCAGGGGTCATGCTACCCTGATATACAGTGTGTCCCAAGAATTCCAACTCTTTGCATCCAATGCAACATTTTGTTGGCCTAGCAGTCAAGTTCGCCTCCCTAAGCCTATTAAATAACATTTCTAGAGCTTCAATGTGTTCTTCAAATGTCTCTGTGGCGACGAGAATATCATCCATGAAATTAGTGATACATGGGTTATTCAGGGGATCCAACAATTTGCGCATCATCCTTGAAAATACACTCGGAGCATTTTTCAGTCCGAATGGTAGCATGTTGAATTCATAATGTCCATCTGAAGTGCTAAAGGCCAAATAAGGTCTCACTTCAGGCTTCACTGGGATCTGGTAATAGCCTTTACTAAGATCCACCTTTGAAAAGTATTTTGCCTTGTTCAGTCTGGCAAATAACTGTTTTGTGTCTGGTAATGGATCCACTTGTCCTTCTGTGACAGCATTCAGTTTCCTGTAATCTATGCACAGTCTGTGTTCCCCAGACGGTTTTCTCAACAATACGACACTAGAGCTAAAAGATGATTCACTGTGTGAAATAATCCCCTCCTTCAACAAATAATCTATTTCTTCCTTCAATGCCTTCTCCTTCGCGAACGGAATAGAATAGGCTCTCATACAGATTGGGTTTGATTCTACCAGTTTTATGTCATACTGTAGCAAATTTGTATGGCCTGGTTTATCTGTTAATACATCTGTATGTTCCTCCAGAACCTGTTGAACTCTCTCCCTCTGGTTTTTAGTCAGGTGCTTACTGACTTTTACCTGTGCTGCTGTTTCACAAGGATGTAATGGGTATTCATGTGAGGTGAGTGGTTGCTTTTGCATTTGAGTTGCGATAGCTAAGGTCAGTAAGGGGGTGCTTTCCTGGAGTGGTCTGTCCAGATACTTCTTTAACAGGTTTACATGATAAACTTTCTCCTTCCCCTTTTTATCAATTTTATAGTTTGTTCTAGACACCTTCTCTAGAACCGTATATGGACCTTGCCATCCAATTTGTAATTTATTCTGGCTCCCGGGTAGTAGAAGCAGCACCTTCTCTCCCACTGCCAGTTCTCTGTCCTTTGCCTTCCTATTAAAATATGCTGCATGTTTCTTCCTGGCTTGTTTCAAATTATCATTTGCCAGTTTCCATCCAGCTTTCAAACGAGTGGTCATTTCGTTCACGTATTGATAAGATGAGGTAACAGTCTCTTCCGCCTTCTCATCTGTCCAGGTCCTTAATAGTGCTTCTAATGGACCTTTTATTGGCCTCCCAAATAGCAGAGTTGCGGGAGCCATCCCGGTTGAACTATGTGGTACCTCCCGGTACGCAAACAATGCGGCGGGCAGGAATTGATCCCACAGATCCGGTTTTTCGTGTGCCAGCTTTCTCAGGATAGAAATGAGAGTCCCGTTGAACCTCTCTACCTGGCCGTTCCCTTGCGGATGATACGGACTACAATGAAAGTGTCTGGCTTGAAATAGCTTAAAAACTTCTTCCGTTAGTTTCCCCTTGAACTGAGAACCATTATCCGTCAAGATTTGATGCGGGAATCCTAATCGGGTAAATATTGTAAGTAGTGCCTCTGCTACATGTTTTGAATCAATTGATGGCAGGGCTACCGCCTCTCCCCACATAGAACAAGTGTCCACCAGAGTAAGGATGTAACTGTTCCTCCTCTTGGTCCGAGTGAGAGGTCCCACAATATCCACTGCAACCCTCTCAAAAGGTGTTCCAACTATGGGCATTTCCCCTAGAGTTGCAGGAGCAGTCCAGTGCTTTGGAGCTACCCTTTGACATTCTGGGCAGGATTTGACATATCTTTTTATATCCTCCGTTATCCCTGGCCAGAAGTAATGACAAGCTATACGCTGTCCTGTGGCGCTGATCCCCATGTGACCACTGAAGGGAATCGCATGCCCGAGTTCCATCACTTTATCCGTATATGAAGTGGGAAGAACCAGCTGGTTGTGACCATTTGTTCCAGTTCCGGCCTTCCTGTATAAGAGTTTGTTCTTTATAAAATATTCCCCCTTGCTCGGAGGTGTGTGGCATTTGGGCAATTTTTTAAAACATGGCTTGAGTGTCCTATCCTCAGCCTGCGCCTTCCTCATCTCCTCTGGATGAGCATTTATAGGTTCACCTTCTTCCTCCTTCTTCTGTGACCTGGTCTGCACTGTCGCCATGATCACAGGTCTCTCGGGATTCCCCAAGAAGACGTATCTACACCCCAATATAAGAGGGTAGATTGGTTCATCTATCACTGCTGCTCTGATTTCTCCTTCCACATAGCGAGTTTTCACCGTTATCCTTGCGATGGGAAGTGTCATGAGTGGTATGTCCTTAGTTGCCCCTTGTATTTCCACTGTTTCTGTGGTATACTGACTTGGGTCCACTAGGCTAGACTTCACAACTGAATCATAATCCAAACCGGTATCATAAAGGCACCTTATGGTGACCCCATTACAAATAACATCCTCACAAACTGGGGGGTGATAAGGTTCCTGCTGTCCCTTAGGATTAACCTTTAATCTTTGAGTCCCCGACTTCATTGCAGCAATGTTTGAAAGTTTCCTTCTACAAAATTCGGTGTTATGGTTATCTTTCTTGCACCATTTACACCATCTTTTTCCTTGGTTAAACGGTTTTCTTTCATTGGATTTTTGGTCATTGAACTGTGAGTTTCTGTCTCGGTAGTCATTTCTTGGCCGTTCAAAGTTTTTCCTACCTTTATTTCCCTGCTCTCTATTATCAAATTTATTAAATTGCTGTGGAGCTTTAAAATTGTCTATGTGCTTCTTTTTAGCACCACTTACCTCTGCCTGGGCTGCCTGATACCTTTCAGCGACATTTAAAACCTCCCCCAACTTCTCTGCACCTTGCTCCATGAGAAATTTTCTCATGTCTGGAGCCATGGACTCTCTCAATTGCTCAATCATGATCATTTCTTTAAGATCTTGGGTCTTCCCCAGAGCAGTCCATTTCTCCAAATAGGTTTCTAGTCTGGCAGAGAACTGGTGGTATGTCTCCCCAGACAACAGTTTGGCATTTCTAAATTTCTTACGATAAAATTCCCCATTTTTTTCGTACCTCAATAACAAAGCCTGCTTTAACATGTCATAATTCTCCTGGTCATAATTCTCCTGTCTTCTCTGTTTTTGCGAAGACTTCGTAAGAAGTAAGAAGTACCTCTCAGTCCCTGTGATAGCTTTAAACTCCACCTCTCTCTCTCTCTCTAACCCATATGTAGTAGCTAATAACTCAAAACGTCCTAGGTACCCCTCTATGTCATCGTCTTTTTCAACAAAATGGTCTAAATGAAACCCCATAGCTGATGTTGAGGCTCCCAGACTGGGCGTAGCATCTGAGGCAAAAGGGCTGGCACCATTTTCAGGAGCCTGGCCTTGTAGCTCCAGCTCCCTTAGTCATAATTCGTGCTCCCTTTGCAACCTTCTATCTTCTGCCTCCCTTTCGGCCTTTTTATCTTCTGCCTCCCTTTGCTGTCGTTTTTCTTCTGCCTCCAATGCTTTAGCCTCTTTGTCAGCCTCAATCTGCAGCCTCTTAATTTCTCTATCAGCCTCAATTTGTAACCTCTTCTCTTCAGCTACCTTTCTATCTTCCCTTTCAATATATTTATCACATTCAGCCGTTACATATTGAATTAAAATCTGACCATCCATTCCCATCTCCTTTGCCGTCAGCACAGCAGCTGATCTAAATTTTGCCAGCTCCGCCATACTTTTTAAACAAATCTAGCAATGTGTAAGATAAAATTTCCAACCACTAAAGTACTTCTAATTACTCTAATCTAAAATAATTCTAATTAATTAATTAACTACCACTGGCTGTGAAGATTCACCAACTTTTATTTTCAGGGACACTTTTAATTTTAAGGGACACTTTTAACTTTTATTATGTGTTCCCTTAATCTTATTCTCCCCCAGGAGATCCTAATATATTTAATGGGCTAATTATCCCGGGACAAAGAGACCCCAATATATGTAGTGGGTTTGATGGTATTGTATGATGGTGATATTACTACGTGTGATGCATGAGGTCAGCTGTGAAGGCTCCTGAGATAAAATGTAGCTGTGAATTGTCAGAAGGCCCTTCTTGCTACCACTACGACCTCACACCTATCTTTTTTTACTAATGAATGTGGCTACGTTAAATGTCTAGGGTAATGATGTGTAATGTGTTGTGGTAGTTTACAGACACACACAGATATTTACTAAGTCTAATAATATTAATAAAATGTTATAATACACAGAACTAACTCAGTTGTGTTAAATTTTGATAGTAATTTTTTTACATTTATTTGTTCTGGACCAAGGTTTTATTTTGGCCAGAACATATGAAAGGTTTTAGAAATTATGAAAAAATGCATGAATATTACATAATAAATGCAAGGTGTGTACATATATATGTTACTAGACTAGTTAATATTATTATTGTTTACAGTATTAATCTATGTGGGAGAACAGTTAATGGATGTGTTGTTGGGGTGGCCTCATCACTCCCTGTCTATGGCGATTACACATTGTCCAGTTAATTGATGGAAATTTTATGGGTGTGTTAGGAAATAAGTTGAGTTGGTGAACTCTCAGCAGACCAGGCGCTCACGTAACTTGAAGGTGTAGCTCTGGTGCTGAGATCTGGTGGCCCCACCTCTCCGTGCTTGGGGGCAATATCAGAAGTCTGGTGGCCCCACCTCTCCGTGCTTGGGGGCAATATCAGAAATATGATGGCCCCACCTCTCCGTGCTTGGGGGCTATAATAGGCTGCTCTGACCCAATGTTACTGCACGGGTCCACTCTGGTAAAATTCAACAACTCATTTGACACCGCATTGGTGCCAACTGAAACTCACAGCTCAGAATTATGAATATAGTACACAGTTAAATAAATGCTAGCAAAACTCAGCTGAGCTGCTGGCCTTATGATGGCGTCCCTCTAAATATTTCAATAGCTTCTGGGAATTACACCACTTAATAATTCACTGTGTCTACAAGGACAGCTAATACTGAATGGCACAAAATGCGCGTCTGAGCGCCGATAATATCTTCATCTAGGGCCAATCACTGCCTTTTCTTTTTTCAAATTCAAATATCCTACCAAAAGTCATTTCAGTCAGACCTCAGTCAAGTATGCTTTATTGTCTGTTGGTCCGTCCGTCTCTACTTGCGTTTCACACAAAAAAACACTTGTTTTTTGAACCAACCCTGCCTTCCCCTACACAATTCTGCCTTTAAAGTTATTTTTAGCCACAATTCACCATCCCACCCCGTCTCTTCATTCCACTAGATTTTAGCACTTGCGTCTTCAAGGCCACAACTTTTTGAAAATTAGTGACATGTTTTATCTCAATGCAGACGTTCGCTGATATGAACAACACAGTCTTTTGTCAATATCTTTCGTATTATCTGTCCGTCTGTATAAATGAAAGCATATTATTTCACTGCTCAAGATGGGCCATCCGGCCAGCTGGGTTTTATATTCCTAACATTATTATTAAGAAAAGTTATTTTTCAAATATTTTCTAGAATTTTCTGGAACGCGCTCATCACTGCATTCAAATAAACGGGCTAAGTTATAGCAAAAGCGTCCAATAAATGACTATGGCGTATAATATCCAAGGTCCCTTTTGTCGATTTCTTACTTTATGTCAACTTGGGGGACGTGACTTTTTCCTCCTTTCCCCACCAATTTGCGTCCTTTTAGCATTGCTAGTTTCAAGCACGCGTTCAGTCAGATTTTTCCTTTTGATCGTTTTGCCTTCAAGTCTAACAATTTAATTTCCATGGCGGGTGATGACCCGCGGCGTGGGCGATCATGTATTCTCGCAGCTTACGCATTATTTTTTATCCCTACGTTGTATCATTGGAGATATTTTAACGTTGTATCATTGTTAATTTTGTGACACCTACCACGCCGCCATCTTGGACATATACATACATACATACGTACATACATACAAACACATACAGACATATACAATTTATTAACGGACAGGTTAAATTACTGTTATAATACACAACACAACAATATCCCAGCACTGAAAAAGAACAACTTTAATTTTAATAGTGTCTTCGACCAAAATAAAAGATATTCTTTATACATCGGCAAATACACGTTCTTATAAAATTGTCTCCTCCCCAGTGGAGTACATAATTTGTTTCCCCTTCATATCACTTCAAGGATCGCTGAAAGCACATTTCGATTTGTTCTAATACAAATCCGGTTATTGATTATGCTGAGGACCAGCAAATTTTACTGCAGCTAAATACATTGATGTCATCCGTGTGTTACCGGGGTCTGAAAGGTGAGCACAAAAAATTCTACAAACACTATGTATAAGTTAAGTACAGAATATAAATCATCTGCTTGCTTGCTTGCTTACTTGCGTAGATTATATTGCAGTTATACCCTGTTCAACCGAAGTGGTTATAATTGGGGTATATTGTGCGTTAGGTTCTTCGATGCTAGCCGGTTGTTAGTCCTGAAAAGGACTGGTCCTAAAAAGGACCACTAGCTGACTGTCTGGATTCCTCTTCGTTGTTTGTCTGTTCGTGGTGGCGTGGCGTGCTCCATAGTATTTTTCATTTCCTGCCTCACTATCTGGCTTGTGTGGTTTTGTGTGTTTTTACCCTCCTCGTTTCTGTTTCTTGTGTCTTCCTTTTCTCCTGTATCTGAAATAGAGCTTTTTCTATTATTGTTGGGAGTAGTTTTTCTAGCGTTTCCTCGAAGAATTCTTCGTCTGATTGGTCGTTTGTTTTAGTTTCTCGTGTGTTGCTAGATGTAATTTCCTCAATGGCTATTCTTTCTGCTTCTATTCTTTTGAGTAGTTCTGCGCTTTCTTCTTTCAGCTTTGTCAGCTTCTTGACATCTGTTTCTACTTGTTGCTGGATTCTTTTCATGTCCTCCATCATATTTCTAATGCTCTGCAGATTTATCACATCTTCTCCACTGTCAGTTTGATCTTCGGGAGTCTGCCTGCTTCGATTCTCGACCTAGAGTTTCAGTTTCATTTCTTTAACTTCCGCTGTCAGCTGATGTAGCTGTCTTCTATCTATCGTGCGCTGTTTGTCTGCAACATCCGCAGCCACTGTGTTTTGCTTCTTTGAAAGGAATGTTTTTGGACACAGCTTCCTTCAGGATGTTCTTAATTTCCTGAAACACAGGGCAGCCTCTGTACCTTGCCCCGTGGTTTCCGTGGTAGTTTGCACAGGTACGGTTTGCATTTATGGCCTTATAATTGAGATCCTCCATCGCCTCGGGACAGTCGCGATATGGGTGGCTCCTCGCACAATACCGGCAAACTGTATCTCTTCTGCACGTTTTCTTTGTGTGGGAAAACTGCTGGCAGTTAGAACACTGCATGACCGGAGGGATATATGCTTCTAACCTTGTTGATGTAGTTTGGAGCGTCAGTCTCTCAGGTCTTGTCGATCCTTCAATAGTTATTACAATCAGATTTGTATCTTTCTTGTCCCAGGTTTTTAGCCTTTCGACCTGTGTGATTGTTACATCTGTGTTTTTGGTTTGTAGGTACCTGTGAACCTCGCTTGGGAGCAATTTGGTATCAACCCCTCTTATGACCAACTTCTTTGTTGTCTTGGATGTTTCCACCACTACTTTTATCTGGTGCGGCAGCTGGACTTCTTTTGGACCGGACTCCAGTTCGGTCATTAGCGAAGTGGTTGTTTCAGTGATGTTGAGAGAACGCACGACTCCCTTTTCGTGTCTCCTTACTTTAGCGATGCCTCTCCTGCCAGTTATTACCTCGAGGATACCGATCACTTTATCGTCGGGTAGGGCTCTGAGTGAGGCCACACCTCCAGACATCTGGGTGATCTTAACGATCCTCTCCTGTATCGTATCTGTGTTGTTTGTCTTGTTAGTCTTTGTCCTTTGTTCCCTTCTCCGGTCTTGGTTAGAACAAGGATCATGTTCCTGCTCGTTGTTAGAAGGAGCCTTTTCTTGTGCCTGAGCTTTTGAGTTGTTTTCAGTTGCTGTTTCGTCCAGACTAGGTCTAGTCGTTTGTGTCCATCTTCTCACAAGGGCATGTATCCCCGCACGGTAAAAATGTGTGTCCTTTTTCCTAAACCACTGGCGTACAGCGCGTTTAGGGGTCTCGGTGTCCTCAAAGTGATGTCCGCTAAGATCTTCTTTCAGTGGTCCAAACAGATGGAAGTCAGAAGGTGCTAGATCGGGACTGTAAGGGGGATGTGGTAATAATGTCCAACCAAATTCTGCAATCGCATCAATGGTGCGTTTAGCGGTGTGTGGCGTGGCATTATCGTGCAACAGTAGTGCAGTTCTCTGATCTTTTAATGGGTAAAGTCGCCGAAGACGACCTCTAAGCTTCTTCAAAGTTTCGATGTAACGGTCTGCATTCACCGTGTTAACCTGTTCCAAGAAGTCGAGAAGAATCACACTCTTCTCATCCCAAAACACGGAGGCCATAACTTTCCCTACAGATGGTGAACTTTTGAACTTCTTTCTTGTCGGCGATGTTGTGTGATGCCATTCCATTGACTGCCTCTTGGATTCTGGTTCAAAAAAATGAACCCAAGTCTCATCACCTGTCACAATATTCGATAAAAACTCTTCTCCTTCAGTTTCGTAACGGTGCAGGAGGTTGATGGCTATGGTTTTCCTTGTTTCTTTATGTCTGTCTGTCAACATTCTGGGTACCCACCGTGTTGAATAACCCAGGTCTTTAATGATGTTCTGGACACTGCCTTTACTAATGGACAACATGGAAGAAAGTTCATCCAGTGTTACCCGACGGTCACCATGAATGATGCCATCAACTCGATGAATGTTGTGTGGAGTCACTGCGGTAGACGGACGGCCAGTCCGCTTTGCGTCAGCCATTAGGGATTGACCTACTTTAGCTTCGTCACAACGATGTACCCAACGTCGGACAGTGCTAACATCCACTGTTGAATCTCTATAAACATTCTTCAAACATTCGTGGATGCGAATTGGGGTCTCGCCTTCAGCATTGAGGAAATCTATGACATAACGTTGTTTTAACCGAACGTCTTTGGCAGCCATTTTTAAACTGTTACAGTGGTGCCACCTGTTACTGAAACAGGTTGGTAATGCTAAACAGTGCAGAAGAGTGTTTGAGGAATCCTGCTAAATTTACAAATTGCAAACCGATGCAGTATTTACATACATAAAAAATAGGAGGCGTTACTTTTTGACCTTCCCTCGTATATCTATATATATATATTTTTATATATATCTATATATATATATATATATATATATATATATATATATATATATATCAGCGGGTGTAATTGTCACAGTACTTGCTTGTTAGGATAGCCTCAAGCCAAAAGCATTTGCAAGCATCTGGATTTATTCGGCATTTTTCCACAGTGAGAGCTGAGCACCATCGCCTGAGAACACCCAATTAGTCGGGAAAATACAGTATTTCCTAGCTGAGGAGTCACTTATCTACCCGGATTATTAACAACACAGGATCTGCCGTTTTCGTCAAGAGAACTGGGGGCCTCCCCTGTTAATTATATTTTTTTGGTGTAATTTTAAGTTTATCTGTGTTTTTGAGTGTGATACAACATAACTGGACTAATAGCGCTAGTGAGATTATTTTTTATTTTATTTTCTTTGTGGATATTTACGTACTAAATATAATTTTATGTTCTAAGCGGTCAGAATTTACTTCTATTCTATCCGTCACTTGATGTTTGCTGTTTTAGTCCTTACTGTAATAGATTAACCTATTTAGCAAGAGAGGACGGATGAGGGTAATACATCTTAAACATCATCTCGAATGTGGCTGGGAAGAAGACATTAGATATCTGATTATATCTCTCTTCTCTCCAGAAGCCATATCTCTCTCCCTATTTTCATTAGTGACTATATTTTTCTCTACTTTGACATTACTCATTCGTATTCTGTCTACTCTCAGACATCATCTACTTCCATAATCGTGACAGTGACATATTTATTTTTCTACTATATCTCTCGGCGTCAGGTTCCGAGAACATGCAGAGTGTACCGCTTAATTAACCAATTTATGTCATTAGACGAACGATACGGTATGTCATTTTTCCTGCCACAACTGCACAAGTAGCAGCATAAATTTGGAATTTCAGGATTGATATTACAAGGTGAGATGACGTAGAGAGGAATAAATTGATCACAGGAGAAATCGTGTTGCCCACAGGAAATGAGGAAGAAAGTGCGCACCACAGTGAAGGGGTGGCTCTCTTGCTTTCTAGGGAAGCATAGCGAGCACTTATAGACTGGGAAGCAATGGGACCCCCCTCCCCCCTCTTTCTCTCCCCCCCCCCCCTAGTTATAACAGCAACGTTCAAAGTAGCGAAAAAGAAAATAAATATAAACATCATCCAGTGTTATGCATCAACCAAGGATAAAGAAGAATCTGTGAAAAAAGAAATTTACACCAGACTGCAAAATGTCTTGGATAAAAAGAGAAGAAAGGATATCACAATTCTGATGTGGAACCTAAACGCAAAAATAGGAACAAACAACACTGGCTTGAAGAAATACTGAAAAGACATAAATTAGGTACGATGAACGAAAATGGGGAACTATTAACAAACTTCTGTCCTTCAAATCAGCTGACCATGTGAGGAAGCATATTTCCTCATAAAAGAATACATAAAGCAACATTGATATCTCCAGACCACAGAACAGAGAATCAGATTGATCACATATGCATAAATAAGAAGCTTAGATTACACTGGACAACAAATTTTGACTTTTTGTGTGTATCTGAGATTAAACCAAGTTACCTTTATGTTAATTAATATGAAACAAATATAAAGGTATGTTATAAGGCACTCGTAGGAAATAAAGAAGTAGAACACTAGACAACATAGTATCACATCCTGGGTAAGCCACTCATGTCTGTTGTTTTTCTGTTGTCTAGTGTTCTACTTCTTTATTTCCTACGAGTGCCTTATAACATACCTTTATGTTGTTTGGGCTGCTGAATATGAAAATGGCCGTTAAAACACCAGATTAGCTCTAGTTTTTTAAATATCTATAAAACAAGTTTTACACATTTGCATATACATACCATATGATAATAATGCTTATAGCGGAAATGATTCACAGCGACGCCTTTTTGCCTGTCACTTGTAATGAGTTTCTGGAGCATCTCTCACAAGGGTCCAACAATAGTCTGCTAGCATTGCTGCATTCCATTTCCCTTGGTACCTTTTTCGAGGGTAGTAATGTCATGATGAAATCGTTCCCCATGCTCGTCACTGACAGCACCGCAGTTAGCAGGGAAGAAATCCAGATGAGAGTGTAAAAAGTGTAATTTCAAAGACATGTTGCACCCTAGTCTCTCGTAGCGCTGCAAGAGGGTTTCTACAAGCTTCTGGTAATTGTCAGCCTTATTGTTTCCTAGAAAGTTTGTGGCCACTTGCTGGAAAGCATTCTATGCTAACTTTTCATCACATGTGAGGATATCATCAAAACGCTGATCTCGAAAGAGCTGACGTATCTGTGGACCGACAAATACAACCTTCCTTGATTTTGGCCTCACTAAGTCTTGGAAATTTATCACGAAGGTATAAAAATCCTGCCCCATTTCGATACATGGCCTTTACAAAATTCTTCATTAGTTCAAGTTTGATGTGGAGAGTAGAGAGCAAGATCTTGTGGGATTCTACAAGTGGTTCGTTAAGTACATTCTTTTTTTCCCGGTTCAAGTGATTGTCGTTGGGGCCAATCCTTTTTCTTGTAGTGAGAAGTCCTGGCACGGATGTCCCACAGACAGAGGAAACAGTAAAACTTTGTGTAACCCTGCTGTAGCCCCATCAAGATGGCAATGACCTTCAGGTCACCACAAATCTGCCACTTATACTTGTCATAGTTGATGGTGTGTAACAGTTGTTTCATGTTGTTGTACGTTTCTTTCATGTTGACTGCATACCCGAGTGGAACAGATGGTAAAACGTTACCATTATGGAGCAGCACAGCTTTTAAGCTCAACTTGGGCGAATCAATGAACAGCCTCAAATCGTCATCTTTGTTGTTGATGTGTAGTGCTGCCATCAGACCTACTATATCAACGCAAGCAATGAGGTTATCTGTCATTTTGAAATATGGAAGCAGATCTTTTTGCCGAGCACGAAATACAGACACATGCACATTCTCTTCTAGAAGATTCCATTGCTGCAGTCTGGACCCCAACAGCTCTGCTTTATTTTTTGGCAATTCCAGATCTCTCACTAGATCATACAATTCACTCTGGGTAATTTTATGTGGCTGTGCAGACTCTTCAATAGGCACGAAATCGGGATCTGTTGATGTAGATGCTTTCACAGGTGACGGATGTCCACTGGCCTTTTTATCTTCTTCATCATCCAGAGCATAAGATTCTGGTGGGTCCGGAACAGGAAGTCCTTCCTCGTGAGGCACTGGCCGCATAGCAGAGGGAATATTGGATAGGTCACTCGCTGTTTTTTCTTCTTAGAAATACCATGTCAAATTCGACGAGTCATGCAAAAGTAACAATCATTAAGATGGTTTGTCGGTTTCCTCCACACCAGTGGAACTGCAAAACGCAACGATCGTCCTTTTCGGTTCAACCAGCAGCGCAGATTCGTTGCACAGGATTGACAACATATGTGTGGGGCCCAATACCGGTCCTGGTCACCGATCTCACAACCAAAATAAAGGCTGTAAGCTTTCTTTATCATCGGTGTAATGGGTCGCCTTTGTGATAGCAAAGTTGTTTATCCACAAATATAGCAAAAATAATCCGCACTGTTCACACATTCACGAGGCATCTTGAACGACACGTCTGCACTCACAACACAAATGATGACAAGGAGGAAATGTGGTTGCAATGACTGCTACAGATTGCGTCATCCAATTGGCGCTCAAGGCTATCGTCTCGTGGGGAATCACGTGCCAGGGCTATAGAAAAGAGAAGGACTGGGTCATTCGCGTTGGGAAGGTGAAGCCACCAGCCTACTGACCCCCACCCCCCGGATCTTGAAAACTAGAGTTAATTCGCGATTTTTAAGTTCATATTCGTGATCAGCATGTCCAAAATTAGTTTTAAGACAATAGCAATACCTTTATGTCCCCACTCGGATACATCTACTACATTTCTTTTGCTGCTTGTCCCATACTCATCCATTAAGGGACCTTCTTCTTCTTCCTCCCTTCTTCGTTCGCACATCATTTGTCACTTGATCATCAACATGCAGCTAAAATCTGCAGGCCTGTCAACCCCATACCCATCAACCCGAAGTCCACATTCTATACCAGGTAGGCGCTTTCGGCAGCCCCCATAGCTTCTACTGGAGCTCAGAACCCCTTGGCCAGGTGGCACGTCGCGGGTTCATATCGTGGGTTGGATCCCATTTATCAAGAAGATCGGACCACCTGCGTGTCCCACCCTTCATAGCTGGTCCCCCCTCTCCTTGATGTCAACTGTTCCCCCCCCCCCCCCCTCCCCTCATTTCTGTGGGAAATTACTCTCGCTATACCCTCTCACCACAACTCAACCACTACTCACCTCACACACCTCGAGCGCTACTACACTCTGAAACAGCTCTAATGCACATAGGCCCGCGCTTCTACTGTCCTGGACTCGCGCTACTCCGAACAACACACGAATCCACTCGTAGGTCTCAGCAGGTCTGAGCGCGAAACCCTCTATGAGCTCGTCCTTGATAGTCATGTCAGTATTGAGAAGGTCCTCTCTGACTGAGCTAACAATGTCCACTGTGCAACTGAGATTGGCGCTGTCGCTATTAGTGCGAATGTCCAGTCGTAAACTGAGCTCTTAATTACACCATTTTGACTCGCGCATCCGAAACGAAACCGCGTCAAGTTCTCCAGTAGCGATGTTGAGAACGTCGTTGCGCAACACCGCGCGCGAGAGTGTACTATCAGGATAGTGCTACACACCGGAAGAACACGCTTCACAAATGCCTACATAGTGTCACGTCGCAGACGCGACTTAGATTGTCTCTCAAACTGGAATGCACTCTTGGACACGCGAATCGTCGCTAAGCTCTCACAGATCTATCAGCAAGCGATCCGCTCTACGAGTGGCTCTCACACTCCACCTACTCCTAACTCCAATCTAATCCATCCGCAAAACACAGCTCTTCCGCGCGTGTCTGAGCAGTGATCGCGGATCGATTGTAGGTAGCTGTTGGATTATCAAAGTTTTAGATCGAAACGAAACATGCTAATATCCTGGGTCCACGGAGCGAATGCTGTACATATCTCCCTTCCTCCTTAGCCAGGTGATTGTTGTGTAACTTGCGGGTGTGGATCTATGGTTTTTGCTGCCCGAAACGGCCAATGGATGGCATGTACTAATGTTCACATGTATATCTATCATCTCATCTATTTGATCCCATAGAGCGATTCTTGACAATTTCTCGTTGCAGCAGATTCACAATGGGAGGGTCCACAACCAGCGTGCAGCGAGCAGGATGAGTAAGAATGACGCTCCTTGGATGATGTTTTAAGCTCAGATTGATCAAGCAGTTTCAGTCTAGTCGAGCACACATATTCTATCACTGTCTTAAGTTATGAGCTTCCAGTAATGCCTATCTGCTAGTTCGGTGAGATTATTTCTTAGCTGGGTCAAGCGTTGTTGCTTCACATCTGAGTGCACACCACAGTTCACGGGAACTTTGCTAGTAGGTTGGCATCTAGACCTTCCCACTCCCCACTGAAATTGACAGCTCTGATGGAATTAGGGTTACCAAAGATCGCTAATGCAAGCAAACAGAGCCTCTCGCGCATCAAGTCAGTCTGTGCCGTAGAATTAGCTACTGACTGACAAAATGCGATCAGTCGTCAAGTCAAACAGCAGCTGCAAACGAAGACCAACTTTGCGGTCCCACTACACGTGGTGGTCCTGGAAGTCGAGGCTAGCATCGGAAGTGCGTTCTGCGCCGAGAGAGGCCGACCAAATCGATCCAGTGTGAAGAGCAAAACCCATGCCCAATAAACGCGGTCTCAGAAGTCGGATGTGTCAACGCCATAAAACGCATTAGGCGTCACAATTATCGCAGCTTCGCATGTACATGGCGTCAATAATACGCGCGCAAACCAAACGTCTTTTCAGCGAGCACGACAAATGACAAATGCGCGAGAAGCGAAGCATTATACAAATACTCTCAACCTCCATCATGCTTACTTACTTAGTCGTTCCTCTTCTAACAGTGAGATGTATGAAGTTTGAAAAAGAGAGAGCGCCATACTATCCTATCGGCTGTCTTCCTCCTAGCCTGGAGTTCCCAATTCCAGTCCTCTGGTCTTCATGGATTTGTCTAATGTTTGTCCTCCATACCCCCTGACACTACCAACCAACGCCACCACACACACCAATAGTGTGTGTCCGACGCCCCCGTCCACAGAGGTATCTGGATCCCCTGGCTCCTTAGCACTTTATACTCTCTCATTTAGGACTTGTCGTCTGTCGTGGTAGCCGATTGTAAAGTATGTGTTCGCATGGAGTGTAGTGAAAGTCGAATGCTGAGACTCTGCGAAGCGTGATTCCCGTGTTATCCTGTTTGACAGTACCAAGTTGTAGTGAAAGATTTTTACGGTCACCGAGTGCGTAGGAGGGCACCACTGCCAGGGTGTACCTCTGCATAGTCACTCCAGTGAACATACAGACAAAGCGAGCGGATGTATCTACTGTTGACGTGCTAGTCAACTACTCAGTCTACTATGATTGCTGTGGGATGATGTGCGTTGTGATGTGTGTGGTAGACGATGGTCTGTTGCACAGTTTCTGAACAGCTTCACATGAACACTGCTTGGTAGTGTTTATCTGAAAGGGGGTGAGTGCGTTTTCCACTGCAAACACACACATGTCTCCCCCCCCCCCCCTTGTGGTAGACGTGTTGTCCCCCCCCCCCCCCCCCCCCTTGGCCCCCCCCCCCCCGACCCCCCCCCCCCACCCCCCCCCCCCCCCCCCCCCCTGCAGTTAGGGTGTCATCGGTATATGTGCAATGCGTGACGACTCAGTCTTGAGACTCAGTTTATCACACCCTGTGCGTTACGTGTTATTCAAGCGCGCCACGACACAGTTCGCCACAACATGCAGAGTAATTGGCGCGTCTGTTCTCGCCTCTCCAATCTTCTAACATTGTTGCGCACGGGTACACCTAGTGCGAGCGTGTGGGGATGTCTTGCAACCCAGTTCACACCACAGACTACCATGCTCTATAGCGTATATGGTAATGCGGGTCAAAAGAAATGGCGAGCGAGTCTCTCTCATCTCTTTGTCGCCCGTATGTTATTCGCTGAGCAGTGCGTTTTGAACATTCGATGAAAGAATCAATTCTGAAGGATTTTGTTGAGTACTTCAGATGCCAACACCACGTCACCGCGCGATATCCACAATACAACAAGGTGTTCGAGAGATTTAGCTCAACACACACACAATGACAAACAACCAGCTCACTTAGCCAGTCACGTCTATGAATACCGCGCGCGCGAGGCAGTGGTCTCTCTTACACACAGATGACTCACTCCTCACAAGTCACATCGTTATGAGCACAACACCCCCAAATCACACGGATACACACATACACATGTTTAAACTATCGGATCTTGCCAACAGAATGGAATACAAATGTTGAGATCTCACGATGAGATCCATACACACACATTACTACGCAGAGGAACACCCATATATGCTTAATACCATATTGAGTGACATTGTGGACATCCTTGAGTCCTGGTGAGAATCCAGTCATATCTCCACTATTACTAAACACATCGCGCCGGGAGTGATAAATGCGAGAGAGCTAAGTTAGTGGGACACAGGATCTCTGACCGTGCTCTCACATGAAGGCAATGCTATTTGCAATATCTCGCGAGTCGTCGAGATGAATGCGCCTAACACACACACACTTTGTAACTCTAGCGCGAGCGAGCGCGCGCGCGTGAGCGTGGCACTGCGTTTGAGAGCACAGACACATCCTTACCGGCTCCAGACTGACACACACAAGCTGATAATTGTCCGCTAAACAACCAAATCTGATATAGTTGCTGAGTCTCTCTCTCAGGTGAGAAAAGGACTTGATTGATAAAGAAATCTACAGGAATGTTTTATTATCAACAGTAACTATAATTATGATGCTCTCATCGGTTGTCTTGATCGTGTCGTTGATTGCCGTTTGTCATTCGTCAATAAACCTGAATAACTTTTAACAACGAGTTGATTCTAGTCATGAATTGGCCAATTGCCTACCACTCGTTGGAATTTGATTGAATAACCTTTTGACAACTTTTCATTGAAACCATTCGCGTGTCTAAGCTAGTCATTGATACATCTACCACTAGCATATCGTTACTATCAACTACAATCACAAAAGAACCCAACACCCACTCTCATCCACATGCAGAGGTCAGTGAAGGAAGGAACTGCTCCTGAAGTTTCATTACATTTATTGCACGACATACGATAGTATTATGGACGACACAGTCAATGGCACAATAATCATGGAACATATTATGATGGTAAGCACTTGCATAATCACAGATGTATGGAGCCAACAATGATGGCCTGTCAATCCACTTTCTGCTTTTATATACTAGAAAAGTTCTGGTACCCTGTCAGGTACCCCTGTACAAAATATACCGCACGGGACAGGGCGGTTTAATGGCCTAACCAAAAGGCTAAGACTTCTGCTGTCGTCTCATGCCAAACATTTCTTCTCCTGAAGAACAAAGGCCGTGACAACGGACCTTTATGGCGATATCATTAGGCCGCAAGTAGCGGGCCTCACATATCAGGTACTTTGTAGTGTTATATATATATATATATATATATATATATATATATATATATATCTATCTATATATATATATATATATATATATATATATATTCATGTACCAATTCCTGCCACTCCCACCGTCTGAACAGCGGGTTACTCCAGTAAATAACTTTCCTCTGGGCTTCTAAGGTACAAAAGACACCTTGGTCTTGGTTCCCGTTCTCAAGAACCCAAGATGGGGCTCTATATAATAAGTCAGTTGTGAGCTGAGTTCAACATGGCTTCTAAAGGCAATCGAAATGTAGTAAAATTGACTTCATTAACTTATTTCAGAATCCTATATAACACAAAACACTACACTACCATTCCTGGCATATAGAATTCACTTGGGGAAGGAAAGATGACATCTTAGTCATACAAAGAACTTCCAGATCCCCGCAAAAATGGCTAGGAAAACTTATCGGACCTCTCTCCGATCAGAACGCCCAGGGTACACTGACCAAGACGGAAGTTTCCCGGTCTCGCGCCAAAACCTGTGCATGCCCAGAGATGGCACAGACCTGAGCGAAACGAAGACAAGACGAACAGTCAGCATAAAACAAGGGAAGATAACCAGGAATCAAACCTGTCACTAACGTAAATCACCAGTTCCCTTTTCTTAGACTGTCAAAATAATTAACAGGTTGATGTCTTTAAACATATATGCAAAATAGACAGCAACAGGTTACCGCACCCCCCGGATAAAAAAAAATGAAACTTTTTTTGTGTGAAATACATCACTGAGCAATATGCAACAAGCTCATAACGCATGAATAATGCGCCGATGAAAGGATCAACATAAATGTAATGACATAATGTCAGACCCAAACGACGCACAATAGCGCGTCTGGTGAGAACAACAGTTATCTCACAAGACAAGAGAATATATATATTCTCCAGATAAAATATATCCGGGAGGTGCCACTAAAGAACCTTAAGGTGCTGGCCATGTTGCAATGTCAACAATATATACATACAATATCCATAAATATGTGTAGCAATGATGAATTACAATATGTATATCGAGAAATCAAATTTAGCAAAGATATCTCTCAAAGACTAATGTAACAAAGTCATTATTATCTAATGGTTGAACATTACACAATTTACAAAGTTTTTCAACATCAGTATACATTCTAACTAACAGGTGTTGATCTCAGAAGCCTTGTCTGGAGGACGCGTGTATGATCCAATGAATAGCCTGAAGTCACACTGCATCAAAATATTCAGTGACGGTACTCTCGGACAACGTAGTGGTTTGCTGAGAAATATCCAAATAACACAATTCTTAGAATGTTATAATGTACCATAGTCACTATTACATTTACAATAATTAAATATGGCCTTATTAATTTTCGACCCTTATATTGTGTCAACCAAACCTTCTCTGTTATACCAAGAACGGCAACAGAGAAAGCACAATAAATTCATAACACTAAATTTAAGTAAAGTGTTAACAACTGTTCTAGCAGTATGTTATTGTAAGATACAGACTTAAATCTAGTTCTATATCATGAGATCTAGACATGAGAGTTAAGTAGATTCATGTGGGCATCGCGACAATATGTCTGCCATCACATTCTCTGAACCGCGGATAGCTCGTACCGTAAAATGAAAAGGTAGAAGAGCAATAGCATATCGCGTGGATCTTGAGCTCTTCAAATCCTTACTCTGCATAGCTGTGAGAGCTTTTTGGTCCGTTTCTACTATGAAATGCGCGCCGAGCAGGAATCTTTGCAGTTTAAGAATCGCCCAGACCATAGCCAACAATTCTCGGTCTAGAACGGAATAATTCCTCTCTGCCGCATTCAGTTTCCTAGAGACGTACATTACCGGATGCAGAGTGTCTGAATACTCTTGCATCAGTGCCGCCCCTATCCCTGTTGATGAGGCGTCACTACGAAGGACAAACGTCTTCTCAGCTATAGGTAGTCTTAAGATAGGAGGAGATGAAAATAAAGACTTAATCTGATCCAATGAAGATTGGCATTCTTGTGACCAGCGCACCACATTAGGAGACCCTTTCTTCAATAGGGTTGAGAGTGGTGCCGTAATAGGAGAAAGATTCGGGATGAATCTTCCGTAGAACTGTATTAGACCTAACAGACTACGGATCTGTTTCTTAGTCTTAGGAATAGTGATGTTGAGTATCTTAGACGTGTTGTGGTCCTCTGTCTTCAAGAGACCATGTCCAACACGGTGTCCAAGAAAAGAAATTTCACCAAATCCAACATAGGCTTTAGATGGTTTAGCTGTCAAGTTATGCTCGCGCAGAGTAGACAGCAGTTCACATAACCCCAAATAGTGATCTTCCCAAGAATCACTAAAGAGGCAGATATCGTCCAAGTATGCTATAACATCTGAACGATGTGAAAGAATACGACGCATCATGCGTACGAATGTAGCAGGGGCATTCATAAGGCCGAAAGGCATGAAGTTCCATTGGAACAAACCCCTGGGTGTAGAGAACGCAGTGAGATGTTTGGCACGTTCAGTTAGCGGAACTTGCCAATAACCTTTACTCAAGTCTAGTTTGGTGAAGAACCGAGAGTAAGAAAGTCTAGTAAGTAGCTCATCCAATAGTGGCATAGGCTCTGCATCGAACTTCGTTACCTGATTTAGTTTACGGTAATCGACGCAAAGGCTATGTTATTGTCTTTCTTTCGAACAATAATCATAGACGACGAGTAAGCCGAATTGGATGGTTCAATTATCCCTAACTGTATCATTTCATCAAATTCTTTCTCGACCTATGTTTGGAAATGAATAGGAATAGGGTAAGGTCTGACCCTGATAGGAGTATGGTCAGTTAATATTATGTCATGCTTAATGACCGATGTATGTCCAGGAATGTCCGTGAGAACATCCTGAAACTCTCGTAAAGTAGAATAGACTTGTAGTCGTTCCCCAGTAGACAATTTAGGAGAAATAGACACGTTTTCCCACGATTCCGTAGAATGAAGTGGAATCATCGGAGGAGGAAGATTAACGTCCGAGAAAGTAGATTCTTCATCCTGTATAACTGACAGCGATGAGTAACAACCCTGAGGGACTGGAGTGTCGCCCGTCACTCGAAAGATAGGTTGCAAGAACTCTGGACGTTCAAAAAATTCCGTAAGCATATTTATATGGAAGGTTTTATGTTTTCCCTCTATATCGACAACATAGTCGACATCAGAAATTTTAGAGACAATCATAAAAGGACCCTTCCATCCAATGAGAAGTCTATTTTCCCTGGTAGGGAGTAATACAAACGCTTTGTCACCTGGACAAAGTTGTCGTAGGCGTCTATTCTTATTCGCAAATTGCCTTGCCCTTTCTTTAGCAAATTCCGATGCAGAAGTTGCTAATTTGCATGCTTCAATGATTTTCTGCCTTAGTGCAATGACATATTCATAATAAGATTGTGTGTCATCACTAATATCATCGGCAGCTATCAGATCGTGAAGCAACGACATAGGGCCGCGCAGACGCGCGCCAAAGACAAACTCAAAAGGAGAAAACCCGGTGTGTTCATTAGGAACCTCTCTGTATGCGAAGAGAGCCGCGGGTAAAACTCTGTCCCAATCCTCGAGATGATCATCAGTTATCTTCCCAAGTAAATTTTTGAGGGTTCTATTGAGACGTTCGACTAACCCATTAGACATCGGATGATAGATGCTACTCAAAGACCTATCAATATTAAGAGTAGACATCACTTGTGACATAGGGTCAGATATCAGTTGGGTGCCATGGTCTGATAAGATTTCCCCAGGAAATCCCAGACGTGAAAATACCATCCAAAGAGCGTCTTCAATGTCGGCAGTAGAAATGCTCTTAAGAGGTATTGCCTCTGGTCAACGAGTACACATGTCTATGCATATAAGAATATATTGGTGTCCTCTGGCTGATTTGATTTTAAAAGGACCAATTATATCTATCGCCATTTTTTGAAAAGAGCGGATAGAAATGTCCGTAGCCTGAATAGGTGCTGCATGGCGAGGACCCTTCGACTTGACTTCTTGACATACTTTGCACGAGCGGCAATACAGACGTATGTCTCTATTTACGAATGGCCAAAAGAAAGCCTCAAGAACTCTCGACTTAGTACGTGAAAATCCCATATGACCAGCGCATTGGGAGTCGTGAGCATGTTGCAGTATACGAACTCTCATATTTTTGGGTACAAGAATTTGGGAATGCATAGATGTGTTTGAGGGCTGTACAATACGCACTAGCACACCATTCCTCATAGTGATCCAGGATTTACGATTTGTGTACTGATTTGGGTCACCATCGTTAACAAGGAGGAAGAATTGTTTTAAAGAAATGTCTTCTTGTTGACTTTTTATAAAAGAGTTACGCGAAATTACCGACTGATTATCTTGCTCCTGTACTTCATCACCTTCGGTGGGTGAAGACGGAGACATGTTCTGAGCCTGTGCTCTAGTGACAACTGTATTAGCAGTTTCCATATTTCGCTCATCCCAGGCAACAATTTGCTGCGGGGTACACTGTTTAACCCCGTGTATACGCCCGACGATAAGATCCGCAATAGGATTCGGTAGAAGACACGCGTGAACATCTCCTGTAAAGAAAGGAGTAGCTATGTGTATGATAGCAGTAGAATATTTTTCTACTGGGCCACCAAATGTCACACATTTGATCTCTTTCCCAGTAGCACAGGAAGGATCTACCAGAGATTGCCTAATCCCAATAGTAGTACATCCAGAATAAAAAAGAACTGAGACTGGATTGTCGTCCACTAGACCTCTATGTAGGAGAAGAGATCCTCTCCCGTCATGCGCCGCTGCGGCATGAAGAGTGGGCACATGATGGCCACAACTCAATGTAGATATAGTAGTAGGCTCAAACAAAGTAGTGCACTGAGCGCATAGAGATGCTCTCTCATAATCGAAGGCAGAACAAGTGACAGCACTAGGATTAGCTTTATTATCATTTGATTCATTACTAACTCCTTGTGACTCCTGTTGAGCACAGTTAGCATGATGACATGATCTATTATTGTTGTGTTGTCCTCTACCCCGATTATTATGTCCCCTGAAATTATTGTTATTTGACTTTTTGCAACTATTGCTTTGATTTGCCCCACAGTTTTCACAATTGCAACTGTGGTTTTCTCTTTGATTATCATATCTACCCGATTGTTTTTGCTGTTTCCCTGCAAAATTATGATGGCCAGGATAGTTTTTATTGTGGCTACCCCTACGAAAGTTCCCAAAATTGGCGGAACCAAAGTTACGAGGGCTGTCAGATCGCTTCCAATTATTAGAAGACGAACCCCTGTAGGATGGATCACCCTGATTCTGTCCGTAATTACGATTACCTTTCTTATCAAAGCTGCGTTTTTTACCTTGAAATTTAGCCTGAAAATTAGGCCCATATGGTGTCGCAGAAGCCACTGGCAAACCCTCTTTAATCTTAGAATTACTGATTATTTGTTGTGGGTGTGCAGTGACATACTGGTAACAGTATTGTTCCATCTCTTTTATGTCTTTAGGTTTACGTTCATGAATAAATGCGAGAAAGGACTCATTAATTTATGACATTACTTTGTCCCTAAGCAACAAGTCCATAAGTGCTTCATATGTGTGTTCAGTCTTAGACAACACAATCCATCGATTGAAAGTAAGACGTATCTTTGTGATAAAGTCTGAGAACTCAACCCCAGTTTCTGGTAACATAGTCTTAAAACGAAGACGATAATCATCTTCTTTGAGCTGATAACTCTTTAATAAAGTTTCTCTAACCACTTCATAGTTAGTTTTGTTAGGCTCCTCTATTGCCATAATAGTATTCAATGGTTCACCTGTAAGTATATCCATTAGTTGACCGACATACTTCTCCTTATCTAACTTATGCCCTTTGCATGAAAGTTGGAACCTATCAAGATAAAACGTAATGTCGTCCTTTACAGCATTGAAAGGGGGCAGTTTGATTTTATAAGTATTATGATCTGTCTTACTAGAAGTCGCTTGAGAACTACTCATATTCATCACTTTTGTTTTCTCTATCTCCAAAGCTAAGAGTTTTTCTTCATGTTCTCTTTGTAACTTTCTGTCCTCAAATTCTCTGTCCTGCTGAATTTTCCTCTCTTCAGCCTCTCTTTGATGCTTTTTCTCTTCAAGTTTTCTTTGATACTTTTTCTCTTCAGCTTGCAGTTTTTTCTCTTCAAGTTCTCTTTCATGCTGAATTTTCCTCTCTTCAGCTTCTCTTTCATGCTGAATTTTCCTCTCTTCAGCTTCTGTTTCAAGCTGAATTTTCCTCTCTTCAGCTTCTCTTTGTAACGTTTTCTCTTCAAGTTCAGTTTTTAGCTTCTGTTGTTGCTGAATTCTTCTATCTTCAGCTTCTCTATCCAGTTGCATTTGCATCTTCTTCTCTTCAGCCTTCTGTGCTTTTGCATGTTGAGCCAATGCAAACTCTTCCAATTTCTCACCAGTTTTGCCAAGGGTCAACCCTTGCTGGATGAAGAAATCCAATGTAGACATTCTGTCTTATAATTACCTATTAGTACCTGAAACAATAATACACTTATCTCAATCTCAGTGGGAGACAAGTCTTTTGTCAAAGACTTTATACAGTTACCCTGTTTATAATGTCACCAAATCACTTCAGTATCTTATGTGCATCATATTAATAACAGTTCATGACTAAATGTATATGTAGACTGTATGTGACAACACTATCTAACACCAATTAAACAGAGACAAATATCTTGACAAATGAAAACATTCGCAGAGGTCAAATAAACTGAAAAGCAAAACTAAAGAAAATGTTACAAAAAATTGTAGTAATAACTGCGAAATTATACACTAATACAATAACAACACAGTGTATAAACATAAGGGTGTATAGAAATAAACAATAGAATAGGGAAGGCAGACAAATACAAACAAATTAGAACAAAACTAAAGAATGAGAAAAAATAATGAAAACAACACTAACACATCTCGTCACAACTAAAAAAAAATATCGTGTAAGCAACCAATAGTCTCACAAATTTCCACAAATGGGGAAATTTACGATAAGTTCCTTATAGAACACTCCAATAGACCCTCGTTTATGTGGGATATTCCATTGGAGCCACCGACCCAACCATGCCCGCTGAAATAAACAAAAATAACACACTAATAACACACGTGACAAAAACAAATAGCATATAATAGCATATAATGTGTTTCAAAGAAGGCTCAGTTACACAATATAACGGCACAGTTTTCAAAATAACTCGCCACTTATCTTCAAGTAATTTCTGGCCCTTTGTCAACACAGCAGTACAATGTTAGAACTGCAAAAATAGAAGATCCACCGTCGACGGGTACCGAACGACGACAAATGTAGTGGTCTTCACTCGTACAGCTACAAAACTTTCTCGAAAACCAGTTGAGACTGGATGCTCCAACGTTGACGAGTTTGTAGACTGTTTACTGTAAACAGTCAGCTGAGTTGTTTACAATCAGAGCTTGACAGCGAACGACGTGACTTGTTTACTCAAAGTAAACAGACATCGTCTGAAGAACTTTAGTAGCAGCTTATTCGTAGTGCAGTGGTCCATGTAGCAACATTTCTGTAACTGCCGTGGTCCATGTAGCGATATTCCTGTAGCAGCTGTGGTCCATGTAGCAATATTTCTGTAGCCAGTATCGTAATGATCCCGACGTCAGTGTTTATCTGGGTCAGCAGTCGTTGACCTATTTAGCACTGTCTTGTGTGTTTCGATGTAACGCCAGATGTGGGCATGTAAATAAATTTAGCTGAAAACCCCACAAATCTGGTCCACCAGATGTAAAGTAGTGTTCGTGGGGGTGTGAAGTGAATGTTGATTGAGCGTGTCGTGTTATCCTGGACAGTACCAAGTTGTAGTGAAGATTTAGGTCACCTGTGTGAAGCACTGCCAGGGTGTACTGTAGTCACTCACAGAAACAGCATACATGTATTCTGACGTGTAGTACTAGAATATTGCTGTGGGGTGATGTGGTGTGTGTGTGTGTAGACGAATGCGTTGTTGGGTTCTGAACAGCTTCACACTGAACCCACTCTCATCCACATGCAGAGGTCAGTGAAGGAAGGAACTGCTGCTGACGTTTCATTACATTTATTGCACGACATACGATAGTATTATGGACGACACAGTCAATGGCACAATAATCATGGATTATATTATGATGGTAAGCACTTGCATAATCACAGATGTATGGAGCTAACATGATGGCCTGTCAATCCACTTTCTGCTTTTATATACTAGAAAAGTTCTGGTACCCTGACAGAACCCCTGTCAGGTACCCCTGTACAAAATATACCGCACGGGACAGGGCGGTTTAATGGCCTAACCAAAAGGCTACGACTTCTGCTGGCGTCTCATGCCAGACATTTTCTCTCCTGAAGAACAAAGGCCGTGACAACGGACCTTTATGGCGATATCATTAGGCCGCAAGTAGCGGGCCTCACATATCAGGTACTTTGTAGTGTTATATATATATATATATATATATATATATATATATATATATATATATATATATATATATATATATATATATATATATATATATATATATATATGTACCAATTCCTGCCACTCCCACCGTCTGAATAGCGAGTTTCTCCAGTAAATAACTTTCCTCTGGGCTTCTAAGGTACAAAAGACAACTTGGTCTTGGTTCCCGTTCTCACGAACCCAAGATGGGGCTCTATATAATAAGTCAGTTGTGAGCTGAGTTCAACATGGCTTCTAAAGGCAATCGAAATGTAGTAAAATTGACTTCATTACCTTATTTCAGAATCCTATATAACACAAAACACTACACTGCCATTCCTGGCATATAGAATTCACTTGGGGAAGGAAAGATGACATCTTAGTCATACAAAGAACTTCCAGATCCCCGAAAAATGGCTAGGAAAACTTATCGGACCTCTCTCCGATCAGAACGCCCAGGGTACACTGACCAAGACGGAAGTTTCCCGGTCTCGCGCCAAAACCTGTGCATGCCCAGAGATGGCACAGACCTGAGCGAAACGAAGACAAGACGAACAGTCAGCATAAAACAAGGGAAGATAACCAGGAATCAAACCTGTCACTAACGTAAATCACCAGTTCCCTTTTCTTAGACTGTCAAAATAATTAACAGGTTGATGTCTTTAAACATATATGCAAAATAGACAGCAACACCGATCTTCTCCAATTCTGCAGACATTGGCCAAACCATCTTAGTTGGGGCTGTTCTACTTGGGTCTGCAGAGGTTGGGTTTTTAGAGGCCTCAACGTATCGTCCGGTTGCGGACCATGTTTCTTCTTGTTATTTATCATTACATGCGTGACGGTATTGTCTCCCCTGCTGTGCAGTAGTGGTCTAACAATAGCCAGACGTAATAGTATAAAATGAGGGTGTTCAAAAGTATCAACCTTCGTTCAAGATTACTCTTTGCAGAGATATAAATAGAAGAATGGTGCTTCTACTTCAGCGAACATCGCAGGATTTTAAAGAAAAGCAAGCATAACAACTGAGATCACCTAAGCTGTCAACACATGCCTCGTTTCGTGAAAGCAAGACGGAACGCAGTATACTAGGGTGTGACACGGCGTGGATTTTTTTTTTTTTTTTTTTTGCTTTGAAGGTTAAAGCAATATATTAATATTAGCCAAAGTTAATCCAGTTCGTTATGTGAAAGTGTTGTAAAGAGGAGCAAAAACATGGCGATACTGAAAATCGTATCTGCGGGAAATAAAATTAAAAGCTACAAGCGCATGCATTGTATAATACGGTTGAAAGTGAGGGAAGTCTTGAAAGGATATGGATGTATATAGACATCCAGAAGGAAGAGGCGAAGACGTAAGTAGTATTAGAGAAATTTAAGATTTTATTTGGTCATCACATCTAGTACTATCAACGCGATAGACTTTAGAAAATCCTAAATAATTTTAACTGATGCCTTAACTGATTTCGATTATAATCATTTGAAATGGAAGCTCCCAATCAGGAAAATAAAAGTAGGAGTATAAGAAAGGGACAGATAGAAGGGTTAGTGTGGAGGAAAAATCGGTAGCACACATGCACATAGTCACTCAGAAGGACGGATTCGTGAGGACAAAACTGTACCATACTGAGGAAGCTCTCCGATACGCCCGCGCTCGCACAATATAAAGAAGCAGCGCTAGGTTCAAAAACACACTAACTCCAAACTGCCAGAGTGAGAGACTGAGAAAGAAAAGTAGCTGCCAAGACTAATACTGTCCAATCTGAATGCAGTGCAGACATACTTCACTACAAACAAGTCCTACACTGAGCTTATATCGCTTCTAAAGGGTATGTAGGATTACTAAAGATATTTGTATGAATAATATCATTTTATTTCAGGTTTTGTTTAAAAATTGAGTCTGTCAGATCTAACATGTGTCTATAAGGGTGTGTTTGATGAAGATTGAAACCCGCAATATAACCTCCACAGTCCTTGTCAGGGCTAACCTAACCAGTCTTTGTCAGGACTATATAACCATGCTAGTCCTTGTTTGGGATACTATAACCTACCAGCAAGTACATCACTGACTTGGCATATATATGTGGAAGGCAAAGGTTGCATCATACCCATGTACTCATATTATTTGATTTATTCATGTACTATATTATTTGAAAATGTTCTGCAAGTAGACACTTGTCTTATCATGCTATATCTGACGTTTACTGAACCATGTATCATTCATCCAATACACATACACTGAGACATACTCGCCTCATGAACAATAGGGAATATGTGTGCTCCATGCAACATAATAGCCACATATTACTCCTTGTTCCAGGTTCATATTTGAGTCTTCGAGCTGAAGTCTTAAGTTATTCAATCCCGCTACCTGTAACTTCAAAGGAGCACAGTGGTTGAAGCTTTACAGACCTTTAGTTCCCCCTCAGTCATTGGGTGGGCTAACGGGCCAGACTTTCAGCAAGAGAGAAATGTGTCACTACAATTGTTCAAAAAGATGAGTAATACAAGACTCATTCCAGTGATCTATGTGAGCAGTCACAAGAAACATTTTGTCGATGACGAATAACGTTCTGTAAATTTCCAGGAAAGTTAAAGACTAGTGCCAGAAAACTTGTGGAAGACTTTTAGTTAAAGAATTCAGTTGGATAATCCAATATTGTTTTATTAAGTTATATATCTGCCATCAATGGTACCTATACCTTGTAGCGGTATGGCAGCTTGCGTACCCTGACAATCCCCAGAGCTTTGCCAGTGGGAGTTTTACTCCTGGTAGGTTCAACCAAGCTGGACTGGTCTGTGTGGGTAGGGGTCAGACAAAAGCTGGTACCCTGGTCCTCCACGTTGGAGGTTTTAGCATAGAGCTGACACCCCTGTCTATGTAAAAAAAAATCGCACGTTACGGAAACAACAATAAATGGAAAAACTTTGCTGCGGGATGGACATTCGGAGTCTGTGGCTCGTATGACTGTCAGTGGTGAAAGCCGAAAGGAAGCCACTGGCATGAAAACGGATGTCCTGACCGCAAAACAGGATACAAGAATAGGTTTTTGGAATGTCAGGACAATGTACGAGACAGGTAAACTAAGACAGGTCACGGCAGAAATGAGAAACTATAGGTTACACATTCTAGGGATAAGCGAGAGCAGATGGACAGGGGCAGGAAAAGTTAAAACAACAACAGGAGAAACAGTACTTTACTCTGGAAGAGAGGATGGACAGCACAATGAAGGCGTAGCCATTATTCTATAGAAAGGACATTACTGGAATGGAAACCCATCAACAACAGACTGATAAGATTAAGATTGAGAGGGAGATTCACCAACACTACAATAATACAATGCTACGCACCAACGAATGATAGCGATGAGGAGGTCAAGGATGAATTCTATCAACAACTGCAGAAAGAAATGGAAGACACACCTAGATATGATCTTGTTATAGTAATGGGAGACCTCAATGCGAAAGTTGGTACACACAATACATATAATGAAAGAACAATGGGGAAATGCGGCAGCGGAAGAGCAAATGAAAATGGGGATAAACTAATAAGTTTCTGTAGCATTAACAACCTGGTCATTGGAGGAACACTCTTCCCACATAAAGAAATTCACAAATTAACATGGGAATCACCAAATGGTCGGGACAGAAACCAGATAGACCACATCATGGTTAACGGTAGATGGAGACATGCATTACAAGATGTGAAGGTAAGAAGAGGTGCAGATGTGGGAAGTGATCACCATTTAGTAGTAGTAAAACTAAAAGTGAAACTAAGAAGGGCTGCACCAACTGTAACTACACAGAAAAGGTTTGACATCAGCAAATTGAAGGACTCCCTTACCAGAAAAGCTTTTGCGGCCGACATAAAGAAACGATATCAATTTGCCAAAAGTCAGGAAAAGACATTGACTGATGATATAGACCAGAATTTCAACACCATTTCAACAATATACAAAGAAAGCAGCAAATCATGCTTGGGATTCCACGAAAGGAAGAAGCAAGACTGGATAACACCAGAAACATTAAACACCATAACGATGAGAAAGGAAATGAAAAGAAAGAAAACAGAAGCGAAGTCCCCCAGGTTAAAGCAACTATATAGCGAACTGTACAGTCAGCTGGACAAGGAAGTTAAACGCCAAACCCGAGCCAACAAAAGGAATTTCCTAGACGATCTTGCAAGACAGGCAGAGGAGGCAGCACTGAGAAATGAACAAAGCACAGTATACAAAATAACTAAATTCATCAGCGGAAAACGAGGTGCAAAAAATATTACATTAGTAAGAGATAAGCAAGGTAATCTCATCACGACAGCAGAGGGACAGGAAACAAGATGGGCAGAGCACTTCAGAGAAATTCTGAACAAGGAACCACCAGAGACACAACTGAATGTTCCTGAAGCTGAAAACGATCTAGATGTTAATGCAGACATTCCACGAAAAGAAGAAATCATCACAGCAATCAAAGGGTTAAAGAACGGCAAAGCTCCGGGCCATGATAACTTAAATGCAGAGCTATTTAAGACAGACCCTGAGCTAGCAGCAGAACTATTAGAACCACTATTTGCACAAGTCTGGAAAACGGGGACAACACCATCAGAGTGGAACAAATGAATAATTGTCAAGTTGCCCAAGAAGGGAGATCTTGCAGACTGCAATAATTGGAGAGGAATCACTCTTCTCTCAGTTCCCAGCAAAATACTAGGCAGGATAATTATACAGAGAATTTCAAAGGCAGTAGACCACAAACTGAGGAAGGAACAAGCAGGATTTAGAAAGAATAGAAGATGTGTAGATCATATATTCACTCTCAGGAACATTATAGAGCAGTGCTCAGAATGGCAAAGACAGCTTTACATTAATTTCGTTGATTTTGAAAAGGCTTTTGACAGCATACATAGGGACAGTTTATGGAAAATAGTGAGGGCTTATGGAATTCAAAGCTGCATAGTGTCAATCATAAAAAGCCTCTATGCCAACTTTACGTGTAGTGTTGGGCAGAGCAACCTAACCTTTGAGGTGAAGACAGGAGTACGACAGGGATGCCCCTTGTCAACCACTCTATTTTTAACAGTCATAGACTGGGTGATGCGCCAGACAACAGAGAGCAGACCAAGAGGAATAAGATGGACTACATTTTCTACACTGGAAGATCTGGAATATGCAGATGACATTGCACTACTAGCACATTCACATCAACACATCCAGGAAAAAACGGATAGACTTAACAAGTTTAGCCAGCAGGTGGGCTTGAACATCAATTTAAAGAAGTCTGAGGTCATGACGCTCAATGTGAGCACCCCTGAGCCCATATCAGTAAGGAATCAGCAATTGGTACAAACAGATACCTTCACATACCTAGGAAGCATAGTAACACCAGACGGCGGGGCAGGCAAAGACATCAACATCAGAATGAATAAGGCAAGAACAGCCTTCTTTAGCCTAAACAACATCTGGAAGTCCTCCCAATACAGCACAAACACAAAATTAAGATTATATCAGAGCTGTGTGCTTTCTGTGCTTCTCTATGGTGCGGAATGCTGGAGAGTTACAGAGAAGGAAATGTCGAAATTGTCCTCCTTTCACACAACATGCCTAAGAAAAATTCACCGAATCTTTTGGCCGAATACCATCACTAACCAAGATCTGCTTACTCGTAGCAAGCAAGAGGACATGCACACCATCATAGCTGGCAGACGCTGGAGCTGGGTTGGTCATGTCCTCAGAAGAGACCCCGATGCCATCACAAGAACAGCTATGCTTTGGACCCCTGAAGGAAAACGAAAGAGAGGCCGACCAAAAACAACCTGGCGGAGGACTGTGGAGGCTGAGATGCAGGGAATGAACCAGAGTTGGGGCACTGTACGAAGGATGGCCACCGACCGAACAAAGTGGAATCAATTTGTTGTTGCCCTACAAGACGCCACTAGGCGTGATGGCCACTGACTGCTTTGACGGTCGGCGGCTAAGGATCAAAGAAGAAGAAGAAGTTATATATACATATATATTGTAAAATCATCAGCTGTAAATATACTTCTCCATTTACACCATCTTCCAACACTCACCATTCATTACAAAATTTAGATAGAAGTAAATAAAGAGGATATATTAATTGTATTCAAAAGCTTTTTCATTCACTAAAGTTGAAGTTGAGTTTGTTGAATTGTTAGCACTAGTAGCCACACAGCGGGGTGGCACGGTAAGGTCTAACTGTTCTATTTCAGTTCCAGATACTTTCGCAGCCGTGACTATTGAGTGATACCAGTGTACTTCTCTGTCACTGGGACCTCACACATTCTGGAGAGTAATATTATTCTATTCCTTTTCCAACACTATCATCACACCTTCATAAAACATTACGCTGAGACCTCTGCTGAAGGTGATCCAGCAACTATTAATTTAATAACTCTGTATGGTTATGTATTTAATATTGTTTCAGTGAGAAAACTCAGAGAACGAGAAGATTATTTTAGATATTGAGAGGATGCATATTGAGAACATATAGAGATGTGAAGCAGTATTGAGAAGTCAAAAGAGAGTAAGAAGGAGAGTAGGCATGGAAAATGTGGAGACATTGAGAAATTGAGTAAAAGGACGAAATGTTCCAAGGAGGAAACGTGCAGAGGACAAAAGGAGGAATATATTTTGCGGCTGTAGTCCAACATTATAAATGTGTTGCTTGAGGGACATCCTCGCCGAGCAAAATGAAGATATGTCGACGCTGAATGATGAGTGTTGTGAAGAGGTTTCGTTGAAAAGGAAAAAAAATGTGAGGGTACACATTTTTATGGAAGAAACTAAGAAGATGATGAGAAACATGATATAGTGAGAGGACAAATGTTAAAGTCGGAGATAAGTGGGAAATAGAGATTTTGAGAAATCATAAATGAAGAAAAGAAGATGTAGATGATGAAAAATGAAGAAGAGAAATTAGAGAAGTAGGTAAGAAAGAGCACGAGATTTGCGGCGATAGTTCAACTTTACACATTGAGTACCTTGAGGTTATTCCTCACCGGTCATAACAAAACTCAGTATCGGCACAGAAATTTATGCGAAATAACAGACACATACAGAGTTAAATAGCGAAAAGGAGAACTGTATAAGAAACACGAGAGTACAAATAATTGAGTAAAGAGGGAAGAGAAGATTCCCCACTAGGCAAAAGAATACAGGAGACATGAAGTGAAGTGAATACGATATATATATATATATATATATATATATATATATATATATATATATATATATGTATATATATATATATATTATATATATATATATATATATATATATATATATATATATATATATATATATATATGTCGTAGATTTTTTATAGGAGAATTAAGACTTGGGTTGGTCCCTTCTGAATAGATTTGAATGAGTGATAGCCACAGTGAGAGATGATAATAGAAACAGATTTCCACGAGTGAGATGGTAGACTGTGATAGAGGCTGTCTCTGAAATCGAGAAATCTTCTCTCTTTCACCTATCTTCTACGGCAGATTTAGAGGAGTCAAACAGTCTAAACCCACACACACACACACACATATATATATATATATATATATATATATATATATATATATATATATATATATATATATATATAACATATATATTTCTATCCACTCACGTGCACGCACATACAAGACGACAGTTAGACGTACAGACATGGGGAAAACTATAATAAATGATTATATAGATATTCTAGAACGAGCTGACCAACACGCTGATTAAGTTTATTATTATTATTATTCCTTTGACCGCCGACCGACTAAGCAGTCTTCGGCCATAACACCTTGCGGCGTCATTAGGGCAACAAGAAATCGTCCGTTGTTCCGTCACACCTATCGGCGCATATTGGTACAACAGACTTTTAATTGTTGTTTCTGTGATCAATGTGACAAGCAAGCGGTAGATCAATCCGCTGTGCCCCGAACTTGCCCTCATGTGTACTCTACTCCTGTCGCTATAAAACTATTTCGCCATGTCTCCCAGACGCCCGTCCTGCCAAATTCCTTTCGGGACCGAAGGTCCTCGAAAAAGGGCAGTCTGGCACAGACACAGTTCCCACTCACTGCCTCTACTGTGCTGGGAGGACCCGGCAACCGGGGCCACACACAGCCTTGAGAGGACAAAGATCGCCTTAATTACTGATTAAGTTTAAGGGCAGTTTAATTATCAATATAAACTTCCACCACCACAACATCCAAAATTTACATCAAAGCATATACAACTAATCATTAAAAAAATCAATGAAGTTCTACAAGAAATGATAGACCACAGTTATGATCTTCCCTCGATGTTTAGCCCACAGTCCCGTTAGGAGAACGATGATAGCCCAAGAGTCACAGATACATATGATTTGGGTCTAATATTTTCCCCTTTTTGAAGGTATGAACAGACTTTGATAGCAGTATCTATTCTAAGGAAAAATATAGTTTAGCAACAAATCTTGCATAAGGAAAGTTACAAAGTGAGTGAATCAAACGAAGAACATCCTTCAGTCTACTTTCACTCGGTTCTTTCATCAGGGCCCTGACTCACACAACCATACCTACAATCGTGCTGTTGTTCGCTGTCTGGCGCAAGCCTTGGTGTACATTTCGTTTAATCTGTCTATCTGTGGATGAAGCGGATACCCAGCTCTGCAGATATTGGTTTCATTCAACGTGTCCGGGGAGCGTCACCTTCAGGCGATCGTTCTTTCTTTACAGATTTAAGTTAATGTCACTTATTCACGAGGTAAGAGTTAGGGTTTCAGCGGGCACACAGTGTCAGAACACGAGGTTTCCCTTAAGTAGGAAGATGACCGGTGGACAACTTCTCTCAACAAATAGTCTTGGTTCACCACACACTTTGTCAACAATGTCGGAAAAGTTAATGTTTATTTTTACTTTCTTCAGCAATTATTCTCGCCCTAATGCAGCATGTACATTAGAGTTTGTGAAGAAATATGATCTGGCTCAAAGGCCCAATATAAGCATTTATTCTTTTTAAAAAAACCGTTAGTGGGATTGGTATTCTGTCTATCTCTGAAGGCACACGCCCTGTCAGACAGGTGTTACTGGAAAAACCCACGTGGTTAAAGATATAAAATGTTTATGTTTCTCACAGGTTTGTCTCTGTACTAAACGCCGGCAAAGTTGGGTTACCCCAGTATTCACTGAATAAAGAAAAACACATATGAAATATTTTACATGTTATGTACTCAATATAACTTACATTTTGAACTGCAAGCGTAGAGCTTGACTTGACGTTTAAACTTTCCCGTGAAATAAGTTATATATAAAAATCAGTCATCATGAATTAGGAATACATACGTATTCCGTCAACACTCATGAGGCATCTAGCATTTATAAGTTAGTTTAGAAAAATTATTCTCGTCTGATTATTTAGCAGTTAAATTAAATTCATTATAGCTACATGATTTTAAGCTAGAAATTATAATTTATTCTGTTTTCCACTATAACTCATCAGCTAGAGAATATAACAGACTTATAAATTAATCAATCTGCACAAAAGAAACTAGTGGGATAAAATAGGCGGTTAACACTTAATCACTCACAAAATATTAGATACGTAATGTAATATTTACCTCAACACAGAACTACGGTATCACAACGAAACTAAGAGATTTCACTTATGGTTTAAGTATCTAGAACGAAGTGACCACGTCTACTGCAAATGGAGAATGAGTGAAATCAAGTTTCAAACTCTGGTTAACATCTTAAACCAGACAAAGGCTCCTACTATTTCCAAAAACCCGATCTCTCCCCTCTCGTAACACCTACGTTAACTTAGACGCATGTCCGTAACTGCCAACAGTGCGTCTTCACACCTACGTTAACAAACTGACCGAGAGCGCGCGTGTCAGCTGAGAAATGCTAGACACTCTGTCTGCTCTGAGCGAGCATGTCTGGCGCGATTCACACCTCACCGAGGAACTCAGCCAAGGAAACTCGCGTGACAGGTGCAAATGTAGACAATTTGTCTGCTCTCATGTCTTACTGGACGAATATTCACAGTTTCGTCCACTGACAACTACGTAAAATTATCTCGTGCAAGGGACTGACACGTTAGGTAATCTACTGCGTTTCTAAATGAGAAAACGAAACCAGGAGAAAGTTTGAATGGGAAAATTGTATTGTTTATAGTCGCAAACGTACGAATGCGAAAAACACAGGAAAAGGATAAAGAGTGATAATAAAATAGAAGACATGGGTAGAAGAAAAAGAAGAGAATATAGAAAATTTATAGATCATAAAACTCTCTGTGACAGAACGTCCCCCCCTTTAAGATATGGAAGCACTCCATGTCTACGTTATGGAAATAAATTTCCTATATCCGTAGCTTCATGGTGTCTGTCTTCTTCCCTCTCATCTCCCCCCTCCATCTCTTTGCAAGTCCTACTCATGAAGTCTGCCCCAACATTTTGTTTACCTGGATTGTATTCGACTTTAAAGGAATAGACACTTAGCAGCAGTGCCCAGCGCATTATTTTCGCATTAAATTCCTTATTAGTGTGACAGACAATTTAGCCGTCCCTGAATTTGTTAGATGATGGTAAGAAATCTCTCATAACATCGGTACCCCTGAAGTGTTGGATGATATGGTACGACCCTTCGTAACGACCCCTTCGGATAGCATCAGTGCCCCTGAATATGGTGGTAACTTTTCGTCAAACGGGATTTTTTTTTTCACCTGGAAACATTAGCTATGCAACCTTTCCACGCAGATGGTCAACACGTTTGCTGATTAATATGTGGACAGTTTATCTACCGTTCATTCTGGTCATCGCATTGATTTAAGGAGAGGTTAAATCACGCCCACGGATATCTCTTGAGCAATCATATGCAGTTATTTTCATTAACTTGGCCAGTGGGGAGAGGGGGGCGTTGCCAGCATCAAACGATAGTAGCGACCACGATCAAAGGCACGGGGGGGGGGATCTCAGGAAAGACTAGCGGCACGCTATCAAAAAGGCAGTAGTGGTCCCTGAAAAGAGCGACGCAAGTTTCCTGCCGGTATTTCGCATCTAGTGTTAACCACAGAACCGATCGCAGTGGGAGCGAACGGGAAAGCCGACGCGCACGCAACGAGCGGAGATACGGAAAACCAGGGGCGGCATCTCTCTTTAGTCTGGCGGTCAGATCCCCGAAAGTCTCATGAGATCTAAAAAGGTGTCAAATGTTAACACGTCCCACTCATCTTACATTCCATTTTAGATATATACAGACCATGAAGAAATGCATTTTATCACTCGTTGGCCAGACCTTGACAGAAGCACTAGCTATATTTGAAATCGTGTTAGATTTTCCCCTGGGATTTGCAGTGAATTCTATTCTGTGCAAAACGGTAAAATATAATTGTGTAAAGTGATCAGTGGTATAGTTCATTCATTCTATTTCACTGGATTTTGTGTTAGTTTAAAGCTATTAAATTAAACCATCTCAATAGTTCCAGTTGTAAATGTAATGATATATCTATTATATTATTTCAGAAGATAATAGATGCTTAAATGCTTAAATTAACTTTTAAAAGTCGCGAAGGAATTTATATTGAGTTAAGTCATATATATATCATTATATAATATATATATATATTATTATATATATATATATTTATATATATATATATATATATATATATATATATATAAATATATATATATATATATATATATATATATAATATATATATATATATATATATATATATATATATATATATTATATATATATATATTATATAATATATTATACCAACGGGCTGATCACCCGTTTGCCAGTCACTTCGATTACGGAAACAACAGCAAATGGATTGATTTGCCGTTGCCCTAAAGACGCCAATAGGCGTGATGGGAAACAATGGCAAAAAAAACCTATCTGCTGTTGCCCTAAGACGCCACTAGGCGTAATGGCCACTGACTGCTTTGACGGTCGGTGGCTAAGGACGGAAGAAGATATATATATAATATGTATGTATATATGTATGTATATATATATATATGTATATATATATATATATATATATATATATATATATATATATATATATATATATATATATATATATATATATATATATATATATATATATATATATATATATATATATATACTGTTCAAAAAAAGAAACGCATAGCTATCCGAGGGCGCGTTTTTATGAGTTTGTAAGTAAAATTTGGTGCTAGGGTATATAAAAACCAGCCTCAAATGTTCTTTACAGTGTCACATGCACGTGTTGACCTGAATTGCGTTCGTTTTTGTAATCGTTACAACGCAGTGGTCAATAGTGTATATGACGCAATTTTTGACCACAGCTCATGTTGCGCGCACGTGAAAGCAACAACATTTGGTGTGAACACTATTCACTGACAACGCAACTGAAACCCTATAAAAGGATAAAGCTACACACAAAAAATTCAGTTAATTTTCAAGCAGACATTTATGCCGTCTCTATCGATAAATTTAAGGAACATTGCTATTGGCCGTTTGCACGCAGGCAAAAGTCAAATTCAGGTTGCCAGGCATCTAAACGTGCATCAGAGTACCAAAAAGTTGCACGGAAATTTTTTGTTCAATTAAATTAATTAAGTTTAATTATAATATTTGATATAGTAAATTTACATACCCTCTCTAAGTAACGCCATGGCTGATCTAGTGAAGATCAGAACTGCGATCATGCAGATGGGTAAGGAATTAAACATGACAGGTGATGCTCTCACTCAGTATGTCCCAACAGAAGTGGACAAACACATGGATAGGGAAGAAAGAAAGTTGCAATTAGAGACTGAAGCAAAAGAAATTAGAGGCTGATAGAGAAGCAAAGAAATTAGAGGCTGAAGAAAGACGGTTGCAAGCAGAAGCTGAAAGAGAAACCAAAAGATTAGAAATTGAAGCCAAGAAATGGGAGGCTGAAAATGAGGCAAAGAAAATTGAAGCTGAGGAAAGGAAATTACAAGCAGAGAGAGACCATCAGTTGAGAGTAAAAGAGCTTGAACTTCAGGCAACTACTGGCAATAATGGTGGTAGCTCACCTCACTCTGAGAGTAGCTCCAGCCAGAGCACCTCAAGTGGGGCCATGAATTTTCATCTGGACCCATTTGTTGAGAAAGAAGACGCCATTGAGTCGTACCTGGATAGATACTAAAGACTTGCCACTACCTATGGCTTAGTGAAAGAAAGGTGGAGTCTTAAACTATCTCAGGGATTGAGAGGTGTTGCCTACGATGTATATTTGAAGCTCTCAAGAGATGACCAGGAAGATTACGAAATCCTGAAGCAGGCACTGCTTGTGAGATATGAAAAGAACTCAGAATCATATAGAAAGAAATTCCGAACAGCTAAACTTCTTCCAGGAGAAAACTATCACCAATTCTCTGCTAGATTGGAAACCTATTTGGAAAAATGGAGTAGTTTATGAAAGTGTCAGGATCACAAAGAAATGATAATGATGGAGAAAGTGAAAGAGTCCATGCCTCAAGAAATGAGGAAGTTTATCATGGAACAAGGAGCAGAGAGATTGGAAGATATTGTAACTGTTGCTGAGAGATATCAAGCAGCTCAGGCAGAATTATTAGGAAATAAGAAGAAGCAGGGTGAAAACTTCAAATCATCACAAAACTATACCAAATATGAACAAAAGGACCATACCACAAGGAACAAACAAAGATTTGACCAAAAGGACAAAAACCCTCTATGATCGGATAAGACACCTTACCGGAAGGAAGGAAAGTGGTGTAAAACTTGTCTAATGAGTAACCACAATACTGCGGACTGCAGAAGGAAGAATCCTCCTCATCATGCTGCATGTCTTACAACAGGGAATCAGGGAAGGAAGGAAATGGCAGTAAGTCAGAAAGACTTCCATCATCCCCCTGTCTGTGAGGAAGTGACCGTGAATGGCACTCAAGTACTGTGTTTATATGACACAGGTTTGGACTTTGATTCAGTTGTGTGCTCTTCTCTAGTGAGTCCTGACCAGATAACCACAGAAACAGTGGAAATCAGAGGACCGATCAAGGGAGCAAGAACCATGACACTACACATAGCTCGAATCAACATAAGATCTCGCTACGTGGAAGGAGAAATCAAAGCAGCAGTGATGGACGACCCTATTTACCCTTTGATTTTGGGGTGTAGGTATGTTTTCCTTGGAGAACCTATAAAACCTGTAGTTATGGCAACAGTCCAGACCAGGGAAAGCTCCAGGAAAATGAAGGAGAATCCTATCAATACTCATCCAGAAGAGATGAAAAAGGCTCAAGCAGCAGATAGCACATTGAAGCCTTGTTTTGGCAAATTGCCTAAAGCACATAACCCTCCAGAGAAAGGAGACTTGTATATGAATAATGGCCTACTATACAGAAAAGCTGGAATAGGACCTAAAGGGCATGGACAGCTTGTAGTGCCAAAATCTTACAGGGAGAAGGTTATGACGCTAGGACATGCTATACCCTTCAGTGGACATATGGGAATAGGGGCCACTGGACAAAGGATAGCCTGTCACTACTTTTGGCCAGAAATTACAGAGGACAAAAAGATATGTAAGATCCTGTCCAGAATGCCAAAGAGTAGCTCCTAAGCATAGGACTGCACCAGCAACACTGGGAGAAATGCCTATTATGGGAACCCCTTTTGAACGTGTTGCAGTAGATATTGTTGGACCCCTCACTAGGACCAAGAAGAGAAATGCTTACATCTTAACCTTGGTTGATACTTGCTCTATGTGGGGAGAAGCAGTGGCCATGTCAGCTATAGATTCAAAGCACGTGGCAGAGGCCCTGTTGACAATATTTACCCGATTAGGTTTCCCGCATCAGATATTGACTGACAATGGGTCTCAGTTTAAGGGACAGCTAACACAAGAAGTATTCAGGATATTTCAAGCCAGGCACTATCATTGTAGTCCCTACCATGCCCAAGGGAACGGTCAAGTAGAGCGGTTCAATGGTACGCTAATTTCAATCCATAGAAAGCTGGCGAGTGAAAAACCTGATACTTGGGATACATACTTACCCGCTGCACTATTTGCATATAGGGAAGTACCCCACAATTCAACTGGATTGGCTCCAGCTACATTGTTGTTTGGAAGACCAATAAAAGGTCCACTGGAAGCATTGCTGCGGACATGGACTGATGAAAAGGCAGAGGAAACAGTGACTTCCTCATACCAGTACGTCAACGATTTGACATCTCGATTGAAAGCAGGTTGGAAACTGGCCAATGATAACTTAAGACAGGCCAGGAGGAAGCATGCTGCCTACTACAACAAAAAAGCAAAGGATAGGGAACTGGAGGTGGGTGAAAAGGTGTTATTACTGTTGCCAAGCAGCAATAATAAATTGCAGATTGGATGGCAGGGACCCTATGTCATACGGGAGAATCTTTCCAGGACCAATTATAAGATTGACAAGAAAGGAAAGGAGAATGTCTATCATGTCAATCTTCTTAAAAAATACTATGACAAGGAATCATCAGAAGTGGCACATATCATGACCCTAGCCATTGCAACAGAAATGCACGGTGAACCACTTCACTCTATGGAGTATCCACTCACAACTACAGAGGATTATTTTCAAGTAAATATTAGTGAACATTTAACTCCGGAGCAGAAGAAGAGGGTTCAGAAAGTGTTGGAAACCCATGCTGATGTGCTCACAGATAAGCCAGGTCGTACGAATCTGTTAGAGTACGACATGAAGGTTACAGACCCTACACCAGTATGCATGAGAACATACCCTATACCCTATGCGAAAGCCCAAGCACTAAGAGAGGAAGTTGATTATCTGTTGAAGGAGAAAATTATCTCGAAGTCAGACTCTCCCTATAGCTCAAGTGTGGTGCTATTGAGAAAACCGAGTGGTGAACACAGGTTATGTATTGACTACCGGAAGCTTAATGCGATCACAGAATCTCAGGTGGACCCATTACCTGACACCAACCAGCTGTTCTCTACACTGAGTAAGGCTAGGTATTTATCGAAGGTAGATCTAAGCAAGGGATACTACCAAATACCAGTGAAACCAGAAGTTAGGAAAATGCTGGCATTTAGTACATCAGACGGACACTACGAGTTTAATGTACTACCCTTTGGGCTGAAAAATGCTCCCAGTATCTTTTCAAGAATGATGAGGAAATTGTTGGAACCTCTACAAAATCCCCATATCACTAACTTTATAGATGACATTCTTGTTGCTACAAACACATTTGAAGAGCATATAGTAGCGCTCTCCATGTTGTTTGACAGACTGATAGCCACTGGATTGACTGCACGTTCAACCAAGTGCTATATCGGTTGTAAGGAGTTGGAATTCTTAGGTCACACGATTTCTACAGGTCATATGTCTCCTGACCCAAAGAATATAGAGAAGTTAAAGAAGGCACCCAGACCTCAAACGAAGAAAGATGTGAGATCCTTCGTGTCATTATGTGGGTTCTATCAGAAGTACATACCCCACTTTAACTCTCTGTGTGCACCATTAACTAACTTAACTAAGAAAGGACAGCCTGACAAAATCCAATGGAATGCTGATTGTGAAAAAGCTTACACAGAGCTAAAAGCAAAACTCACCAGCAAACCAATCCTTACGCTACCCGATATCACACAGGAATTTGTATTAAGAACGGACGCTAGCAGTATAGGTATTGGTGCAACTCTCTTGCAGAAATCAAAATCCCTGCCGGAGGAACTTTTACCAGTCGCCTACGCCAGTAGGAAGCTGAATGCAGCTGAGTTGAACTACTCGACCATAGAGAAAGAATGTTTGGCCCTAATTTGGTCCATCGACAAATTTTCACCTTACCTGTATGGGACACACTTCATTGTCCAAAGCGATCACCAACCTTTAACTTTCTTGGCTGCATCTAAAAAGTTAAATTCGAGATTGTTAAGGTGGAGTCTGCTTCTTACGTCTTATTCCTTTACCGTGAATTACATTCCGGGAAGAGACAATGTAGGAGCTGATTTTTTAAGTCGACACCCTATTACCATGGAAGGACAGACGAAAAAGGATTAACTACAGCAGGGGTTTACACTTCAGCTATGACAGGTCACAGCTAGGAAAGGATGGGGCTATGTCGTGAAAACGAGTTGTGTGTAACCCCACTACTTTGTTAAATCCCTATGTCGAGAGCCCAGTTGCTGAGCCGGAATAAATTACCTGAAGTTACGCCAGAAAAAAACTTAAGCCCGCGGCCATCTTGTTCACGCAAGATGGCGGAGAATAACTGAATAACATTAGGCTGTACGAGCAAAAGACTAAACCGGAGGTAACCAATCAGCTTGCTCCGCCAGGAACCAACCAAAAGCTTTGCTTAAGCATTCACCTACCTATATAATCGGGCGAGATTTTATGCAAAGGCACGCAATACCGAACACGAAGCCAGAGATACCGACCGACTGAAGAGGAGAGAAGCTGTCACCCTTGATTTATTGCTTACCTGAGGGCATTGACCTGCAGCCTGATTCACTAGTCGAGTCAAAATCTGGCCTGTTTAAATCTTGGAGGGTAAATATAAATTTACTATAAACTGGTAGGAAAATAGGCCTACAGCAGATACACCTGTGTATATATATATATATATATATATATATATATATATATATATCTATATATATATATATATATATATATATATATATATATATATATATATATAACATATATTGTTTTAATATGAACGTATCAGTTTACTGATTGTATCTTGGGGGAATTAGGTATAATGATTTTATTTCCTAATATGATTGAATAGACGAAGACTAATAGGACCCATACTTCAATCTATTGTCTCCTATAACTTCAGTCTATTGTCTCAGATAACTCCAAACTGAAATATAACCAAAACAGTCCTTGTTAGGACTCAACCTATTGTCTTCTATAACTTCAATCTATTATCTCAGACCAACTGCAATATAACCAAAACAGTCCTTGTTAGGACTCAATCTATTGTCTCCTATATCTCAATCTATTGTCTCCTATAACTCAATCTATTGTCTCCTATAACTTCAGTGTTATCTCAGATAAAACCAACTGCAATATAACCAAAACAGTTCTTGTTAGGACTCAATCTATTGCTTCACATAACTCAATCTGTTGTCTCACATAACTTCAGTCTATTATCTCAGATAAAACCAACTGAAATATAACCAAAACAATCCTTGTTAGGACTCAATCTATTGTCTCATCTAACTCCAATCTATTGTCCCATATAACTCCCACCTGATATATATCACCAAACAGTCCTCGTCTCATATACTCCTATCATAAGAACATAACAATATTGTTAGGATATATGTTACCAGCTAGTATAGCACTTGTCAGAGAGGGCCTGGTATATTATAGGGGGAAGAAAATGGTTGTATCACTCCTAGGTGTACATATTATTGGATGTATTCATGTATTGAATATATATTATGGGATATATTCATGTATTGACTTTATTGGATGTATTCATGTATTGAATTTATATTATTGAATGTATCCATGTATTAATTTATCAGAAAGAAGGTTTTGCAAGTAGACACCTGTCTTGTCTCGCTATTGCTAAATCATACTGAGCCATGTTGTCATTCATCCTACATGCAGACACCCGAGGCACACGCTCATTTCATCCACATTAGAAATAGGTTTGCTTGATGACAGAAATTAGCCCCTATTTTTCCTTGTTACAGGTTTTATTCGTGTCATAAAAACTGAGATCGTGGGTCGTCAGTCCAGCTGCCTGGAACTCCGCAGGAGCATAGAGATTGCACCGAATCTACATCTTTAGTCCCCCTCAGTCTTGGGTGGGCTAAAGGAACGATCTTCAGCCGGTTTTGTGTCAACCAAACCAAGAACTTCTAAGAGATGAGTACACATTAGTACCATTTCTGTCAGCATTGTGAGCAAAAGCTAGTGTCAGTGACGAGAAATTGAATTAGCGTAGCAAGAGACAATAATAAGATTATAGCTGATAAATTATATGTAATTAACAGCACAGCTGATACATTTACTATAATTGAATAACAGCACAGCTGATATAACTTTTGTTCCTATAATTGGAAAACTTGTTGTCTATATAAATATAAATATTTGTAAATCTTATGTAAACTTACAAATTCATTACGTTCCATTTTTTCAACATTCACCCTTCAGCACAAGAGTAGATAGTGTATATACTAAATAAATAATAAGGAAATTGTATTTGAAGACTTGTCAATTTTATCATTGTTAAGTAAAATCTGTTTCCTTGTCTTAATATCACAGTTAGTTACACAGCGGAGGTGGCAAGTTATGTCGGTCTCCTCTCTACTAATTTTTCGAGATCAGAACATTCACAGCCGTAACTAATTTGTGATTCCAGTAGTTCTCTCAAACACTGGGACTTCACCATTTTCTGAAGAAATTATATTTCTGTAATTGTCAGTACTATACTGATCCTAGAGCCAAATAAAACCTCACGCCACAAGTATTGAGATTATTTTTGTAATAGTAATAGTTATAGTGAATTTTGGAAAATTGAATTATGAGAAAAACAAATAGTTGTGTCATTTTGAGAATAATTGGATTATTTTGAGAGGCAAGTAAGAAGAGCCCAAGGAAATAGGGTTGATTGCTATTGTTGTATGACATTGCATAGAGAGAGAGAGAGAGAGAGAGAGAGAGAGAGAGAGAGAGAGAGAGAGAGAGAGAGAGAGAGAGAGAGAGAGAGAGAGAGAGAGAGAGAGAGAGAGAGAGAGAGAGAGAGAGAGAGAGAGAAACAATTTTATTATTGGTGAAAATTTGTGTGGATGTAAAACTGGTCATGGAAGATGTTTTTTTTTTTTTTTAATATTGCTCAAAGGAGAAATGGTTTTTGCTAGGCCGTTCTTTCTAAAAACATTTCTCCTTGGAGAAATTTCAATTTTTTTTTTATATTCTGTTTTAGCCTGCGGTTATTTAAATTATTCTTGTACCTAAAAAACAGCTATTCCTGAAGACGACTATTAGTAAACATGTTTCATGTTTTGTTGTTGTGCCACCGTCATGCTGTCCTGTCTCTTTACTTCATTTTTTTTTTTTTTAAACTTCTGAAAACTGCTAGTATTATTCGCAGTACAACCGCCTGTTCCATAACTACAAACGGTTACATAAGTTGAGTTAGCAGTTTATTTAGCCTGTATAGCTTTTAAAAAGCTTGGGTGTTACATTTCGCCTTGGTTGTAAGACGGTGGAAAAGAAGTCTTAAGACCAATAATCCTTGTAGAATAAAAGAGTTTATATGGATTAGGATTTACACGACTATTCTATCACGTAAAGCAAATAATCTACGTCCATGACATTAATGAAAGACGTATCTGCCCCGTGGATAGATGTTTGCATTAGAGTTATTTGAGAGACAACGTGCGACTGGGTCAACACAAAATCTGGGCTTTAATCGGTTCTTTCTTTAATGCAGTGGTACTCAACGTGATATTTGTGGACCCGCGAAAGATTTGTAGATGAAAGAAGATATTATATATATATATATATATATATATATATATATATATATATATATATATATATATATATATATATATATATATATATATATATATATATATATATATATATATATATATATATATATATAGAGAGAGAGAGAGAGTAGGTCCAGTATCGACAGGTGCGATGATCAGTTCCCTTAGTCGCTGCTTTTTCCTTTCCTAACTCAAGAGCAAAGTCACGTGATCCAGTTATAGATAGGCAGACTGGAGCGTGTCGATACCGTGAATCGAACCTAGCAGCTTTGCTACGAGAGACCAGCACTCTAACCACTCTGTCATTCGGACGCTCGAGGATATATCAAACACATTTAAAGCACACGCGATAGAAATTCATTTGCCACTTCACAAGCTATCAGCAGTCATGACCGAAGATAAACACATAAGGCCCACAGGGGATTAATATCGTCTGAATGGCCATTTTAAAAATTCCAATCAGAATGAAATTTTAGGTTCTTAGTGTATCGGGAAAATATAGGTGGGGAAGTTACCAGTGCAAAGCAAGAAAAATTCAATTTTAACGTGAGTCACCTATCCGGTTACTGTAAAACTTTTGGACTAGAAAGAGTTCTGTACTTTATTGCGAAATTTTTTTTTTTTTTTAAACAGATAAGCCTCAGACATAGTGGTACTGGTCTTGTGTTTCTCACCATGGTCAGTATAGTGGTACTGGTCTCGTGTTTCTCACCATGGTCAGTATAGTGGTACTGGTCTCGTGTTTCTCACCATGGTCAGTGTCACGAAATGGATTTAAGTATAAAGTTTGTCTGAGTGTATAGACAAGACCCTAGTATGAGAAAGTCTGAGACGATAGATTTGTATAAGAATGACAGTGAATGTGGAAGATGAGACTCATAGCTTCGAGGGTGAGAACCGAGACTGATTCTCCCTCGCCACTCGCGACTTTGTTAAGAGCTAAAAACTCACCACCTCTGGCTACCATAAAGGAGAAAAGATTTCACCAAAAGTCCACAGACACACCTATACAGACAAATATATACGTACAGTATAGTTATATAGAGAGACTGATCCAGTATACAGTTTATAGTTTATTTACACAATAAAATAAATTACATATCAAAAATAAATAACGTGCGTGGTCGCACACCTGAAAAGAACAAAACAATTTAAATGACTGTGTGGTGGGTTTGATGGTAATACAGTTTGTTGTTAAGAAATCTTAGTGTACTGAATGAGGTCAGCTGTGAAGGTCCCTGAATATAATAAATATTAGAGTAAATTTCCAGGGTACCTTTCTACTACCACCACTATGATCTCATTCAGACTTATTCTATATAGAGTGTAAGATGACTACGTTTGGTGTCTAGGGTTATGAAATGTTAGTGTAAGGTTGCATTTACCAACTAAACATATAAACAATTACACAAATTATTTTATTATCTAATACAATACAACAGTACCACGACAATCACATACGAACTACACTTTAAAAGACTATCTTTAGTAAGTCAGTGGTTGAAAGTTTGATAAAGTTAATGTTTTTCAATTTATTGTCCTGAATCTAATTTATTTAGAATCAGGACTGACACTCAAAGTGAAATCATAGAAATTAATTACATCAATCAATTTACATAATGGATCTTCTGACCATAATACACATATTATTATATAAAGGTGTAGTTGTATTGTCTAACTGAGGTGACTTCTAGTATACACTGGTTGATTATTTATTATCATCATCTCTGCATGTTGTTTGTAAGTTTTTATGGACACTGATGGAATGTTTATATCACTATTCCCAGTCTCTTTTCTAATATAATGTTAGTTGAGCGATCAGGTGCCGAAACATGCACCTATCTTTGTAATATGATGTAGGAATCTTCCTGCACTTCGCTGAACGACAACCTTCAGCTCCCACTTCTTCAAGAATGATGGTGGTTTACAGTTGTCTCCGAAAAAGGCAAGACTGTGGCATGAATATATCGGCCCACTGTAGTCTGGCACCAGTTATCCAAGGCAAATATATTTTTAGTTTTAGGTCAACCAATCATACTTCGCCTTCCTTCAAAATCCACCCAATCAAATATCCCGTACCTTTTAACCTCATTTACCCAAAGTCGTTTTTTCAAAACATGCCATAAAAAATTATAAGCAGGCATGATCTTTACTTGACAGTCTGGTCGGGTCCACTATAGTATTATGGCTATAATTAGTTAATTAATGGACTATTTGCGTTACTATTACCATATTCTTTGTCAGCAAGTCCTAAGGTACACGAATATACAATTTATTTGGGACTAGTTGGCTTGGTTCAGAAGTACACAGTTTTTTTTTCTATGTTAGTGTTTTTATTTTTAGTCTACTACACGTTCAATTCTTTTCCATGTGCTGTCTTCTCTATTTACGTGATAATTGCGTCCTTTGAAATAAGAGCTAAGGTTGTTTTTGTGACACGAGTTGTCTGCATGTTCTAACTTTTTCCTCGTATTTTGGGGAAACCCCTAAGGCAAGGCTTGCCCCTTCATTGGTATTGGCTTTTAATTTAAAATCAATGCGAAACGAATTAGCATTTCATCTATCCTTTCACCTCCTCGTTCCACAATGCATTTTAAGCACATATTTTCTTAGAACTAGGAAAAGTGATTATGTCAAGGACGAATTTGAAAAAATTTGGGTACCGTTTTGTTCGGCTATTCGTTGGCAAATAGTAATCTGAAGGCGTAGGCGATACCAACAATTCTTGCAGAAAATTCTTTTATACTTTCTTATCTTTTCCTTTATGCCCGATATTGTTATATATTAATTTAGATATTGTATTTAGAAATTCACTACAGACTGATAATATAATCCCACCCTTTCACGCCCTCATTCAACCTGCGTGAGAAAAAGAATTTAGGATTAAACACACATAATTTGGTGGGGTCTCTAAGTGCGAGCCACCACTCCTGTACCTATTATTAAATTATATATAAAAAAATCTAACACCACTGTCCGGATGTAGACCTAATTAACTGTCTACACAAAGTCTGAATGAACTTTTCAAAGTCCTACACCGCCGATCACAAACACTGATCCACTAACGGACTTCTTCAGTGCAACCTCAGAGGCTGTCCTCTGCTCTGACTATCTAACTTCATAAATTCTGTCTCTCCTCTGTTTCTGTCCTGACTATCTGACTCTAAAACTTCTGACTTTCCTATCTAAAGCCTTCGGAAGGAATGTTGACCCTATCTCCTCCCACGAATATTGTAGCTGATGACTTGGGCTTTTTGACTTAGGTACTTGACTCGGAATGTAACTGTTTTACTGCTGACGAATTTAATTCATTATCGGCCGATTTAACCTGCTTAGGGTTTAAGGACAAACAGCATTATTATGGATGTGTACGAATAGAACCAACCTCCAGGCCATGCGTCTCTTTGGAGTGGTATGATGAGCTAAGAGCTCTGGATTTTTATAGATAAACCCGTTCCCGCTGAAGCATGGGGCTTCACTGCAAGAGAACTGCTATCTTTTACTGGGGCAGACGTACTTGGCGCCGGTAACTACCGCGTATCCAGTGTTCTTTCACCTCTGGCGATGCCTCGACCCTTCTACTCCTGAGAATGGCCGAATATCTTGGCAAGCTGTAAGGCAATTTGCACCCCTCCCTGTGTGCTGTGAAAATTGCTGTAAAAAAAAAATAATAACACCAAATATACAACCCGTCAAAAATATTATCATTCCTAACACCTTAAATTCCCACTACTCCCCTACTCAAGCACAGAGATAAACAAATATTTCCGCCCAAAAGCCATACTACCATACACTTCCCTCCTCTTCTCTCTCTCCCCGCTTCACCGTAAATATCTATCTGGTAAGTAACCCCCAGACGCAGGCTGACCTAATCTGTTACGTTAATCTAGCCTCAGCGTCAAAACAATTCATTCACTGAGGGAAATCCCCTCCGGTAAAATTCCTTGCCCTACTTTATATTACAGACTGACCCTGGTGAATCATCGCTTAACGCAAAAATAAAATAGACCTCTCTAGGAATAATTAAATCCCATCTCCGTAAAATTAATTACACCCCTCACTCCCCTCCTGACTACACAACAATTTAATGCAAAATAAAATAACGTACACAAATACGCTAGCGTATTTACACTGCAAATATTATAATCAAATCGAGGTTACCTATATATCGGATCTCATAATTACAGTATTGTTATAGCCCAAGGACTTAACCTTCTACAATTAATTTCACCAACCCCGTTACACGAATGATAGATATTGCTACTATTCATAGAAAGTTATAAGCACAACTTACAGTTTTATTTTAAGATAGCAATTGATGACACTTTCGGTTATCAAATTTACTTTTCTCCCAGAAGAAAAGCTTACGTTATCGTGCTAAGATTCTATTAAGAAACGAATTATCTACACCGCTAAATTAAGATGCCTACATATCCAATTCTCGAATTTCTCACTTCAGAGCAGACGAATATGACTTAGATTCGCGGCTGATATTTCTGGAGACAAAGAGACCCGCTAATACTAGACGTGGGTATATATCATTAAAAAAACCGACGCTATAACCCACACCATACGTCATCGCGTGGCGTCTCTCTGGAGCCACCTTAAACCAATAATATTTCTGCATTTAACACACTATTGAAACCCGCCAATGATAACGCAAGCTACTCGTGACGCATGTTTATTCCTGCTCCCGCGCATTCTTATTGCGTCATGTTAGATAAGGTTACTGGAGTTCGCGTGAGCAGAATCAACTTTGATTCGTTCTAACGTTGGTCTACGTACCTGGGTCGGGCTTTTGCCCCATCCTTCCCCTAAACCGGGTGGGTGTTATCACGTCGGAAAATATTACCCAGCCTAATAATATACGCGCTCCACTCCTAATGAAATAAAAACGAACGCAATTATATTACAAAGAAAGGAAGACTGGTGCGAATCTTAAAATTAAACTCCCCAGTAATCCCTCATAAAACGCAATTTATTACCTAGAGAAAAAGAATGGGCTCATAACAACGTAAATAATTACCTAGAGAAAAAGAATGGGGCGAGTTGAAAATAAAACTACAGTTAAGCATCACAGTCAGTATAGTGGTACTGGTCTCGTGTTTCTCACCATGGTCAGTATAGTGGTACTGGTCTCGTGTTTCTCACCATGGTCAGTATAGTGGTTCTGGTCTCGTGTTTCTCACCATGGTCAGTATAGTGGTACTGGTCTCGTGTTTCTCACCATGGTCAGTATAGTGGTACTGGTCTCGTGTTTCTCACCATGGTCAGTATAATGGTACTGGTCTCGTGTTTCTCACCATGGTCAGTATAGTGGTACTGGTCTCGTGTTTCTCACCATGGTCAGTATAGTGGTACTGGTCTCGTGTTTCTCACCATGGTCAGTATAGTGGTACTGGTCTCGTGTTTCTCACCATGGTCAGTATAGTGGTACTGGTCTCGTGTTTCTCACCATGGTCAGTACAGTGGTACTGGTCTCGTTTTTCTCACCATTTATGGTCAGTCAGTTGTTGTTTTTGTTTGTCTTCACAGTGGAACTTGTGTAACCTATTCTGATAGGATTGTAGACCCCATAGAGTGCAGCTCCAACACGAGAATGAACTATCACCAGGTCACTTTTGCTTTGCCATGAAGTTTGAAACAAACAGAAGGGAAACCCGATGAATGAACCAGGGCTGTGGAGTCGGTCATTTGTAGTCATTTTAGTCGGTAAAAAAATGTTCCGACTCCGAATTGTATCCACGTTTTTATCCATGCAAGGGAGAGGGACGCTTACAAAATTTTAAATCACATTTTAAAGTAGTAGAACTCCTAAAACCACTTTCTTTTTAAAGTACATCCCCTTTTACATAATGTAGGAAAATTTCAGTTGCTTCAGATCATAAATAAAGTTTTTATCACAACTAGAAATTTGTTGGCACATTTAGGAAAAGCACATAAGAAATGAAAATAAACTATATACACTGTCAATTTTCCCGTCATTGTTAAAATGTAACTATTTTGCCTCATGATGTTTGGTAAAGCAGTCATTTGTGTGCAAGTGTGGACGATTTGTTATTTTGTATTACTGTATGAATTAATGAATAGTTTAAAATGTAGTCTAAGAAAACCACGTATCCATTTATTCACACACATACCACACTTATACATATAACTCCATTAAGTGCATAAGTTTATGCCACATCACAAGAGTTCCAAAGGTTGTTATTGCCGGGAGTTGTAGTGAGGATAAGCTCTCACTGCAGATAAAATACTTCTATGGCACGCGCCTCAAACAGCCTCTGACAACCAAGTCCAGCTCCCGGCCTTCACGTGTGGCTCAATTTGAGCCCGGCGGAACTGTTTCCACTGACGGGAGAAGGGGCAAAGGCGAGCGACTGGCGCCTTAAAACCAGCAGCTTCGGGCAGATAGGGCTCGTGATCCTTGGTTGGTAGCTTATCTAAGAGAAGGAACTCTGAATTCAAACCACCGCTGCCTTGCGGGAATATCCATTTGTGGAATTGGCTTCGGGAGTAAACCCTGAGGATAAATCCGGAGTCGGAGTCCCTAAGGCAGTCTAATGTCGATTCGACATTATTCTGGCAACTCCTGCGACATGGCTGGTACCAAACTGTATCGGCTACTGCCGTTCCTTTGGATCTACCGGCTGTGTGGAGAGGGGGAACATGCTGCATGGGCAACAGCTTGATCTCCATATAACTGTGCCCAAGCTCGCGCCCTTGAGAGGACACTCCAGCTTCACCCTATAGGTGTCGGCAAAACACGGGAAGTAGCAGTTACCGGTTATAAGCATTTTGCCCAATTGGCGTAGGGCATGGCGCCAGGGGCTACTTCCGACAGTGGGAGAGGTTCTAGGATCTCACTGGACAGCTACCGCCCGCTTCAAGCTGGGCAGCCCCCAGTCAATAAGGTGTTGTCCCGCCACTGTCTGCTTTCCCCATTGGGTGCATGGGGATTAGGGTCAAACCCGAACTGTGGACAGAAAATTTTGCACCAAGCAATTATCTAAAAAATAGAAATAAGCAAACTCTCAGATTGGGATGCTGGAACGTCCGGACTATGTTGACTGGACTATCCGAAAACCTACAGGATGTAAACGATGTAAGGAAGACAGCCATAATTAATGATGAGCTTAAACGACTTCAGGTGGATATAGCTGCACTTCAGGAAACGCGCCTGGCGGGCTCTGGAATGGTGAGCGAGAAGGACTACACATTTTATTGGCAAGGGAAAGATCTTGATAAAGCTAGAGAACACGGAGTGGGTTTTGCGGTCAAAAAATCGCTAACTAACATGGTTGAACCAGGCGAGAATGGATCAGAACGCCTGTTAACGCTCCGCCTGCAAACTAGCACAGGTCCCATCACCCTTGTCAGTGTGTATGCTCCTACTCTGTACTCTGCCTCAGAAGCTAAAGATGAGTTCTACGAGAATCTAGCAGCAGTAATCAAAAGCATACCTAGGCAAGAACAGCTTGTTCTCCTTGGTGACTTTAACGCTAGAGTGGGTGCCGATAATGTTTCATGGCCTTCATGTCTGGGCAGGTTTGGTATTGGCAAGATGAATGAAAATGGACAATGGCTCTTAGAGTTGTGCGTCCACCATGACCTCTGCGTGACCAACACCTACTTTCAGACAAAACCCCAGCATAAGGTGTCATGGAGACACCCACGATCCAAGCACTGGCACCAACTTGACCTGATTCTCGTCAGAAGGCCACTCCTCAGATCTGTGCTCTCCACGCGCTCGTACCATAGTGCAGACTGTGACACAGATCACTTCTTGGTTTGCTGCAAAATCAGAGCACAACCAAGAAAACTCTATCGTGTCAGACATGAAGGGAAACCACGCATTGATACCAGCAAGATGTCAGACCCTTTCATGATCGCTCAATTTACTGCGACCTTCAAGAAAGTGCTCAGTAGCCCTCAGCATGGTGATACCATTACAGAGAACTGGGAGCATCTACGGAACAACATTCAAAGTACTGCACTTCCCACCTTTGGTAAGAAAACAGCAAAGTCAAATGACTGGTTTGACGCTTCATCAGATGTGATGGCACCTGTCATTGAAGCTAAGCGCAGTGCTATGAATGAATACAAATGTTCACCGAGTGCCAGAACCCTACAGATCCTGAGGGCTACGAGAAGCAAAGTTCAACAAACTGCTCGACGCTGTGCAAATGACTATTGGCTCCAGCTCAGTGAGAGCATCCAGATCGCAGCGCAAACAGGCAACATTAGACAAATGTATGACGGTATAAAGAAAGCACTTGGCCCCCATAAAAGTAAGACGGCACCGCTAAAAACCATCAGCGGAGAGAAGCTAACCGATAAGGGTAAGCAGATGGAGAGGTGGGTCGAGCACTACTCTGAGCTTTACGCTAGAGACAATACCGTTACGCCTGCAGCCCTTGATGCTGTCAATAGTCTGCCAACTATGGAGGAGCTGGATGCCGAACCAACATTAGAGGAACTCAGTAGGGCCATTGATAGCTTGGCCTCTGGCAAAGCACCAGGCAGTGATGGGATTCCTCCTGATTTAATCAAATGCTGTAAGAGCACGCTATTACATCCCCTGCATAGGATGCTGTGCCAGTGCTGGGAAGAGACAACTATTCCTCAAGACATGCGAGATGCCAAGATTGTAACACTGTATAAAAATAAAGGAGACAGAAGTGATTGCAATAACTACAGAGGCATCTCTCTTCTTAGTATTGTTGGTAAGGTTTTTGCCAAAGTCATCTTAATGCGACTACACAAGTTAGCTGAGCGCATATATCCAGAGGCACAGTGTGGATTCCGAGCTGGCAGATCAACAACAGACATGATCTTCTCTCTCCGCCAGCTTCAGGAAAAAAATCAAGAGAGCAGAAAAGACCATTATATATCGCCTTTATAGACCTCACAAAAGCATTCGACCTGGTTAGTAGGGATGGACTCTTTAAAATCCTCCTGAAAATAGGCTGCCCTTCTAAAATGCTGGAAATGATAAAGTCATTCCATGACGACATGAAGGGAACAGTCCAATTTGCTGGAAGCACGTCACAGCCCTTTGATATACGAAGTGACGTTAAACAAGGCTGTGTTCTGGCTCCGATCCTCTTCGGAATCTTCTTTGCCTTACTCTTGAAACATGCATTCAGAGATGCAACTGAAGGAATATGCCTTCACACTAGGTCAGATGGCCGTCTGTTTAATCTTTCAAGGCTGAAGGCAAAAACAAAAATCAGAAGGGTCACTATAAGAGACTTGTTGTTCGCTGATGATGCTGCAGTTGTCACTCAAAGCCAACAGGAGCTTCAGAGCTTGATGAATCGCTTCACTAAAGCATGCAAGGACTTTGGCCTCACAATAAGTCTAAAGAAAACGAATGTGCTGAGTCAGGATGTGGGTGCTGCACCAGTTATCACTATCGATAACTATGAATTGGCAGTGGTGCACCACTTCACATACCTAGGGTCTACCATCAATGACAAACTCTCACTGGATACAGAAATCGACAGCCGCATTGGCAAAGCTGCAGCTACCTTTGCCCGCCTCACATCGCGTGTTTGGGGAAACTCTAAACTCACAATGAAGACCAAAGCTGCGGTATATAATGCCTGAGTCACCAGCACACTCCTTTATGGCAGCGAGACCTGGACGACCTATGCTAAGCAAGAAAGAAGGCTCAATACCTTCCATTTGCGGTGTCTACGCCGCATCCTCGGCATCTCGTGGAAAGATAAAGTGACAAATGTCGAGGTGTTGTCACGTGCTGGCCTTCAAAGTATGTATACGCTGCTTAGACAGCGCAGACTTCGCTGGCTTGGCCATGTTCGCCGCATGGAAGATGGTCGCATCCCAAAAGATATCTTCTACGGACAATTAGCAGATGGCAAGAGAACAGTTGTGCGACCACAGCTGAGGTTCAAAGATGTGTGCAAGAGAGATATGAGGGCACTGGACATGGATCCAGCAACATGGGAGGATGAAGCTGCCGATCGCACTAAGTGGCGATGCTATTTACGGCACCACCTCAGATTGGGCGAAGAGAGGCTCACACAAGAAGCAGAGGTGAGGAGAAAACGTCGAAAGGAGCACCAGGAAAATAAGCAGCTGAGGGCTGCCACCTCAGGGGCGCATTCCCATAGTCAGTTATGACTGAAGGGGCTATTATTATTATTACTAGTTTAAAATGTAGTCTAAGAAAGCCACGTATCCATTTACTCACACACATTCCACACTTATACATATAACTCCATATAAGGGCATAAGTTTATGCCACATCACTAGTTTAAAATGTAGTCTAAGAAAGCCACGTATCCATTTATTCACACACATACCACACTTATACATATAACTCCATATAAGGGCATAAGTTTATGCCACAAAACTATAGTCAGAGTCGGACTTTTAAGATTTTCGGAGTCGGAAAATTTGTTGGTCGACTCCACAACCCCCGATTATTGTCAACACTAAATAACAAATAGAAATGGTGTGTTGCATGCACTCGTGAGAACCAAAGAAGTAGAAAACTAGACAAAAGAAAAGTAAAAGAAGTGATGTACTTACCGCAGTTGTGTTTATAATTTATTAGAAATCGACTTAACACTACAACACTACCACTAAAGAGAATGCACCAATGTCTCTTCAGTTCCCTTACAAAGGTAAACTGAATTGTCTACCCTGCTAAGTTGTACAGAACACGTCGATGGCCTGATATGTGGGCAGAAACCATTGGATTGTTGTTGTTGTTGTTGTTGTTTAACTAGGGCTGCTGAGCTTCTCACTCTTTAGTGACCAATACCAAGTTGAAGACTCTTTAGTCATGAGTTCCAGTTTCTCCAGCTTGGCTTACATTTACAGGATTGTCACCTGGTCCAAAGCTAGGAGTAAGAAGTGCGTGGCATACTGTGCATTTCCTGCCACCCAAGAGGGCTATCCAACTATGCAGAGCTAAAATACTGTACCATTGGATTAAAAAATACAACAGCCAGCAATTCTTTTCTCTGACGCTTGTTAGGAGCAGGAAATAAAAGACAAGAAGAAAAGTACAGTCAAGTTTTTGGACTGCCTGCACTAAACCTAACTTGACCCAAGGTCGGCCTTAGTAATTGGGGGACCCGATTTGGACCATTCTGGAGGGGGTCCTTGGACTTAAGATTATAGTTCTGTTGTAACACGTTTTTATGTCAATATATAGGTAATAAATACATGTATAGACATTGTTTTATCTTTAATACAAAGTAATAACATATATTTCTGATATGTGATTTGAGATAATCTTCGTTCCTTATTTTGTTTCAAACATGGAGGTGGGAACCCGAGACAGAAGTTTCTGTGAGTGCGGGCCCGATAGGGTCTTGACTAGACCTACCATCTTCCAATTCAAGTAATTCTTATAAGCAAATGCAGAGGCAAATAGAAGCGCGTCGAACTCTTTTTCTTCAAGTTAATACTTGAACTATTTTCTCCCTTGTAGTAAAAACCTTACCCCTTCGTCTTAGGTGACATAATTACTTCAAGAGGATTCTATAAGAAGCAGGAAATAACAGTTATGTTAAATTCAATAATGCTATCAGGCTATTCATGTATGTAGCAACTGGAGGGGTATAACACTACTAGCAGTGGCTGGAAAAATTTTGACCAGAGTTTTGTTTGACCGTATTAAGAAGGCGGTGGGTGACAAACTCAGAGGAACAGGCAGGATTTCGTGCAGGAAGATCATGCACAGACCTGATAGCAACACTCAGAATTATCATAGAACAATCAAATGAGTGGCAGACCCCCTTGTATATAAATTTTGTGGACTTCGAAAAAGCTTTCGACAGTATATACCGTTCTGAGATATGGAAAATCCTGAGACATTATGGAATCCCAGTGAAATTCATTAAAATCATCCAAGATTTCTACCAGGAGGCCTCATGCAAAGTAGTACATAAAAGAAAAACATAAGAGCCTGTCACAGTACACAGTGGGGTCAGACAGGGATGTCTGCTATCACCAACAATTTTTCTCATGGTCATAGACTGGGTTATGAGACAGACAACAGAGGCAGAGAAAACTGGAATACATTGGATATTTAACAAACAACTGTAGGATCTAGACTTTGAGGATGATTTGTGCCCTCTATCACATAGACAGCAAGATATGCAGAAGAAAACAAATAGATTAGTAACAGAAGCAGCAAAGATGGGACTACACATAAATGTAAATAAAACACAGGAAATAAGAATAAATAATAGGCAGATGGACTCGATGAAGATCAATGATTAAATCATTGAAGAAGTAGAAAGCTTTACATATCTGGGGAGTAACATTGACAAAGGAGGGGGAACAGCTGGGGACGTCTGCTAAAAGATAAATAAAGCCAGATGCGCTTTTAATTCCCTTCGACCAATATGGAACTCCTCAGCTATATCCAGAGAGAACCAAATTAGAATATTTAACTCAAATGTGAAGTCAGTCTTGCTGTATGGCTCAGAGACATGGCATGTCTCAAAGAGTATCACCTCAAAGCTACATACATTTGTAAATAGATGTCTCCGACGGATCCTCCGTATAAGATGGCCAGATGTAATAACAAATATAGAGCTAAGGAAAAGATGCGGGCAACAGCCAATACAAACAGTAAATAAGGTAAGAAAGTGGGGATGGATAGGACATACACTCTGAAGAGAAATATCAAGCATAGCCACAATTGCCCTTGACTGGAACCCACAGGAGAAAAGAAGTGTGGGGCGGCCAAAGAGAACTTGGAGAAGAACTGAAAAAGAGAAGGCTAGGGAAATAGGAATGACTTGGGTACAGCTGAAAAAGACAGCCCAGAATAGAAATCGATGGAGAGCAACTGTTTATGCCCTGTGTTCCACAGGGAACGAAAAGGAATGATGATGATGATCAGGCTATTTAAACGATTTTTCCTGTAACATCGCCAAATACCACACTGCATGTAAATTCGTGCATCTGCCTCTTCACAGATGATATTTCCAGGAATTGTGCTTTGTGCTAAGTTTCATAAAGGTCAAAGTAGTCCCATGGCAGATGCTGCCGTAGGGGAAGGAAGTGTTAGAGACTTCACTATAACAGATCCAGCTACGAGACGTGGGTGGCCAGTTCCCTTCCATAATTCAAGAGCAGAGTCAGATACCCATTTACAGCTGGGTTGACTAAAGCGTGACGGCAGTGCTTTAACCATTGTGCCAATCGGACGCTCCTATGTTTCATAACAAGCAATAAATCAGAAACTGCAGAAAAGTCAAAGGGAAGCAATTGAAAAAAGAAAAAAACAGACAAACACACTTATAGAAAAGCAATGAACGAACCAGGATTCCATTATAACAGTCCTGTAACCTGTCGTGTTGTATTACATAACTTCTTTACAAGAATTCTGACCCAAAAAAATGTTACACGATGTTCAATGTGATATGATCAATTCTGCAAATTAAAAATTGTGGCATGATAAAAAAATTAACAAAAATGCAACGAGCATTAAAATGGCATATTTAAATTCAACAACGACAGCACAGTGCATTCTAATATAATATATAATACATGACCTACTCTTTATTAATTAGAAATTTAAAAAATGCTCTTGTATTAAGAGATATCACCCTAATATTACAAGAATTCGATTGTGCAAACACATTTTACTTCATATTGTCAGCCATAATTGAACACTGTTGCTAGACAAACATCTCAAGACACAGCGACTGTCAGAACAATATTCTTTGGCTATGTAAACATTACCATCCCGCTTTTGGGGGAAATACACCGCGCGCATTTATTGGCGGTGAAAAACTAGAGCATGTGTCCTTAACTTGTAAATTAGCTTAGGATTTAGTGCCGATCAAGTGTATTATTCCATCCATTCCATTGTAGGCATTGGAAAAAAAAAAAGCTCCGGGGGGGGGGGGGAGGGGGGGGGGGGGTCTCAATTGGGGGGGGGGGGGGGGAGGGGGGGGGGTGGGGGGGGGGTGGGGGGGGAGGGGGGGGGGGGGGGGGGGGGGGGGGGGGGGGGGGGGGGGGGGGGGGAGGGGGAGGGGGGGGGGGGGGGGGGGGGGGGGGGGTAGGGAAGATAATATTTCTGAAATGTAATACTGAAAAATAAATTTGGTCGAATAAAAAGTCGGAAAATAAAATAGTAACAGTATTAAAATATATATATTAATATTTTTCATTATTATTTATAGTGATCGGTATGATTTTTCGATAAAGTGCGATTGTGGCTTTAAACAGCGTTAGATCTAAAATGAGGCTCGATTCGGGACTCGGACTTGAAGCCAGTGCTAGGGACTTGCGACTCCACTTGAGACTTGTTCTAAGAGACTTAAGACTCGTCTTGCGACTCGTTAGGAAAGACTTGACGACAACTCTGATTTTTGGTAATCTTTGCAGCTTAGAGTATCCAACTGTTCTGAGCTGTCAAACTATTGTTTCATGAATATCTCTTTAACCTTATAATCGAAACGGCTGGATATACACCCCCCTCCTTTTTCGATAGCCTGCATTCCTTTGATGTAAACCAGACACCTCAGTCTATTCTATCTGATTGACTACAGTTTGCTGCCTCTTGTAACGTCAGTTGATTGGCTACTTTATATTTGATTTGATTTGAATTTGTTCTTGAAAATACAAAATAAATAAATAAACGAATTAGTTAAATAGCAGTTGTTCCTTGTTTTGACTTTTATTGTATTTATGTCCCATGGACACAAGTACGGACACAAATATGTAAAAATAGGAAGTGACCTTTTTTTCACCTTGTATAGCTATATAGCTCAGTGAGTATTTGAATGCAGAACTAGCTATGAGAACACAAAGCTACACGACGGAGACCCACAGACGAGATAACATATTTCTCTTTCTTTCTGTCCCCGCTTCTCTCTGGGTCTGTCGCTTTCATCGTGCGCGAGCAAACTATAACTACGGTAATCAATAATCAGACGCTAGCATCTGACAACATGGAATGGAATTTTGGCAGGGATGCATGGGAAGGGCTATTATTGATTGACCTCAGACATCAAAATAATCTCTTCCGGTTCCAGTGAGAGGCATGCCTCCAATAAACCTAACAACGTCTATCTTTTAATGTACCAAGCAGGATACCTAAGTACATCTCTATCAGTTTGTCTCGAACTGCCCGAGTAGCTATTTATCTATGTATGTATACACCTATCTATCTAACCATCCATCCATTAAGTCTGTCTGTCTGTCTAACCATCCATAAGTCAGTATGTCTGTCTGCTTCATCTAATATAATCGAATCTGTCTGTCACTCTGTGTGTCTATTTAACAATCTATTTAACGTCATTCACCCACCTTCCTGTTCAACTGTTTTTCTGTATCTCCGACTGTTTCATTAAAATGTTATCTATGTTGTGATTGATTTGTTGCCTTTCTTCCTCTCTAAGGCCTTCTCCCGCACGCACTCATGCATTCAATCACTCACTCATTCATTCACTCACTCACGCAAAGCTCACCCCTGAAGAACTGGCTATTGACCAGTTGCATGCTGGAATGGTCCATTATTGCGAAAAGCGAGAAACGTTCCACAACAGAAAAGAAAATGGATTGTAAGCATCATGGGGATTAGTACAAGCCGCTGGGCATGATTAAGCAAGCAAACACGCTCACGCGAGATGAGTTCGATATTGTGGAGATGATGACAACTATATAACGGAGAAGCTTTGATTATAATCAGAGGCAGAGTGATAGACAGAAACGAAGAAAGGTGGAGTAGAAGGAACCACGATGGAATAGAAAACAATACATGTGGAAATAACCACTTATACTTCATGTCTTGATCCGCAAAGACGTTCATTGTTATGCTCCAAAAAATGACTCTTACGAAGAGACAACAAGAAGTATTTCTACTCACGGCGGTAGAACAAGATGAACCATTCATACGCCCTATAATGCTTTGTATTCTTGGAGACAAAAAATGATTGATGCAGATTCTGGCAATAGGTCTAGAACCATATGTAGAGATACCGGTACCTTCGCAATATAAACTACAACGCAAAGATAAAAGATCAATATTATCGTGAGTTCTCCATGAAACGATGTTATTAAGAACAATTTTTATGCACAAGAAAATCTGCAGATACACAAGGGCATCCTAAACCTATTAACTAGGGTAGATCGATCGTATCTTGCTCACAAAAACGGAGAAAAAATATTCACAATATCATAGATGGATGAAGACCTGATACTGGTTGCAGTAGCAGATTTACAGTTTGGAGGGGCCATATTCACTGACCTATTTGTAGGCTTCTGTCCACGCAGAAGGAAAAAGTATTTTTGTATACCATCTTATGGAAGAACTGAAGGCAGCACTGGAGAAAATCAAGATGGGCAAAGCAGCAGGGCATGATGGTATAACATCAGAAATGGTTAAGTACATGGGAGCATCAGGTGACCTATTACTCTTAAGGGTCCTACAGGCCGCGTGGTGCAACAAGACCATACCAAAGGATTGGGAGATTGCCATCATAACACCGATTTTCAAAAAGGGTGACAATCGACAATGTGGAAACCATAGAGGCATATTCCTTCTCAGTGTCCCTGGTAAAATCTACTCTAGAATCCTAGAACAGAGACTCCGACGCCTAGCTGAGCCACAATTGAATGAAGTCCAGTGCGGATTCCGAGCAAACCGAAGTACTCAAGATCTAATCTTCACACCCAGACAGCTGAGTGAAAAGGCCTTTGAGTATAAGAGTGAGATCCATCTTTGTTTCATAGATCTGGAAAAGGCGTTTGACAGGGTCCCCTCGAGCAAACTTTGGGACTGTTTGGCAAGGAAGAACATTCCAGCACCTCTGATTCATGCTATACAGAGCTTCTACAAGTCTTGCAGAAATTATGTGAGGACATCAGAAGACATCAGATTAAGCTGGGAGAGCAGGTCCTGGAGCAGGTCGACCACTTTAAATAACTCGGAGCTATTATAGACCGAAAGGGAGGCATCAAAGAAGAGTTGGCCACCCGAAAAGCAGCAGCTGGGAGACTTTTTCAGGCCATAAATCGAGGATTCCTCAGCAAGAGAGAGGTTGGTAAGAAAACGAAGATGGCTGTATACCGCTCCACCTATGTCCCAGTTTTGACATATGGATGCGAGTCATGGGCAATGACTACAACCCACAAAAAGCCAGATCCAAACCTCAGAAATGAGGTATCTGAGGAAGGTGGTTGAAGTAACAAGAAGAGACATGGTCCGCAACCAGACGATACGTCAAGGCCTAAAATCCCACTCCCTGCAGACCAAAGTAGAACAGTCCCAACTAAGATGGTTTGGCCATGTCTGCAGAATGGGAGAAGATCGGCTATCACGACAAGCATGGGAAACAAAGAGCCAGGGATCCAGACCCCCAGGACGACCCAGAGTCCGCTGGGAGGACAACATTAGACAATATTTAAAGGACCTAGGACTAGAATGGAACCAGGCCAGGAGGAAGACAGCCGATAGGATAGTCTGGCGCTCTCTCTTCCAAACTTCTACACCTCACGGTAGAAGGGGAACGACTACGTAAGTATACCTTCTTAGGTGTTAAAAAGGCCTTTTCTTTGCCTTTTTATCAACAGAATTATCATTCAATACATCGTACATTTTAGCCGTTTAATACCTAGCTTTAAGTGTACCGTCTGACTCACAGCTTACATATTCTTGCTTTAACCCCACTTAATGATGGACTCGGGTAATACTTTACCATTTTCAGAGCACCATATGAGCGTCCACTTAATGCGTTCGAAATGAACAATATGAGGAAGATCATGAACATAGTCCCTACATACGGGAACACGACTTGGAAAACTACTGCTGTCAATATCATTCTGCCCTCTATATTCTTCATATGGCAAAATTGTCTTTTCAAAAATTGTTCTGATATTTTTCTGTTTCAACTTGGCATATCTTGGATGATACTGGCCTGTCTTTCATGTCCTCAGAACAACTCACAAAAACTGTTATTTGTGACATATAGGCGATCGAGCGTCTAGACGATAGTTTCATATTTCTGTCATCACAGAAGCAAATCAAACGGTATTATCACCCGATGATAATTCTCAATTGCGCCAGTCACTTATAAAATACTATCTTTACACACACTTGGGAGAGAGCCTATTTCTGAACCTACACTAACGCATTCTCGAATCTGACTGACTATATTTCACACTTCGATTTACCATTACACTCTTTCCGTACGTTTTGGATCAGACTTTCTCACAAACAGTTCACTATTTCATTCCTCGCACGAGAATATTGATCCCTCAGGCACTCAGTTTAGCGAAACAGAACAACAACTTTTTCTTAACATTATAATTCCCGGTCAAGGTCGGTCGAACTAAACAGTGATAATCAAGGGTTGTCAGCGCTACTCTGGTCCCCTACTTCAAAATATTACGGACTATTCCCCTTTGACATAAATCTACAAGTTCGTTGATTTCCCTTATAAAGATGTTTGACATCGAATTTCTGATACCTGACCTCCCTGTTACACCGTCATCAACAGAATAGTTAGCTTTCTGATGATATTCTACACAAATAAATCAGTTATTGCTTTCAGAATTATGACTGACTTTTGGTAGCGCTGTGATGTTCCTTAAAAGTTTCGTATGTATTCTTAATGTTTTCAGAATTTTCTCATCACTTTTGTTTTATTGACAATGTCGACTGCTTTGTCTTGATCTAGAAAATATATGCTTACTTTCTTCAGACGTTCAATGATTTCCTCAGAGAATTGTCATTAAGTAAATCTGACATATATGCATTCTCTTGTTTGTATACTAAACAGTTTATCTTTTACACACAATTTTACTTTTGGTCATATTCTGTTTTATATATAATCTTTGCACACATTATGTCATAGGCTTCGCAAACTGAAGCCCTTTCTTGTAGCAGCCTATTCTGTTTCCTCTATTGTTTACTCTCTGCCATTTTTCTGTTTATGAATGTTTAAAAAAGACGAGAATGATTGGTTTCACTGCCTTTTTTTGTATGAAAGATAACTTTAGTTGTTATTCCACTGATCCATTCTGCTCCTTCTTTTAAATTTTGTTTGCTTCAACTGACAGCCATTTGTACTTCTTTTTCGATCACTTGTTAGTTTATGCATTTATTACACTGCAGTAATTAAAAACAAAACGAGATTTGCGAAAAACAATGTACGTTTCAAAAGACGATTGGAACTACAGAAGAAATATTTTGTATAAATAAACCAGCATAAAAGCACACAGAAGTTAAAAAAAAATTATGCATATTTCACAGACTAGCAGAATCAAAGAACAGCTGAAAGAATTTTCACAGTGAATGGGGCTTAACGTGTAATACATCACATAAATTAGTAATCTGTATTAGGAAAACAGCAGGAACAATAAGAATAAGATAAATGTAATTCTTTCTTGCATTAAAAAGCATGGGGCCACCACCACGTCCTGAATCAAAAATTGGATGTAACGAACCAAATGCAACAAAGGCCATGAATATGGGTTGGTCATTATTAAGATAGTCAAAAATTAGAACAACTAACAAAGCAAGAAGCTCTAAGAAATGTAAGCATGCATACAGAGGTGCTGAAAATACTATGTAAAGCTTATTTACATCCTGGATATACAATAATATATGACACAAATCTAAGACACAATCAAGGCACCATCCCCGTACAACTATGTGGTTTTCATCTAGGATGAGATGCATAAACACAGTACAGAAAAGAAAACATAAATTAATGTACCCACCCACACTAAGACAGTAAAAAAACATTAAATGTAATTTTTCCCAGTTACTCGGAAAAAACTCTTGTCAGAGTCAAATCAAAGAAGCAAAGAACGACTGTTTCTTTTCTCATTCCTTCACCTATTTTTTATCCACGTTGTAACTGCAATGTCTGCCCAAGACCTTCTATTTCTCCACAGCTTTAATTATCTTAGTTTTTTTATTTCACAATTCTTGTTTGTGCACTGCCCAGTTCATTGTTGCAGTGTAAAAAATATTAATTTTATCTAGAAAGAAAATATATAACTCCGCCTAGGCCGGTCCCAAGCCCGGCTGAAAAAGGAGGAGGGCGGCCTGCATGGAGGCCGTAAGGAGGCAGCCCCTCCACCATGCAAAGGCACAACAGGCCAATCACCTGTTTGATTTAAAACATGATTACGCGAACTACAAGAGAGAAAACCGGACTGATTCTAAAGGCGACGAACTGGAACGGACTACGACTTATGGAACATGGAATACAAGAAGTATAAATAGGAAAGAAGAGGAGCTGGTGGAAGAGATGAGGAAAGCAAAATTAGAAATCCTGGCTATAACGGAAACAAAGAAAAAGGGACAAGGAGTCATGGATCTCGGTGGCAACACGCTGCTCTATAGTGGTGTACCCACATCTGAAAGAGCTAAAGGGGGCATGGGTTGCATTGTGGCCAAAAACCAGAAAGATAGTATCAAGGGATGGAATTTTGTCTCTGAGCGCATTATGGTTGTAAAACTAAAAGAAGGAGAAACCATAGTCAGCCTGTTCCATGCCATCCATTCAAGTTCTTTCCATGTTTTCCTCATCCTTTTCACCTCTGTATCCAGCTCTCTTCTCCATGTGCTTTTTGGTCTACCTCTGCCTCTCTTTCCCTGTGGATTCTACAACAAGGACTGCCTTGTAATGCTATCAACAGGTCTCCTCAATGTGTGTCCTATCCATCGCCAACGTCTTCTTCTCAGCTCTTGTTCCACTGGGACTTGTCTGGATCTTGTCATCAATTCCACATTTGTGACTTTGTCATACCATTTCAGTCTTCTATTCTACGCAAGGACCCATTTATAAAAGTCTGTAGCTTTTTAAAAACTAAAAAATTATTCACCATACATAGACATAAAAAGAGGTGTCAGACAAGGTTGTGTGCTGTACCCCTGCCTGTTTAATCTGTACACCGAAAAAATTTTCAAACACATTCAGGAAATACCAGGACTGAACATCAGTGGAAGGTCAATAAACAACCTTAGATATGCAGATGATACCGTGTTGTTAGCTGAAAGTGATCAGGATTTACAAGAACTAATGAAGCATGTGAACAGTATAAGTCATGAATATGGATTGACATTAATATTAAGAAAACAAAAACTATGATAATTAGCACAAAACAGACGTAAGCCCACATTAAAGATAAGCATAAATGGGAAAATCCTGGATCAAGAGCTTCTCATATCTTGGTCATATAATAACAGAAGATTGCAGATGTGAAACAGAAATCAAGAAGGGAATAGGGATGGCCAAAGCTACATTCAACAACATGAAACATATACTGACATCTAAAACATTTAACTCACAAATTAAAACTGAGAATCGTAAAATGTTATATAACTCACAAATTGAAACCAAGAATCATAAAATGTTATATATATTCTGCACTACTGTATGGTGCAGAAACATGGACGATGAATAAGCAATAGGAAGAACAAATTGAGACTCTTGAGATGTGGATATATAGAAGAATGGGGCACATCTCATAGAAAGAGAAGAAAACAAATAAGGAGGTCCTAGAAAATCTATGTTTGAAAAGAGAACTAATGAAGGAAATCAAAATTAGGCAGCTAAAATATTTTTGCCACATAAAAAGGCATAACACCTTGCAGAAGACATAATGGAAGGGAGAGTTGAAGGCACACGTGCAAGGGGAAGATAGTGCTATAAGTGGAAAGATAACATCAAGAGATGGACAGGAAAGAGTCTATCAGAGTGCACCATCAAGACAAGAGACAGAAGTCGTTGGAGATCCATTACAGCCAACCTTCATTTTGGAGATGGCAGCTGATGATGATGATGATGATGAGTTCTCCCATGTGTGATATCTGTCAAAGTAGTGTGTTGGGCATAGCTTGTGACATATGTCTGGTTAGCAGAAACTGCAAGCTAGCAACTGTAGCTGTTCATATTGTGTCAGTACTTTCACGCTCCTCATCATCAACATCTTCCTCATCATCTTCACTACTGTCACCACAATGAAATCTGAATCACTATGCCCTAGAGGACTTTGAACTTCACTAGCATTAAAACAACATGCTTGCTAAATGTCAATAAATTAGTAAATTAATTCATAAACGTAATTAACAGGTACTCGTTGGACATAAAGGATGACACTGGACAACAGAAAAGAAAATATAAGTGATAGGCTTACTGGAAATCGAACCTAGGACCAACCAAACAGCGCCATCACCTTACTGTGACAGTACATCGTGAAAGGACCCTCAGCCAATTTTGCTAAATGTTACCATTGTAAAAATTCTAAAGCATTTCTACATTGTGTACCAATATGAGATAAATCCTAAAGCCAAACAAGAAACACATAAATAGTTGTTGACAAATCAATATAAAACAGAAAATGAAGTAGTAGAACTGAGAAAAAAAATTATATTTTACAATGACAAATCGTTACAAATCAGCAAATAAACTTGTCAATATAAGACATTAAACATTCAACAACGACAAATGAATACGAATCAGAAAATAATTCTCTAACAAAATGAGACCAACATTAACATTCAACAATAATAAATTAACATAAATCAGCAATTATACTTGTATAAATATGAGACAGATAGTCACATTCAACAGCGGCAAAGGCATTTAAAATAAAAATTGTCAAGTATTATATAAATACTTCCAGAATAATAGATGATTAACACATAACTTGAACAAAGAATTACAATGCAAGCAATATGGGAATCCGGCGTGATGCTGACCACATCACCCCTAGTGTGCCGACGGTCAAGATAATATGGGCCTAACACCATATTCCCAATATGCCTCAATGGGCGTGTAACGGGATCCTTTACCTTTTTTACCAATATGGGAATATGAAAGAATAAGGTGTATTTCATGAAAGAATAATGTTCAAGAAAAACAAATCCTAGTATGAAAAAAAAATGAAAGAGATTCAAGCAATTAAGATATTTTAAAGATATCAAACTGACAGAACATTTTATTGAAACCAAAATGGAAGCAAAGATAGAAACAAATAGGCAAGAGGGTAGCAGTGTTAAAAATGCAAGTGCAACATCAAGAGATGGATGAAAAATAGCCTGCTGGAGTGAACCAACAGGACTGAGGAATCCGTAACAATATATTTCAGTTTTTACTTCACCACTCTGATAATCAGTTAACAAAAAAATAGTATCTGTTTTTATTCCATCACTTTGAAAAGCAATTGCTTTGTGCTTGTTCTGGACTAAATCTGCAATCTGTCATTCTCATTCTTTTATTTGTTCACTCTTGTACAGTCTCTAAAAGCAGAAGATGGCAGAGCTGCTAGAGTGTTTGCTCCTCCAGGCAAAATTACCAGGTTCAAAACCAGGTAGCATAACTCTCCAGTTTACCCATGTGTAAATGGGCACCTGACTCTGCTCCTGAGTGAAGAAGACTAAAGCAGAGAGGAAAACAACTGGTCACCTTACCTCATTAAGCTGAGACCTAGTAGTCTCTAACACTTCACTCCCTTATGGAAATATCTGCAGATGGACTACCTTGGCCTTTTAAAGATCTCTAGATTATCCTTTCTAGGTCATCTTCAGCTTCTGTTTTCAGCTGTTCTGCTACTGTTTCTCTTACATCATCTATCATCTTCTTCTCTGAAATCATCTATCATCTTCTTCTTCTCTGAGATTGTCTATCATCTTTTTCTCTGAGATTGTCTATCATCTTCTTCTTCTCTGAGATTGTCTATCATCTTCTTCTCTGAGATTGTCTATTGTCTTCTTCTTCTCTGAGACTGTCTATTGTCATCTTCTTCTCTGAGATTGTCTATCATCTTCTTCTCTGAGATTGTCTATCATCTTCTTCTCTGAGATTGTCTATCATCTTCTTCTTCTTTGAGATTGTCTATTGTCTTCTTCTTTTCTGAGATTGTCTATCATCTTCTTCTTCTCTGAGATTGTCTATCGTCTTCTTCTTCTCTGAGATTGTCTATCATCTTCTTCTTCTCTGAGATTGTCAATCTCTTCTTCTTCTCTGAGATTGTCTATCATCTTCTTCTTCTCTGAGATTGTCAATCTCTTCTTCTTCTCTGAGATTGTCTATCATCTTCTTCTTCTCTGAGATTGTCTATCATCTTCTTCTTCTCTGAGATTGTCTATCATCTTCTTCTCTGAGACTGTCTATCATCTTCTTCTTCTCTGAGATTGTCTATCATCTATTTCTTCTCTGAGATTGTTTATTGTCTTCTTCTTCTCTGAGATTGTCTATCATCTTCTTCTTCTCTGAGATTGTCTATCATCTTCTTCTTCTCTGAGATTGTCTATCATCTTCTTCTTCTCTGAGATTGTCTATCATCTTCTTCTCTGAGATTGTCTATCATCTTCTTCTTCTCTGAGATTGTCTATCATCTATTTCTTCTCTGAGATTGTTTATTGTCTTCTTCTTCTCTGAAATTGTCTATCATCTTCTTCTTCTCTGAGATTGTCTATCTAAAAAAAACAAAAAAAAAGCAAGACAGCAAGCCAAGAAACAGCCAACCCCCGCCAACAAAGCAAATTATAACCGTCTAACTGCAAAAGTTAAAGTTCTGAGCAAACAAGCAAAAAGAGAAACATGGGCTACGAAATGTGGAGAGTTAAACTTGCAGAAAGACGGAAAGAAAGTATGGTGCCTCATATCAAATATCTCAGAAATTAAAAGAAAGAAAATCCCTGAACCCATCATTACAAGCAGAAGAAACAAACAGACAATGGATCAGTTGATATGATTCACCCAAGAGATAGGTGATGCTTTCCAAGACCCAAAAAATGTGTTAGCAACATTTATTGACCTTAGACAAGCCTATGATTGAGTCTGGACGATAGGCCTCCTCTTTAAAATGTGAAGAATGGGAATATCAGGGCGAATGTACAACTGGCTAAAAGACTTCTTCCACAACAGAACAATCTGAACAACATTCAGTGGATCAACATCAAAACAAAGGACCCTGGAGGAAGGACTGCTCCAGGGATCAGCACAAAGTTGTACACTGTTTCTTATATATGTATAAATGACCTCCCAGATGTCATCACTTGCCAAAAAGTGCTGTTTGCTGACTAGGTGGACAAAAGGAAAATATCTCCAAACCATCACCAAAAATATGAACAAAAACCTGACAATCATCTCTGCATACTGCCAGTTCTGGAAACTTGATGTTAATGTAGAGAAAACTGTGTACGGCCTGTTTAGTCTAAACAAGAGAGTTAATGAGAAAAACATTGAGGTCTGGATGAATGGGGAGAAACAAGCATTTGAAGAATGCCAGAGATATCTAGAAGTCGAGCTTGACCGTAGACTTACCATGAGACCCCACATGGACAAGCTGATTGAGAAAGCATCCACAAGACTTAGGCTCATCAAGCACCTTTCCTCCTGTGGGTGGGGAGCAGACCAGCACTCATTACGCCAACTCTATACTGGGTATGTGCGCTCAGTAATTGACTACTCGTCCCCCTCCAAACTATTGCAAGCAAAAGCCTCCTACAAAAGCTAGACAAAGTCCAAAATTACGCTCTACGGTTTATAAGTGGTGCCATGAAGACAACGCCGACAGATGCATGTGAAATCAACACCAATATTGAACCTTTAAACCAAAGAAGAGAATGCTCAGCTGTGGAAACATACAAAAGGTATCTGAGAATGGACACAAAGGAGGAGAATAGGAAAATGATAGAGCAGTGGCACCAAAAACATAGAATATAAAAGACATCTTTTCTTAAAAATGCAAAAGAAGCTAGCATCAAACACCACCTACCAGCAGTTAGAAAGCCAATGGTAACTATCAATAATGAACCACTTGTTGGCAGGCAACTACTCCTACAGTAAGAACTGAACTCTCTGACTCCTCAGCAGACAAGAACACTCTAGTACCACTACTGAAAACCATCGCTTTAGAAACTATAGACTCATATCCACAAGACATCATCCATATCTACACAGATGGATTTGCATTTAAAGCTACCACCAATGCTGGATATGGTGCAGTGATAAAATACCCCAACCTGCACCCAGAAGACCACCCTTGCATCTATGGCCCTTTTGGAGAAATTTGTTCCAGCTATGATGCAGAAATAACAGCACTAGAAAAAGATTTGTGCCGGATAATCTCAGACTTTGAAAGTGGCATCACTCTACCTGAGGATATCGTTATATTCTAAAATCAGCACTTCAAGCCCTAGAAAGCAAAATGTCTTCTGATATTAATAACATCTGTAGATTAATTGACCAACTGTTCACTTCCTATTGCATCGAAGTTACACTCCAGTGGATCCCTGGGCATGTCGGAGTCCAAGGAAATGATAAAGCTGATAAACTATCCAAAAGAGGAGCAGCACTGCCCCAGTTCCCATCAAGTACCACGCTGCAAACCTGCCAACAGATCTTGAGAAACAATTATAGGCAAGAATGGGTAAACCAGTGGGCTACCTCCCAGACAGGGCATCCATTCTTCAAACATCAAGCTAAACCAAACCCTCAAGATCCAGTTAAACAACTGAAAAGAATAGAGTAGAATCTAATTTTCCAGCTGAGAACAGGCCATGCCCCCGTCAATAAACATAAAAAATAAAATAGTCCCACTACGTGAACCAAACTGTTGGCTCTGCCCAAGACTAACTGACCTGTGACACCAGCTACTCCCATCACACCCAACCATCCACAATACACTCTACACATCATCACAACAACTGAGGAAGACTTGCACCTTTGTCAGAGAGGCAATGGGTTGTCAAGAGCTACCTGCTCACAGCAGAAGGGATAATATCATCATCATCATCCTCCTCATCACCATCATCATCATCCATGCCACAAAGTCAAACTCTTCAGTATCTTCTCACTTTGTCATCCTCTATCTTATTTTCTTTCAATCCTTCCTTTTGTCACAATATCTCACAATACATTTTCTCTTCTCATTCTTCTCCTCAGCCTGTCAATATAAACTTAAGAATGTTCTAATTTTGTGGCATATTTTGCAGCTTGTTTCTCTCTCTGATCATTCTTTCATAGAGAACACACTTTGTATTAACTGTCATTATATTTCATCCACTTCTTGTACTGTTATACAATTCTCTCATATTTCCTTTGGCTGCAGCATCTTCTGCCTCTCTTGCAAACTCCTCAATATACTTCCTCTTGTCTCTTTTGATACTTCTTTTAACTTCTTTGTTTGCTTCTGTGTACACTTCTTGAGCCTTGGCTTTGGAACTTCTGGTTTTGCTTGTGTTTAAATCTGCTTTCTTGTTTTTTCTGTCTTTTGAGAGATATTCCATGTCTATATACTTTTTTTCACCCCAACAACCGAAAACTTAAATATTCTGAAAATCAAAAGTTTCTATGGGCTACTTTTTAAATCACAATTTAGGCAATTTCTTGACTATTTAGGGTGACTTTGGGCTATTTTAAACAAATATTGTGCTAGTTTGGGCTATGTTTGAATGCAATTTGGGTGACTTTAAACTATTATTTTGGGCGACCTTGGGCTATTTAGGGCAAAAATATCTCCGAGGTCTTCAGATAAATGGATATAGACCTGTAATATTGGTCATCTAGAATTGTTGCCATCCTTCTCAATTTTTATCTTATCAGATAATATACCAGGATTCATAGGCAGGTCTAGCTTCTTCTATCAGCTGCTTTAAAACTTTATGATTATTTTTCCATATGTTAAGCACTTCTCTGTGTGCATTATCCAGGTCGCATTTATAACAATAGGTCAGCACATCTGGAATCCTCTAGGTTTGGGGTATGTAACTAGAATTTTCATGTTAACATTAGTTTGATCAGTATGAAACATATAAATCATCATTAAATGTGAAAGACATTTTATACAAGTTTATAACATAGTCAAATAGAATAATACTTGCAAAAAAAAACCAATGAGAGGGATTATAAACTCATAAGCAAAGTGCAGCTGGAAACCACCATAATTCCTTTATGTAATAGAATTATTCATCTGCTTTCAGGAAGTGCTGCATGCATTATTCTGCATTTCTTTCTTTTTCAAGTTGCGACAAATAGTTTGTCTCTGATCAAATTCATAGATAACAGAAACTATATCTTAGCATAGGTAACCACGGTGAAGTGATGGACAGAGTAGGAATGAGAACAATACAATACTAAGGTCCTGGTAAACTGGTAGGTGAACATGTGATTTGGTTTGGTTTTAGTTTTAAGGACAACTTCATTGCATTTGGACAACTCCATGAGTGCTCCGATCTCCCTTAGATCACACGAGGATCTCAGCACAGTGCACGAACTCCATAGCACCCGCAAGGATCCCAATGTGTGTATACAGGAATCACTCATTCTATAAATATTTTTGTAGTGAGTAGGTTTTTCCTAATTTTGTAAATTTTGCCAGAGATTTCTAACATGCGTAACTTGCACGGAGACCTCCTATTTTATTGCCCTTATCCAAGAAGGATAGGCATCCGATTTCACTACCCAGGTGATCAGGGGGGTGTATGACATTATTAGGACCCACTGGTTCTGAAAAAAAATGTCCATCAAATATATTCCCTGTACTGGGAACCGAACCTGGTACCTTTAGAATTAGAAGCGTACCCATACCTCTTAGCCACTCCGACCCCCCCAGTAAAAGCTGGAAAGGGAGAAGTCACATTAATGTGAATGGAAAATTAATTATTTATTAACTTCCAACTATTTCTTCTCTGGTTTCAAAATCTTGATAATGTGAACACTATGGTAACCATCAGGGTAATCACGATTTTTTTCCAGTTTTATGATAAACAGGACAAAGGTAGCATAGCCATTAACTCTCATTAATAAAAACTCACTTAAAATGTGTCCAGGTAATGCTACTTTGTCAACATTATGAACTTGGAAATGTAGTTTAAAGTAATGAGTATGCAATTTTTAAAAAGAAAAAAAAAAATGCTATATGTAATTGTTCTTCTCGTTCCAACACAGAAATTATTTACCGTCTGTGGTTTTTTTTTTTTTCTCTAACCAGCGGCACTCGAGCTTTCCAGCTCTTTTGGCCCAATGACATGTCATTGCGAGGCTGGGGGGGGGGGGGTCAGTGGACTTTCCTTCCAACCCGGTCAGGAGCTTTGCTCCTTCCATCCACACGGGATTTATGTGCAGGAGCTGTTCAGGTTAATCAGTCAAATTTCCGGTCGTAAACATTCCTTCAAACGCTGATGCCCGGGTTTGAACCATGAAAACCTGGTCGCCAGTACAACGCCGTAGCCATTACACCAGCGCGGCTCCCACCATCTGTGGTTAACTGCTGATAGGAGGAACATATTTTCTCATTATTTTCATATATGTTTAAAAAAAAATGCAAATATACACCACAACCAAGGCATGCAAACATTTTCTCAAAGAAAAGGTTGAGATACAGTTTGGTTACAAGATCCGAAAGTAGAATAAATTCCAAATGGTCGAATGTGGTAGAAGTAGTAGTCTAGGGTCTTCATATCTTCTGGTGGTACATAATGGAAACTCACTGCATACTTGCTCACACCAAACCCCTGCAATTACAAAAAAAATATAAATTACATCTGAATGCTGTATCTGCAACAAGGTTTTAAAAGCAAAAAACAGTATAGCTATAACAATTTGAAAATAAACTGGAATGTTTCAGCAGGCTAAACAGGGTGGTAGGCAGGACTGTATGCTGCCATCTGATCTGTTCTTTCTGTACAGTGAAAATATAATGAGATCCATATAGGATATGCTAATAATATCAGCTAGAGAATATAATGTAAACTTACTTACTTACTTACTTAGTCGTTCCCCTTCTACCATGAGGTGTAGAGGTTTGGAAGAGAGAGCGCCAGACCATTCTATCAGCTGTCTTCTTCCTGGCCTGGTTCCATTCTAGTCCTCGGTCCTTCAAAGATTGTCTAATGTTGTCCTCCCAGCGGACTCTGGGTCGTCCTGGAGGTCTGGATCCCTGGCTCTTTGTTTCCCATGTTTGTCGTGGTAGCCGATCTTCTCCCATTCTGCAGACATGGCCAAACCATCTTAGTTGGGACTGTTCTATTTGGGTCTGCAGCGGATGGGATTTTAGGCCTTGACGGATCGTCTGGTTGCGGACCATGTCTCTTCTTGTTACTTCAACCACTTTCCTCAGATACCTCATTTCTGAGGTTTGGATCTGGCTTTTGTGGGTTGTAGTCATTGCCCACGACTCGCATCCATATGTCAAGACTGGGACATAGGTGGAGTGGTATACAGCCATCTTCGTTTTCTTACCAACCTCTTTCTTGCTGAGGAATCCACGATTTATGGCCTGAAAAAGTCTCCCAGCCGCTGCTTTTCGAGTGGCCAACTCTTCTTTGATGCCTCCCTTTCGGTCTATAATAGCTCCGAGATATTTAAAGTGGTCGACCTGCTCCAGGACCTGTTCTCCCAACTTAATCTGATGTTTTCTTTCTTCTCGTGATATCACCATGGATTTCGTTTTAGAGCTGCTTATGACCATCCCTCTCTTCTCCAGCTCTTCCTTCCAGACTTGCAGGTTGGATTGGAGATGTGCCTCTGATTTAGCAATCAGGGCAACATCATCAGCAAATGCCAGCTCCAAAATATAGACCTGTCTCATCTTCCAGTACCCCACTGAATACTTTCTTGTTCTCTCCTTACATGCCTTGATGACATCGTCCATAAGGAGTATGAAGAGGTAAGGTGATAGGATATCACCTTGTCTTACACCAGTGGTGGTCCTGAACTCTTCTGACTTATGGTTTGCTGTCCTCACATAATTTCTGCAAGACTTGTAGAAGCTCTGTATAGCATGAATCAGAGGTGCTGGAATATTCTTCCTTGCCAAACAGTCCCAAAGTTTGCTCCAGGGGACCCTGTCAAACGCCTTTTCCAGATCTATGAAACAAAGATGGATCTCACTCTTATACTCAAGGGCCTTTTCACTCAGCTGTCTGAGTGTGAAGATTAGGTCTTGAGTACTTCGGTTTGCTCGGAATCCGCACTGGACCTCATCCAATTGTGGCTCAGCTAGGCGTCGGAGTCTCTGCTCTAGGATTCTAGAGTAGATTTTACCAGGGACACTGAGAAGGGATATGCCTCTATGGTTTCCACATTGTCGATTGTCACCCTTTTTGAAAATTGGTGTTATGATGGCAATCTCCCAATCCTTTGGTATGGTCTTGTTGCACCATGCTGCCTGTAGGACCTTTAAGAGTAATAGGTCGCCTGATGCTCCCATGTACTTAACCATTTCTGGTGTTATACCATCATGCCCTGCTGCTTTGCCCATCTTGATTTTCTCTAGTGCTGCCCTCAGTTCTTCCATCTTTATGTCATCTTCACCATCATTGGTTTTCTCTTCTGTGCTAGTGGTTATCATTTCTGATGCTTCACCATGCTCACCATCCAGGAGTTCTGAGAAATATTCTTTCCATCTTTCCATTACTTCCTTCGGGGCAGTAAGCAATTTGCCTTGCTTGTCCTTTATAAATTTGAGAGGGCATTGTTTTTCTTTCCTCATGTTCTTTAGGGTCTTATAGAACAATTTCTGGTTTTCTTTTGCATCTTTTTCTAGCTTTTCTCCAAATTCTTCCCAGGACTTCTGTTTTGCTGCTAGCACTTTGTTCTTTGCTTCTGTTCTGAGTGTCACATATTCTCTATATTTTTCCATTTGTCCTGTTGTGTTTTTAGCTCCTAAGTATTGTTTCCATGCCATTTTCTTCTCTCTTATTTTCTCTTTGACTTCCTCTGTCCACCAAGGTGTCCTCTTTCTCTGGTTCCCAAGTCGGACTTCACCGCATGCTTCTGCAGCAGCTGTCTTTATGATATCCTTGAATTTATTCCAGAGGGTTTCCAAGTCATCAGGTCGTTCTTCTGTGTTGCTCACTGCTGTAGCAATAAGCCCCTGATATCTGGTCTTAATTTCTGGCTCTCTCAGCTTGTAGGTCCTAATGCTCATTTCTCCTGCTCGTTTACTTGGTTTCTTGCGTGAGGTTGGGCAGTTCCTAGGCTGAGCAACTCTTTCAGTTGTTCGTTTGATTGTTAGCAGGTAGTGATCACTTCCAATCTCTGGCCCCCTCCAGACTCTTGCATCTCGGACATATCTGAATGAGCTTCTCCGAACAATGGCATAGTCGATCACTGACTTCTCATTCTTGATTGGTTCACATCTAGTGTATGCATGTATGCGCTTATGGGGAAACTTTGTGTTTGTAATGATCAGATTCTGCTCACTGCAGAATCTAAGGAGTCGCTTTCCATTGTCATTGAGAGTATCTTCTCCATATCTTCCGATAACTCCACCCCATCTAGCATGGTCATTTCCAACTCTGGCATTAAAATCTCCGAGCATAATAACTTCATCTAGGCAGTCATCCACTGTCCTTTGAAGCAGCTCGAAGAATTCCTCCTTGACCTCTGCTCTCTCATCCTCATTTGGCCCATACACTATGACCAGGTTGACTATGGTTTCTCCTTCTTTTAGTTTTACAACCATAATGTGCTCCGAGACAAAGTTCCATCCCTTGATACTATCTTTTTGATTTTGGGCCACAATGCAACCCACGCCCCCTTTAGCTCTTTCAGATATGGGTACACCACTGTAGAGCAACGTGTTGCCATCGAGATCCATGACTCCTTGTCCTTTTTTCTTCGTTTCCGTTATAGCCAGGATTTCTAGTTTTGCTTTCCTCATCTCTTCCACCAGCTCCTCTTCCTTCCCATTTATACTTCTTGTGTTCCAAGTTCCATAAGTCGTAGTCCGTAGTCCGTTCCAGTTCGTCGCCTTTAGAATCAGTCCGGTATTTCTCTCTTGTAGTTCGCGTAATCATGATTTAAAGCAAACAGGTGATTGGCCTGTTGTGCCTTTGCATGGTGGAGGGGCTGCCTCCTTACGGCCTCCATGCAGGCCGCCCTCCTCCTTTTTCATCCGGGCTTGGGACCGGCATAGGCGGAGTTATATAATGTAAACAACTTGAGATATGTTGATGATAGAGTCTTAATTGCTAGTAGTGAAAAAGAGTTGCAGGATGAGATTGATACAATAGCGATAGAAAGTAAAAATAAAGGCCTTAGCTTAAATAGAAAAACAAGTAATGAGAGAAATTAGGATTCAAAAACAGAGAAAATCACTTCTTATGAACTCACCCCCAAGAGTAAACGGGACAGCTTTGAAATAAATTAATCGATTCAAATACCAAGGCACATTAGTAACATCATAAGGAAGATGCATTTCAGAATTGAATAACCCAGGCAAAAATAACATTTAATAATATGATAAGTACTCTATGCAAGAAATCTTTGGCAATGGAAGTAAGAAAGACAGTTCTTCAGTGCTACATATTAGCCAATTCTGAAATATAGACAATGGACAATAACCAGACAAGCAGGAGAATAAATAAATATTACACACATAAAGGTATGTTTCAGGCAGTCATGAGAAATAAAGAAGTAGAAATCTAGATAGCCAACATAATTAATAAGCAGTGGCAGAGATTGGAGGATGTGGAGAAAATTATGCCTACTCCACCTGGCATGGTTTTAATACTAGCTGATTGTGGTATGTTAAAAATCAGTTGATGGTTGGTTTTTGTGTGATGTCTGGGTGGTATGTATACTGACAAGAACATCTGACAGCTCACATACAATTTCACATGGTATTTGAGTGTATCCCATATACAATCAGAACATATAGTAATAAATACAGTTTTCTGTGATCTGATCAGTGGTTGAAGATGGGAATACAATGACCATGAAAGTAATTAAGTGTAAAGTTACAATAGGAGGATCTCACATAACCTGTCTTCTCACTCCCTTTTCATTATGATCAATGTATTTTGAAGCATCATCATTATCATTCATTTTCCTCTGTAGACCTTTTGAAGAATGGATCCACCACTATAGCTGGTCCCCTTGCAGGAAGCTCACACCAAGCACTGACATGCTCTTGTAGCAGTGTTTTCTGTGGCATTTATTTTACATGAGGATGTTGCCCACCCCATACACAACCTCATATTTGTTGCCATGTATGACATGTCTGAGGGTTCAGTAGGCTTATTCTTTCTTTGTTTCTTTAGAGACCCACAGGAACTACACTGGCATTTTGATGCATAATCTAATATTCAATGAAATGAATTAATGTACAGTTTAGTTCATGGAGTCAAACAAGATCAGTTGGAACCTTGCAGTCTATTATAAACTGGATTGATTATCATGAACAGTATCTTCACAATAATGAGACAGTACCTATTCGTTGGAAAATCAACAGTACATCCTTGGCATACATGAAAGGTACACTTACTTACGTAATTACTTACTTAGTCGTTCCTCTTCTACCGTGAGGTGTAGAGGTTTGGAAGAGAGAGCGCCAAACTATCCTATCAGCTGTCTTCCTCCTGGCCTGGTTCCATTCTAGTCCTCGGTCCTTCAAAGATTGTCTAATGTTGTCCTCCCAGCGGACTCTGGGTCGTCCTGGAGAACTGGATCCCTGGCTCTTAGTTTCCCATGCTTGTCGTGGTAGCCAATCTTCTCCCATTCTGTAGACATTGCCAAACCATCTTAGTTGGGACTGTTCTGCTTGGGTCTGCAGAGGTTGGGTTTTTAGGCTTTGATAATATTATCTGGTTGCGATCCATGTCTCTTCTTGTTACTTCAACCACCTTCCTCAGAGACCTCACTTCTGAGGAATGGATCTGGCTTTTTGTGGGTTGTAGTCATTGCCCATGACTCGCATCCATATGTCAAGACTGGGACATAGGTGGAGCGGTATACAGCCATCTTCGTCTTCTCACCAACTTCTCTTTTGCTGAGGTACACTTGTAGACTACATAGAACTCAGCTACAGTTAAATTATATCATGTGATGACAACTCAGCTACAAAATGTGCCAGATTCTCACAGTTATCAAAACTTATACAAGTGTTAAAACAAGCATTCTCACCTGTGTCCTAAATGTTCTGACTTTACAGCTCTGTTATTCATCACGTGACTGTAATGCCTGCCTATGTCACATGACCAATCACACATTCAGTCTCATACCTTTCATACAGAAAACTTCTGCTTATGTTGCATAAACTTTGTAAGTAATATCTGAGCATCTTGTATGATATAGCTCTTGTAAATGTGTATTCTCTCCCTCAAGCTTTCTTACTTTCACTTAACTTTCTTAAGTGCATGTACCTCTTACACATTTGATGGTGATGATTAATCTGGCTAACCATGCCTTATAGCCATTAATATTGAACAATTACAGAACATGTTAGCATTTTGTTTCCTGCTGTAATTTCCCTCCAGGTGTTAAATTTGGGGGAACATACTTTTGCCAAAAAAATAGACAGTTTCAACACAGAAGAGCTAGATACAAACATTTTGAAGAGCTGTTTAATTCATGTATTCCCAGCAGAAAATTGTGCTCAAAGTAAGAGCAGCTGGGAGACTTTTTCAGGCCATAAATCGAGGATTCCTCAGCAAGAGAGAGGTTGGTAAGAAAACGAAGATGGCTGTTTACCGCTCCACCTATGTCCCAGTCTTGACATATGGATGCGAGTCATGGGCAATGACTACAACTCATAAAAGCCAGATCCAAACCTCAGAAATGAAGTATCTGAGGAAGATGGTTGAAGTAACAAGAAGAGACATGGTCCGCTACCAGACGATACGTCAAGGCCTAAAATCCCACCCCCTGTAGACCCAAGTGGAACAGTCCCAACTAAGATGGTTAGGCCATGTCTGCAGAATGGGAGAAGATCGGCTACCACGACAAGCATGGGAAACAAAGAGCCAGGGATCCAGACCCCCAGGATGACCCAGAGTCCGCTGGGAGGACAACATTGGACAATCTTTGAAGGACCAAGGTGATAAGCCGTCTTTTTTTGGTCACCACGTAAATAAAGCTGGTATTGGGGTAAATGGTCAACTCTAAACCGGCACAGTGTTGGGCATACAGGTCACCTTGTCCAAAAACGTAATGAGGCCCCGACAAGGATGTAATGTTGACTATGAGTGTTAATGTGAGTGTCAATACGCGAATGCGTGGATTGTTCTGAAGAGTTGACTAGAAGATCAAACACTCACTCACACGTAGCTAGAAGTTAATGATGCAGACTACTGTGGTCGTTTCATACTGTTTAATTGGACGCACACACTTGGACAGTACGGGTATAGTTACAGGAAAACAGGTCGACATATATCATCATACTGTTGATCAATGGTCTACAATCTTAAGTTGTCATTCATGTTGAAGAACATTACAATGGAACGTCCGTAGACAAGCACTTAGATTTCCACTGTTTATAAATATAATCATCAGGCCTTACTGACTGATCATGTCAGTTAATAAATAATGTCCAAGCATGACTCCTAGACAGAACCTCTTTTCTAGTGAAGATTCCTTTAGGTAAAGTTCAGCAAATATTTCTGGAAACAATGTTAACCCACCAGTATTGGGTTTTCTTTATAACTGTGATCCCTTAATCATCACCTGATAATAAGGGGCATCCCTGTTCTCTGATCGATGATCGACAAAAAATATAAGATCCAAAATGGCTTCTGGTTCCAGTGAGCATTACTCACTATACAGATGCATAGTAAAGCTTCAATAAAGGCTTTGTTCATGAACACAAATGTTTCTACAAGAATCAGCATATTCTTTCATCATAACTGCTGCATACAATCATATTCAGTGCTGCTAGGTAATATGTCATCCCGACATATTGATATAGATAATCATCATGTAGACGTCTGCCCATCTAAGCCTAGCAAGGAAAAAGTTCAGCAAAAAGTTCTTTTACCTGGGCATGGGAAATACACTAGCAGAACACATACGCCCTCTCCTGGCGTTACAGAATAAACACTGGGGAACTCATAGACTTAATAATCATATCAGAAACTATCTTCTTCCCCATAATAGATCACAGATATCAACAAACTTCGGACTGGTCTCCGACATGGCATTCACCAGGCTCCATCATCACGGAAGACCCTTTTTCCTATCCGCATGCGCAGAAACTGCCTGACCCCAAAGTTCAGTACAAGGAAAAATAGTCCCACTTAGACATACAAAGATATCACGATATAAGACCGCTTCGTCTTAAATAGACAAGAAGTAAACATAGACTTGGACCATAAACATTCCTGCATAAACCTAAGCAAGAACAATCTGTTTCTGGCCCAACAAGGAACAGACCAACAAAATCTGGATTCATATGCCAAGTTCGATATTCAGGGGAGATAACCCATATAACAAAAGTATCAATCAATCATGGGTGATATATCCTTGGCCAGGAAAGCATCCTGATTTTCAAAACAAATACTTTCCCTCAGACAAATAAATATTATGATAACTACATACATTGCCACCAGTAATCTGTTGGTAACACAAGGACTAGAATGGAACCAGGCCAGGAGGAAGGCAGCCGATAGGATAGTCTGGCGCTCTCTCTTCCAAACCTCTACACTTCACGGTAGAAGGGGAACGACTAAGTAAGTAAGTAAGTAAGTAAGAACAAAACTGGACATACATTTATTAACCAAAATGTACCTTTTGTGGAATGCCAGCAGTATATCTATAATGCCATGGTGGAAATTTACCCAAAAGATGAATCTGTGGATGTTGTGGATGGAAAAGACTACGACCCATTTCATCTACTGATCTGGACGTTTTGACACCCAACCTCTCCATACATATTCCGAATTCTACATCCTCAGCTCCTCCATCTTCTCTGCAGAGGCTTGAGTTAATTGCCTTAGTTCCGAATCGCCGCAGAGCTTCCTTGCTTATAACATACCCGCCTCCACCACTGTGGATAAAAGAAATGCAAAATATTACTAACAAAAATACAATGACAGTGTGTGACTTATTGGACAAAATTGTTAGAGCCATGTGGCCCATATTAAAAACTGGATGAATTTGGAAAGTGAACAAAGCTTTATGAACTAAGCAAGAAACTCTCATGGTATAAGAGGTGATCATATATGCCCAGACTTACCAACAGAGATTTGGCCTTTGTGACATGTGCTAGTAGTCTACAGCATCAAACAAGAGGCACAGAAACATGGTAGTGCAGGAAATTCGAGAAGCAAAGGACTGTACGAGGGTGCAAAAAAGCAGTTACACAAGCTCAATAAGGCCAATGGACTACATGGGTAGGAGTTCTGCAGAGATCTTTGACACGGAGAGAAATATATCACACAGCTAACACTCAGTTACATTACAGATCAATCTTCTACTATCATCTGCAAACACATTGAAATGGGGGAAACCCAATGATGCTCATCAGAGTCTTCTATGACAAGAGAAGCAGACAACGAAACATGTACTCTAAGCATGCAAGGTGTTGTTGGGACAAAGATGATATACAAGGTAATATCATACTATATAGTACTAAATGAACTAGCTACTACAACAGATTTAGGCAAGGTAGAAAGCAAACAGCAAAACCAGGCATAATTTTATAACTAGATACCTCCCATCGAACTGTTCAAACAACTTGGATATGGCAGTAGATCGACCTGGACGAAAGACATATGATAAAGTCATTTGAAAGTCTCAAAGATAATGAGTTACAATGCTGAGCCTCCCGTCATCATGCCAGATTATAATGAATGAGCTAATAGTGCCATATGAACCCAGATTAAATCAGCAGCACGTAACCAAAATGGCCAATAATAATTATCTGGTCATAAAACTGGGATATAAAGTGTTCAGAGCAAAAGTCATAGCTGTAGAAATAGGTGCAAGAGGTTTAGTTGAGTCTTCATCTATCATCTACTGAATCAACTGCGCCTGAAAGGATCATCAAGAATAAAAATGATTTGGCATAATTGCAGAATATTTGTTGTGTTGGATGTGGAACAACCCCAATAGGCTATGGAATTGTCACATAATTATTGGGTCGATCTCTTTTCCTCTCCTGAAATATTTAGTTACATTTTTTTTGGGTACTAAATTACTCGCAATTTCCATGGTCGGACCATTTTTTTTCTTTGCTATCGAGCAGGTAGTAGCTATTTTCTTATCAATTTTACACTCCCTTTAGTGGTAATTGATCATGTTTGCTTTGCACTTCTTGGCTTTGCTAAGATTAAGACGCAGGTGAAACCAAGATGGGCCCGGTCAATATTCGTACAGTGAACGCGTGTCATGTTTACCTAGGAGTCCCCTGCGATAAATTATCGACCTGTTGGCATGCACTCGGCGGAAACGAATGACACAATCATTTCCTGTACACCTTGTTACAAAGACATTACTTTAGATGAAAGTAATATCTTATTTGCAAACATTGCCGAAAGAGTGATCGGATGTTTTCATTCCATATTTAGAAGACAGGACCTTTGTATTAATGCACATAAATTTCCTAGTGGAAATATTTTGAATTACCTCATCCCAAACACGAAATTTTGAAATTTTTGGCCGGCACTCGAGATGTAAACTAAACTACATTTCTGATTGGGTCCTGGTCTAATAGGGTTGAATGGGAAAAAACACAAATAGTAATACGTCTTACAAGGAGAAAGAACAAGAAAAACCTACGTTGCGGCCACAAGGCCTTCGTCAGGGACAGACAAACAAGAGACAGGAGGGAACTAAATGAGAATTAAGTAGAGAACATGAAACTATAAAAATAAGAGAAAAAATATTCCCTTATGTCCAGTTACATGCAGCAAGATGGCTGCCACTAAACCGGAAAGCAGAAGTCGATAGTACATTAAAAACAAAAAATAACAAATAATGAAAACAAGGACTGGAAAACAGAGTGACGAAAGAAAAAAAACTGGTCTCATAGTAAACCACACCTGCCAGGAACGAGAGAGGCAATATAACCTGACACTTTGTTCGGTTGAAAGCACTGTGAAAATTCACTCATGCCAAGAAGACAACCAGACCTTTCCAGAGTTAAGAATAGCAGCAGATTTCATTTATCAGACCGGACTTTGAGAATCTTGAGGAATTATCTCCCAGGAAACCTCTACCATTATTGTCAAGGAAAATTGGAATCTGAGGAATCTGAAACACGAAGTCAAAAGTGGGAACTTATTGCTAAAGTAACAGCACCCCAGACCAAATGTAACAGGCCTCTACAAGTGCCTTTATTTGTTTGAGCCAGCAGTCTGTGAGCCTAAAGATTGGCGTAAGTTGTACATTTTGAATTCAATATTTTTTCATTATTAACATGTGAACTAATACGTACATAGTGACATGTGAATATTAATATATGAAAATTGCTAGTGGATGTCCAAGTTATTTGAGGCTGATAACCTCAGCATACAGAATGATGATTTCATGAACCACCACTGGTGACTGCTTCATTGAGAGTTTCTTATAAAGAACCAAAAGCAGAGGTAGTCCCTAGTTCCATATGCAGCAGGAAGGGAATGATGAAAGAAATGATGTACATACTTGTTATATTATTAAGCTTTTCAACCAGTGTAAGTATAAAACATATTCACTCTAAATGAAATGAAAGTTTACAACCTTTTCAACCGATGTAAAGGTAAACATATTCAAACTATATTGTTAACATTTTCAACTAAACTTAAATATAAAACTATTGATTTTAAAGGTAAAGATAGTTTTTCGCCCACTGGGATTAAGATTAATTCTCAGAGAGGGTAACAGTTCTGAGATAGATGGGGTAGGGAATAAAAAAAGGGGAGCACATAAGTAGGTGTCGGGAAACTCAATGCTCAGATGGTATTCATTTCTCTTCTTTTGCCATACTAGTTGGTGGTACAAGTTGAGGGTACTATTTCTGGAACAAGTGAGGGTATAAGTGGCCTGAAGTTGACGCTACACACCATATCAGACGGGTCTTAGAGACGCGGGACCAGCTTCGCAGTTACTCCCTGATTCTACTTGGAACGTGCTGCAACTCTTAATCTTGACCAGGAACGCGAGCAATCCAGTCATCTATCTGCAAAGACCCAAACATCAGCGGGAGCAGAAACAACTATTGGCAGCTAAGTAAAATTTAAAAGCTGCCAAGTGAACTGTCCATTTTCGTAAACCATAACATCACACTGTGATGAATACTTTTTTCTAAACAATTATTCATTTTTCTAACTGTTAAAACATTAACTGATTATTAAATTTGTTACTTGTATAAAGACAAATTTAAAGTTGATTTCATCATTTTGAATGTACTACAACCGTATGTCTCAGACAATTTCTTAAATACACGTAAACAGAGCTAAATAATAATAAGAGGAAATTCGCTGAATTAACTCAGCTGGGGGCTTGTACGAGCTAAAATTATATTACATAATCCTTCACAAAAGTTGACGGCAGATACTGGAGTTAACGTGTTCAGCCAATACAACATTGTTCTCGCTTTCTGAACATCTTGTGAATAATACCTTGAGGTAGAAGCGTCATTATCCTTCTATCTACAACTCTGCCAAGAGTAATCTTGTGCGAACGTAAACACCTTTGAAGACCCAAATTAGTTACTCTTGAGTTTTGGCCACTGTTGGACAACTACTGCAGAGCTAAGGGGAGGCAAACTGTGACAGGAATTCAGAACAGTAAATTTATATAACAAATTGTTACTTCCACGCTGAAATTTGCAACCATGGTGGCGTGGGTTCAATTCCCAGAGCAGGATAGGGGGGGGGGGGGCGGGGGAGCGGTGGGGGGGGGGTGTGGGGGGGGGTGGTGGGGGGGGGGGGGGGGGGGGGTGGGGTTGGGGGGGTGGGTGGGGGGGGGGGGGGGGGGTGGGGGTGGGTGGGGGGGGGGGTTGGGGGGGGGGGGGGGGGGGGGCGAGGGGGGGGGGGGGGGGGGGGGGGGGGGGGGGGGGGGGGGGGGGGGGGGGGGGGGGGGGGGGGGGGGGAATAACAACGGGAGGCGACAGTTGAAAGTCATGACCCAAGTGGGCCGTTCTAACTACAGCGTCAAGGATAAAACACCAATGGGATTAGCCATCTGACATTCAGATTATCTACTACTATGAAGCTCTGTATAGTTTCCTATTATCCGACTGCATTATATGACAACCTCACCATGTAAAACAAAGTGCTGGGAAATCACAATCGCATGAGTTCATTATATGCTTTAGCGCTGGCTTGCAGCAAAGGGGTCGACCACAGCAGATGTCTTGTTCCTTAATGACCAGAAGAAAGATTAAAAATAAGACTGTCACCTCATCATAGTCGCCATATTAGTTTTACATAGGTGTATCACGTATTTTTATTCAACCTTAACAATGCATGGAATGTTGTTCCAGATTTGTCAAAGTGAATTGTTTTGCATGACCACCGTGAGTGGATTTTTTGAACGCATGTCAAGCATTATCTTTGTTGTTTTCTCTTGTTTGTTGTCACTTCTCCCGCTTCATGGCTGAGTACTGACTGCATCATTTATATTTAGATATGCTGATGATACCGTGTTATTAGCTGAAAGCGAACAGGAGTTACAAGAACTAGTGAAGCAAGTGAACAGCATAAGTCATGAATATGGACTCGACATTAATATTGAGAAAACAAAAACTATGATAATTAGCAAAACTAACGATAAACCCACATTAAAGATAAGCGTAAATGGGAAAATCCTGGAACAAGTCAAGAGCTACGTATATCTTGGTCATATAATAACAGAAGATGGCAGATGTGAAACAGAAATCAAGAAGAGAATAGGAATGGCCAAAGCTACATTCAACAACATGAAACATATACTGACATCCAAACAGTTATCTCACAAATTAAAACTGAGAATCATAAAGTGTTACATATATTCTGCATTTCTGTATGGTGCAGAAACATGGACGATGAATAAGCATTTGGAAGAAAGAATTGAGGCTCTTGAAATGTGGATATATAGAAGAATGGGGCGTATCTCATGGAAAGAGATGAAAACAAATAAGGAGGTCCTAGAAAATCTAGGTATGAAAAGAGAACTAATGAGGGAGGTCAAAGTTCGGCAGTTAAGATACTTTGGCCACATAAAAAGGCATAACACCTTGCAGAAGACCATAACAGAAGGGAGAGTTGAAGGCAAACGTGCAAGGGGAAGACAACGGTATAAGTGGGAAGATAACATCAAGAGATGGACAGGAAAGAGTCTATCAGAGTGCACCACCAAGACAAGAGACAGAAGACGTTGGAGATCCATTACAGCCAACCTTCGTTGTGGAGATGGCAACTGATGATGATGATGATCACGTCAAGGCTAAATACGTAAACATGACGGTTATAATTTACCTGTAGTAACCTTGTGGAACGTTAACTTTGAACAGGTGGCCGTAGTATACAGGGCGGTGAGCATCTTTATCTAAGAGGAAATAGCGGAGGTTCTCCACTATGACGTATGTATCGTCGTCTGCCTGCAGACGAGAGAGTGGCCAGAAAAACACGTTCAGCATCTTTCATAACTGACAGTTATTTCTATACGCATCTCTCTCTCTCTCTCTCTCTCTCTCTCTCTCTCTCTCTATCTATCTATCTATCTATCTATCTCTCTCTCCCTGTAACACACACACCCTCTCTCATTCTCTCTGCGTCTTTGTTTGCTTGTCTGTGATGCCTTATTTTTATTCAACCTTAACAATGCATGGAATGTTGTTCCAGATTTGTCAAAGTGAATTGTTTTGCATGACCACCGTGAGTGGATTTTTTGAACGCATGTCAAGCATTATCTTTGTTGTTTTCTCTTGTTTGTTGTCACTTCTCCCGCTTCATGGCTGAGTACTGACTGCATCATTTATAGTTTAATCCTACATGACATTATTTACGCAAAGAGCTGACTATGAGTAATGTGAGCCAGTTGTAAAGGAAAGGGGTAAAGGTAAAGGATCCCGTTACAAGCCCACCGAGGCATATTGGGAATATGGTGTTAGGCCCATATTTTCTTGACCATCGGCACACTAGGGGTGATGTGGTCAGCACCGCTTAACATTATTTATATAAAAAGCTGACTTTAAGCCGTGTGAAGTAGTTAAAAGGTCATAACAATATTTATACAAAGAGTTGACTGTGAGCCGTATGAAGTAGTTATAACGTCATAACATCATTTATATAAAAGAACTGACTATGAATTGTGTAAATAAAAGAGCTTACTATATTTTGTGTAAATAAAAAAGCGGACTATGAATTATGCAAATAGAAGAGCTGACTATGAATTATTCAAACCCAGTTTATAAAGGTCACACACAGATTTCAAACAGCAGATTTTGAGGACGACAGGAATCATGAACCTTAGACTTGACCCTGAATGCTCGAGACTAACAGTCTCGCCTACAAGCGGAATCAAGAGTGCCGAATCCTTGACAATTTTTTTTAACGCCCTTATCTTTCCCTTCCAATGTCACTTGTGTTGTTACACAGCACACACCATCTCTTTGGCTCTACCTGTCTCTCCTTCATATTTGTCATTAGCTCATGATAGATTCTCGCTTTACGGACGCAGTTCATCTGCTATTAGTACAATAACATCTTTTATATGAAAAATGTAATTCATGCTAAACATCTCTTGATCTTGTTCATGTAATAGTCCGATAGTCATAATGATTTTACTCGCAAAGGCACAACATAAAACATGATTTCATCAAAACTAGTTTTTAGGTTAGTTAAGACATAATTTGTCAGTGTAAATGACTATCTACGACATGTTGGACAGTCATATAAAATGCCGATTACATAAAAAGGCATGCCATTAGACTTAAATGGCATGTTAGTATATGACAGACAAATACTTTTGTCAGATGATAATAAGATTATGTATTTATGGAATCTGTACCATCACTTCTGCTCTATACACACATCACTACTCTTCAACAAATTCGCGAAACGAAACCTCAGCCCGCGCCGCCTGGAGAAAAACCCCAGTATCCCTAACTCTGCAGTAGGCTTCTCTGTCCTCGTGAAAACAACCCTTAGTTTTAAAATGTAATATTCAATCAATCAATATCTTTAGCTTCTCACTCGGCATTGACCCATCAAATAACAATATGCCAAATCCTCCTGGTCACGTACCATCAGCTCAAGTTTAAATTTAATTTTAAGCGCCATATGTCTGAAAAAATATTGAGTATATTCTGCCATGTCTTTTTCTCCTACTTGTTTTCAATTTACATTGCCCCCTCGGATCCTGTCCAATAGATTTCTTTCAGTTCTTCTTCTCTGTGAGTCGTAAACAGACTTGCACATACAGCCCGCAGGCCATCTTGGATTATTATTCAAGCTATTTAGTTTAGTTCAGTACAATAACAGCTTTGAGCTTTAGTTAACAAGGAATTTCGTGCGAAGTTTCATCGATTCTCTCCGGCCATGAAGGACTCACCCGTGTTTCACGAAGTGCAACCAGCCCATTATCTATAAATAAAGGTCTCTTATTTGTCTCATTTACCATTAGCTTCACTTAGCTTTGTATCGCTCGTCCGCTTTTTTTTCCACACTATTCACTAGCTCATCTAACATCGTTTCCACTATCTCAAACTTCCCAATAACTCATTTAACTATTATCTATTCCAAAATGTCAGACTTTACATTAGTCATTTAGCCTGTATCTCATCCACTCTTTCCACTAGCTTAGTTAACTACCTGTCTGCCTGATTGCCTGTCTGTCTGCCTGCCTGTCTGTCTGCCTGTCTGTCTGTCTGTCTGCCTGCCTGCCTGTCTGTCAGTCTGTATGTCTATCAGTCTCTCTCTCTTACTCACTCTTCCTCTCTCTCTCTCTTACTCACTCTTCCTCTCTCTCTCCTCTCTCTTACTCACTCTTCCTCTCTTTCACATTTCCCTAAAGCTCAGTTAACACTCACTCTTCCTCATATTCACATTTTCCCACCAGCTCATTTAACTCAGTTTCTTCACACTTTCCAAAGCTCAGTTATCAATGTCACATAATTTTGGGTCGCTTCTTGTCCACTACGCCGTTTCTGTGACAGTTATTGTAACTGGACTAATTACGTGCTAGTTTTAAGTGGTCGGCACCCTTTTCTTTCTCTGCTATGTAACAGATATTTGGTATTTACAATCATTTGACACTCCATTTTTGGTGATATTTTCATCACTTTTGCTTGGCGATTTCACAGCTCGCTCCAGGTAAAACCCATGTGGGCCTGGGTCAGTTTTCGCATAGTTTTGTTTGCTCAAGGCGATAAAAATTACTCCGGCCGCAGACGGATTTTTGTGCGAATGCGGCCGATAAAGAGATTACTTGTCAGTGCGAACATTTTGGACAGACATGAATGACATCATCATTTCCTGTCCACCTGTTTCGAAGACATTACTTAGATGAAAATAAGATGTTACATCTGAAACACATTGTTCGAAAAAGAGTGTACGGACTTGTCACTTCCATATATAGGAGACGTGACCTTTTGCATCACGCATATAATTTTCCATGTCGGTATAATTTTGAATTACCGCACCTAAATATGCAGTTATTAAACGATTGGCGGGGGTTCGAAATAGAGGAACCACCAAATTCATGATTGGGAGCCGCCTATAATCGTAACAAACAACTGCGGGGGAGGCAAAGTGCCATATAATCTAACACTTTAGCCAGATTAGAACACTGTGAGAATCGCTTGCCAAGACGACAACCAGACTGCCAGAGTTAGAATCAGAATTCTATTATCAGACCGGACTTTGTTTGAGCATTTTGAAGGACTTAAACAGCCCAGAAAAATTCTATCATTTTAATAAGGAAAACAAGGATCTGAGGAAACTGAACACACAGAGTCAAAGTGGGAATTTATTGTTAAAGCATCGACCCCAAGAACACGTGTAAAAGGCATCTGTAAGTGCCTTGACCTACTTCTTTGAGCAAACAGTCTGTGAGCCAAGATTGGAGTAAGTTGTACATTTTACATTCTATATTTTTTATTACTAACATGTGAACTAATATGTATATATTGCCATGTGAATTGTAGCGTCAGGTTTTTATTGGCTCTAGGATCAGTATAGTACTGACAATACAGAAATAGAATTTCTGCAGGAAAATGGTGAAGTCCCAGTGTAATAAGAGAACTACTGGTATCACACAAAATTAGATACTGGCTGTGAATGATCTGATCTCGAAAAATTAGTAGAGAGGAGACAGTCATAAAAATGCCACCACCCCGCTGTGTAACTAACTGATATTAAAAACAAGGAAACAGATTTTACTTAACAATTATAAATTTGACAACAAGTCCCGTTCAAATACAATTTCCTTATTTATAAGTATATACACTATCTACTCTTGTGCTGAAGGGTGGATGTTGGGAAAGATGGATATGCAATGGATTTGTACGTTTACATATGTATTTACACACACACACACACACACACACACACACACACAAACAAACACACACACACACACACACACATACATATTTATATATATAACAAATCTTCCAATGATAGGAACAAAATTATAGATATCAGCTGTTGCCATGTTAATTTAATTATAGATAATTTATCAGCCTGTGCTGTTAATCTTGTCTCTCACTACGCTAAATCACTTTTTTCTTCCTTGACCGTTAATTGCTCACAATTGTGCCGACGGAAAATTGGTACTAATGTGTACTCATCTCTTAGAACATTCTGTCCTTCCTAATTTGTTGCACACACAACACCCGCTGATGATCGTTCCTTTAGCCCACCCTAAGACTGATGGGGACTAAGGATGTAGCTCCGGTACAATCACCGTTGCTCCTGCGAAAGTTCCAGGCAGCTGGATTGACTCGAACAAGCACGACCTCAGGTTGGATGACACGAATATAAACCTGTAACAAGAAAAAAATAGGGCTAATTTCTGTCATCAACCCGCAATTTCTAGTGTATATGAGATGAGCGTGATATTGTCTCAGGTGTCTGCATGTAGGATGAATGACAACATGGCTCGTATGATTTAGCAATAGCGAGACAAGACAGGTGTCTACTTGCAAAACATTCTTTCTGATAACAATACATGAATACATCCAATAATTTTGTACACCGTATATATGATACAACCGTTTCCTTCCACCTATAAATATACCAGGCCATATCTGATAAGTTCTATATTGGCTGGTAAAATATATCCTAACAATACTGTTGTAGTTATATGAGTCCTAACAAGGACTATTTGGTTATATTTCGGGTTGGTTTTCTTCTCAACAATCAAACCAAGAAATACAATCCTTATACCCAATTCCCACAAGATATAATCACGTATACCTGATACAATTCATAGTAAAACAAAAATCTAAAGTTATTTTAAATATAATACAGGTGTAGGCTATTTTCTGCTGGTTTCCTTCTTCAACAGTCATACACATTCATTATGCATGATACTATAAAAATACAATCATTATACAGGATATAGTCGTAGGTTATATTTCAGGTAGGAGTTATATGAGCCCTAGAAAAAGAACTGATAGGTTATATATTTCAGGTTGGTTATCGTCTTCAGCAATCATACAGGAAAATACAATCATTATACCTAATTCCCCAAGATACGAATCAGTATACCTGATTACATTCATAGTAAAACCAAATATATGAAAAATATATACAGGTGTAAGGTAGTATAAATGACAACAATAAAAACAAAAAATACAATCATTAATATACCTGATGTAGGGCCTATTCTCCTACAAGTGTATAAGTAAGTTTACCTTACCCTATAAGATTAAATACGATACAAGCCAGGATTTGGACTTGACTTTAGAGAAGCAAAGAGTGCCCCGGTCACGCATGTAAGCAATAAATCAATGTTGACCAGCTTTCTCTTTCCCCAGTCGGTCCGATGCCTGGCCTTCGTGTTTGTGTGTGTATTTTTTAATAAACGCGCCCCGTTTATATAGGGGTAGAACTGCAAGGAATCTGCCAGTGCGTAAGGAACTCTTTTTTGATTGGTTCTCTCGGGTTTTCGTACATTCCGTGACCGAGTCTCGAAATACAGGGCTTATGTCTAATTTTTATTCTGTCTGCCGCCATCTTGGGAACAAGAATGGCGTATACTTCGTGTAATTTATTCTGGCTCAGAGTCTGTTGAACGTGGATTGGCCTGGGCATAATTGTTAACAAAAAAAGTGGGGGTTTACACACACTCGTTTAAACGGGACATGAATATTAATGTGTGAAAATGCTGCAGGGGAATTCTAAATCAATTGAGGCTGCAAAACCTCAGCATTTAGAATGATGATTTCATAAACCATCACTGCATTGGCTGGGTGACTGCTTAGATTGTAAGTTTTCTTTAAAAAGAATTAAAAGTGCATAGTAGCCCCATAAGTTTTCCATATAGGAGCAGGGAGGAAAGATGGATGTACATTCTAATATATAAGATTTGCATTTACAAACCAGTGTAAATGTCTATGTTAAACATATTCACTTTAAAATTAATGAAAGTTTCAAGCTTTCAACCAATGTAGATGTAAATGAAAACATATTCAATATATATTGTGAACATTTTTTCAACTAGTATAGATGTAAATGTAATCATATTCATGTATACTATTAACCTTTTCATTTAAATGTAAAGAAAGTTTTCTCCTGAGAGATTAAGCTTAATTCTCATCGAGGGTAAAGTCTGAGGTAGACAGGATGGTGGAATAGGACGGGGACACATAGTTATGTGTCGGGAAACACAATACATCAGGGAGGGTATTTATTGTTTCTATTTCTTTTACCATACTATGGTGGTACCAACTGATGGGTACTATCTCTGGAACAAGAAGTGTACCAAGTTGCCTGTAGTCGAAGCTAGAATACCATCATCAGACGGTTCTATAAAGACGAGGGACCAACTTCGTAGACATCCCCTGACCCTTCTGGGAAAGTGCTGCGTGCTACAAACCTTGACCGGTGGACGAGCGGGAACAGCGATCCATTCTGGCCAAGAACCAAAGCATCAGAAGAGAGCAGAACCGTCACTGACAGCTAAGTAACACATAAAAGGCTGGGCAAGTGAACCTCCTTAATACAAACTACCATTTCATCAACACAGTGATGATAATTTTCTGATAAATAATTATTATTTTTCTTAAAAAACCCCTGTAAAACCTAAGTGATTATTTAATTTGCTGTTATTTGTAAATATAAGCAAATTTAAACGTTGATTTAATCATTTTGAATGTACTGGGCCATGTTTGTCTCAGTCAATTTACTAAATACACTCTAAAAACAACCTATTACCAGAATAAGAAGAATTTCACTGAGTATCAGGGTGGGGGCTTTGAACAAGCTTAAACTAATTATTGCATAAATCTTCATTAAAAAGTGCGGCGGATCAGAAATAAGTTTAACAATTGCCCTGCACCAACGCAGCATTGTTCTTGACCTTCTGAAATATCTTATGGATACCACTCCCTTGAGATAGAAGCATCATTATCCTTCCTATCTACAGCTCTGCCAAGAATATCCTTGTGCGAAGGTAGACACCTTTAAAGACCATATTAATACTCTTGAGTTTTGGCCACTGTTTGGACCACTACTGTCAAAGCAGGGGAGGCCATTCCTAACAATCAACCATTCTTTATCCTCTTCACACTTTCCAATAGCTCAGTTATCAATCACTCTCCGGTCTCTTTTTTACACTTTCCATATATAACTCAGTTATCAGTCACGCCTCCGTTCTCTTTTCACACTTTCAAATAGCTCAGTTAAACAATCACTCTCCGTCTCTTTCACACTTTCCATAGCTCAGTTATCAATCACTCTCCGTCTCTTCACACTTTCCAATAGCTCAGTATTAACAAGCATTCTCCCGTCTCTTTTTCACACTTTCCAATAGCTCAGTTATCAATCACTCTCCGTCTCTTTCACACACTTTCCAATAGCTCAGTTATCAATCACTCTCCGTCTCTTTCACACTTTCAATTAGCTCAGTTATCAAACACTCTCCGTCTCTGTCCACACTTTCCAATAATATCAGTTTATCAGCTCACGCTCCGTCTCTTTCACACTTTCAATATACTCAGTTAACAATCACTCTCCGTCTCTTTCACACTTTCCAATAGCTCAGTTAATCAATCACTCTCCCTCTTTCACACTTGTCCAATAGCTCTCTGTTATTCAATCATTCTTCTCCTCGCCGTCCCTTTCCACCACTTTCCTAATACTCAGTGAGCAAAAAAAAATTCACTCTCGCCGTCTCTCTCCTACTTTCCAATAAACTCTGTTATCAATCACATCCTCGTTTTCGTTCAAACTTGGACCAATAGCGCAGTTTATCAAACCCCCCCACTTTTTCTCCGTATCTTTTCATCACTTTTCCAATAAGCTCAGTTATCAATCACTCTCAGTCTCTTTCACACTTTCCAAACTGCTCACTTAACACTCTCATTCCCTTTCTTTCACCAATTTTGCCACCCAATTCATGTAAAGTCTCTGTTTCTTTCCACACTTTGCAATAGCTCAATTATCAATCAATCTTAATCCCTCTATTCAACTCACCTCCAATAGCTCAGTTATCACCTTACTATTCCGCTTACATTTTCCACCAGCCCGCTCATTTAACTCTGTTTCTTTCACAATTTTACTATAGCTTAGTTAACATTGACTATTCCTTATTCCTTCTCTTTCACATTTTACAAATAGCTTCAGTTAACTTTTCACTAGTCCTCACTTTCTCACTTTGTCTTTTAGTCAATTTACCTATTATTTCAATCACTTCGTTTATTCCTCACTTTCTTCTAAGCTCTGAGAACTCTGACCTAAACTCCTTCCTCACTTTCCCACATGTTCGACAGTTTGACTAATTTCTTAAGTTCACTTTCTTTAGTCTCATATACGTGGTTCATTAGTTCACTTTTCTGCATTATTCTGCTGTTTGTTTGTTTGTTTTTTTGTTACAAAAGTTTTCCACTAAATTCACGTCATCAACAGGAATCGCACGACATCAATATGAGAACAAAAACATATAGTCGCCGATTAGCATATACATTTGGCAAAACTACAATGCAAAGGGGCCTCGGGTACATGACAGTTTTACTAGGGTTAAATATAAAATTTGACTGGCATGAACGATCTTACTCGGACTGCACCGCGAATGCAAATCAATCATCTATAGTATAGTTGTGCTGAGACTTGGAGCATGATATGACGTATAACACGTTAAAACAGAAAAAACTACATGGCATACATATAAGGCGATATGGCCGTTTCCGACCCACAACTTTCCCGTGGCCCATTCCCTGTAGTGGTGCCCCCCGGGGCTCATGCGAAGTCCCACCAGAGTAGGTATGTTACACCCACCCGGTCTAATGTTAATTCAATCAAGCAATCAATAACAACCTAGCGCACCTCAATTAGCACAGGCCATCAAAACAAACACTTGATAAGTCCCTCCTCCGTGGGGGGTGGAATCACCTACATTTTCTTTCCTTGTCTTCCCTAATCATTTTCATGGTCTCTCCTCCAGCTCTCTTCTCCACGTTTGTATTTTTAGGTCCAACCTCCTGCCTCTCTTACCCTGGGAGAATTCCCTAAGAGCTGCCTTGTAATGGGGGGGGTTGCTTGGCGGGGGGGGGATTGGGGTTGGAGGGTTATCAACAAGTTTGCCTCAGTGTATGTTTCTCTCCATCGTCAGCGTCCTGTATCAGTCTTGTTTCCCACCTGCGTTGTCAGGTTCTTGCCATCAGTTTCAGAGTGGTGACCTTGTTACACACCACTACAATCCCTTAGATTCCTTGCAAGAACCGATTTATAGATAAGGTCCTGTCTTTTTAGTTATTGTGTTTTGCTATTCCTCCACGTTTTCAAAGCCATTAAAATATGGACCCGGGACTTGACATTTGTTAGTTGACAATTCCTTATTTTATGTTTTGGCATGAGAAACTCTTGAATCAAATCACCAATATCATTTTAGCTCCCCGTAGGAGCACATGCCTTCAACAAGCACATGCCAATTCTGCCTGTCCCGTCCATCTGCTCAAGTTCTTTCACATGTTTTCCTCATCATGTTTACCTCTGTATTCCAGTTCTCTTCTCCAATGTGTTTTTTGGTCTAACTCTGCCTCTTTTCCTGTGGATTCCAGAAACAATGGACTGCCTTGTAATTGCCTTAATCACCCAGGTTTCCTCAATGTGTGTCCTATCCATCGCCAGCGTCTTCTTCTCAGCTCTTCTTCCACTGGCACTTGTCTGGTTCTTGTCATCAATTCCACATTTGTGACTTTGTCATACCATTTCAGTCCTTCTATTCTACGCAAGCACCCGTTTATAAAAGTCTGTATTTTTTAGTGTCGTTTGTTGTTGGCTCTCCGTGTCTCAGAGCCATACAATAGGACCAGACTTCACATTTGAGTTGAAGATTCTTCTATATTTATGTTGGGCATGAGAACATCTTGGTCTCCTAATATTTCCGAATGCAGTGAAAGCTTTTTTTCATTCTTACGTTAGATATCACTGAATGCCCCCTTCACCTTGTGTCAGTAATGCTGTACAGAATACTTGTATGATTCCACATTCATTTCTTCAGTCTCGTTATCATTTATTGCATTTTATTCTCATCACCTTTGTCTGTTTCCTTGTTGTATGGTCAGTCCCAATTGCTGCATATCTCATTGATAATTTTTTATTTTTCTTGAACAGCTGATTACAGTTATTGTAACACGACAGAACAACCAGTTCGTCTTGGCAAAATCTTAGATAATCAAGTTGTTTAATCGAACTCCACAGGATTGCCATTTCTGTTTTATGGTGTCTTTATTTCATTTCGGACCACTCTATGACAAAAACGTTTTCCCACCATTCTCTACATCTAAGCATGGAATTCTGAAACTGTAGTAGGCCCGTGATACACATATCGGTCTACTATAACTGTTCCTTTCGGTAATCTAACGGTCAAAAGAACTGGTGTATTTAAGAAACATCCTTTCGTTTTTTTTCTTACTTCTCTAAACAGCTGCCTTGGAGTTAATTGAATCCTTTCAAGTCAAATCTTTGTGTCCCTTGTACGAGGAATGTGCCCGGTGTATTTTCCCAGGGATCGATTTAAAAAAATTAGAACTTACGACTCCCTCAGGAATGTTTGAAACCAGCTGAGAAGCTAAGTGTGGTGTTGTGCAATGAGGTTAGCAGCCATCATCATATTAAAAAATAAATACTACAGATAACCACCATTGTACAATCGCAGAGTCTCTGTGCGCAAGCTCACAATGCAGGGAGGACCTGTTGTAGTGGCTTGTTTCCATTGCTCCATTAGAAGCGAAAAAGGGAATAGAATACATGGGATGAATGTAGGAAAGGCCGGGGAACTATAAGTCGGTTGTTGTGTGAGAAAAGTAAGGTTATAGTATGGAAATCATCTTCACACTCTTTAGCTCCATGAGTGAGCATTTGCTTTCAACCTAGGGCTCTTGCAAAACAGTAGGCCTATTATGAGATAATGAGAAGCTGTTATGAGCATTATATAGAATATGCGACTCGTCATGTTATGTTAGAATTTCATATCTAATTATGTGTGAAGTGCATTTTTCTTGTTGTAATGGGAAAAAAAAAAATTATTATGGTTCATTAGTGTAAGTATGATATATCAATTTTTTTATGGGAAAGTGTGATGGTAATTTTGATCTGATAAAATACAAAACATGATTTACTGTTTTTCACCAGGGCGGACTGAAAGATTCGTGGCAATCAGGCAGGGCCCTAAGCCCCTCGACAGTAGAAGTTAATAACGCTCCCCTAGCCTCCATCTACTCAAATAAACTGGGCTGGTGTTTGGGACCAACGAGCTTTTTAGATCTAGATATACAGGCCCAGGATAAGGCATTATATGCGTGTAAACCACCAGGTACAAAAGGGCATCATGGGAACTAGCTGGACAGCAAAGGTAGCAGGAATAAAAGTGGGGATGTCATGGATTGGCGCAGGCAGAGGAGACTATTAGAAATGTGACTACAGTTGAAAATATATTCAAGGAGAGACGAGTGGATTAAGTCAGATAGAGATGCAGGATGAATTACCAGAAAATCATCATCAGCCTTGGTGTAGAGGGCACAACTGTTGGCCGAATGGGAGAGCAGAGACTGGAAATTGATCATATTTTTAAAATGTAAATGGCTGGATAATGGTTGCATTGTGTTACCCTGATGGTCAGTAATCCGTTGTAATAAATCAGGGTGGGGCTTCCTCTGCAGAAGTAACGGGCAGAACCGTCGCTGAACATAGCGAGGGCTTACATGATAACAATCTCCAGCATGAGAATGTATTTACTGTTCAAAAAAATGAAAACGCATAATGCTTACTGAAGGCACACCACATAGCCATATATTTTGACATTCAATAACTTTTTTTAATATTTAATTGAGTTAATTGTTTCAAAATTGTACAACCAGATTACCTTACAAATCAATTGACAATTTATTTTGCATCTGTGGTCACGAGAGTTTTTTGGCGTATGGGCTTTCCCGTTATTAATAGTGTGTGCCTTACACTTGCATAGATCCAGCGACTTGGCATCTCCTGGGAATGAAATCGATAAGTCGTCCTGACGTGGGCTGTTGGATGGCTGCCCCACTCTTCCTGGGAGTGCCTGGAACAGATCACGATGATTGGGCTGGAGTCAACGTCTCGGGCGACAAAACACGTCTATGCCAGCTCAATCCCACAGGTGCTCAAAGCGAACTCATGGTCTGGAAGACAGGGATGGCCAGGAAGGTGAGAATGATTGTTGGTAGTTCAGGAACTGCGTGGTGTGTCAACCATGCACAATGGGGTCTGGCGTTGTCCTGTTGAAAACACAGACAGTTGGGCAAGCCAAAAGTGGAAGGACAATGAAGTTCGTAGAATGTCATTGCCGTTATCGTTGCGCATTCAAGACTCACTTCAATGTGAACAATTGACTCTATTCTGTTGGAACCTGATCATTCCCCACACATCCATTGCACCTCCACCACCGTGCGGCTGAGCTTCATCAACGCAATTTTGGGCAAAACCTTCATTTCGCCTACGGTAAGAACCCTAACGTCCGTCTATGCATGACGCATGCAACACAACAAAAAAGATAGGGATTCCGTCACTAAACCGACACGGTCTCCAATGATTTTCAGCTGGCCCAGGGACGATTGCGTGGTTGGCCCAAAGAGGTCGATTTTGGCGATGGCGGCGCAGTACGGTCCGCGTGCGTAAAGGACAGGTCCTCGGTTGAGGCTCGTTGTGCCTTAAAGTTCCAGGCGTCATGCAGGGCTATTCCGGGACAGTTTTGATACAGACATATGGACGTCCTGAGGCACTTGACTGGGGCAGTTGAGAAGCTGTTGTAAACTGGTCCTCTGAGGTGACGAAGCCGAAATAATTAAAGCGTTCCCCCGCTGCTGTTGATCACTCTGCGTCGTTCGTCCACTTGCGTATGCCGGTCCTTCAACTGAGCCAGGTGGCTTGGAACCGGTGGCCAAAGTCGACCTGATGGGTAATCTGATGCACGTTGAGAATGCCTGCAACCATGACGTTGACTCTGTCGCCTGCATGCAGTCGCCAATAGCAATGTTCCTTAAATTTATCGACAGAGACGCAATAAATTTTCGGCTTGAAAATGAAACTGAATATTTGTGTTGGTGGTTAGCGTTTATCGTTTTATAGGGTTTCAGTTGCGTAGTCATGAAGAGTGGTTCAACCCCAAATTGTTGTTGCTTTCACGTGGCGCGCATCATAGAGCTGTGGTCAAAAATTGCGTCATAAACACACTATGTGACCACTTGCATTGTAAAAACGATGACAAATAAACGAAACGGCTAATTCAGGGCAAACACGTGCATTGTGTCACTGTAAAGTACATTTGAGGGAGTGTTTTTAATATACTGAGACGTACGTCTAGGTTGTCAAGTGAAATCTTCCCTATATGATGGATTGATTTTAAAAGGGATCTTTTAGCTTTTCATAAACATTAGAACCCCTGAACAATTTGTTGTAACTTTTCGTTTTGCCAGAACTCATTCCACCGGGATCTCATTGAGTATGCGGCACGAAGATCAAAGAGACAGAAAGAGGGATTTCAGGGGAGACTATCTGGCGTTTATCAAAGACAGGAGTGGTCCCCTGATACGAGGACGCAGGTGCATTGCGCGCTATTTTCGAGTCCTCGGTGTCCCAATACGCAGACACCGAGCGAACGGGGGGGAAAGCGCAACGGGCAGCAGCGAGCGGATACGAAGACCCAGGGGGCACGGCTTCTTCATCTTGATTTTGGCGGTCAGATCCCCAAAAGTTTGGAGATCAAATAAGATGTCAAAGTTTTCTCATGGTCCACTCAACTTACATTCCCATTTTAGCTAATATAGGTCCATGAAGACTAGGACACGTTATCACTCGTGGCACAAGACCTTTACAGAAGCACTAGCGTTTATTGAAATCTTGTTATAGAGTTTTCCCCTGGCATTTTATTTATATATTTGCAGTGATTTCTATTCTGTGCAAAGCGTAATATACTATTGTGTAAATCTGTGTCTATTCGTCATTCTATTTCAATGGATTTTGTGTTAATTTTAAATCTATTGAAATATTAAACCATCTCAATAGTTCCAGTTGGAATTATAATGATCTATCTATTATAGTATTTCAAAAGAATAATAGATGCTTAATTTAAATTAACTTTTAAAGTCGCGAAGGGAATTTATAACTTAATAAATTCAGGTTAAGTCCTAGTTTTATAGATGTGTTGTTTTTAACCACTATTGAATTCGCGCAGTGTTTATTAAATACATAATTAAATACCTCGAGTGTATTATAGGCTTAACGGGAAAATTTATCGCGCGATTGATTTTTCGGTTTTGTTACATGTCTTTTTTCTTTCACCACAGAGTGATCGTAACCTGCGGTCCCAGCTAAATAAAGAAGAAATAAAGAAATCATCCTATAAACTTCCAGTCATATTGAAGAAACATTTCTTTTAAATATAATCTTGTGGCGGTCTTTTTGTCAGACCTAGCTGTCAGAATTAAATGATATAAAATGGCCCACCCAAGAACACCTTTGTTAAAGAATAATCAATCAAACTTACCTTACAAACCTGTAAGATAAACTGGAAGGTAATCCTCGCCAGTGGCGATATTATATTTACCGTTCACTGTGTGAGAGTACATATTTTCCTGACTGCCACTGAGCCTTGTTTTTCCTCAATTGGATTTCATGAAACTATCATCACGCTTTGATGGAACTTTCCCATCGCGGAAGATTAAAAGAGACCACTTCATTTTCACCCCTGTGCCGAACTGTGTTAGTGCCATCCCATACACTCCTTTTTTATATATATAATAAAAACACACGAGAACTCTTAGTCTTTCAAGTCTTGCGATAAGTGAGAATATTTGTTACCCAACAAAACCCTCGCAAAACATCTGGGGCGGGACATCGAAGGACTAGAACAGTTCATATGTCGAAGAGTACTTGCTGTTTTTTATATACTTTTTATGGATCGTTGAGGCTGCATTCGGTAAGTGTTGTGAGTATAATGAGTTGTGGATCCTCACGCGTGTGTATGAATGACAGGAAATTTAATCGTGTTTTCTTTTGTAAAATCCCTGTTGTTAACTTTCTTGCCCTAGTAATATAATTTTTCTGTATTCCCTGCATTGTTCCTTTAAGGGGGAGTTGATAATTGGTTAACTCTGTTTAAACCCCCTCCTTTCCATTTGCTTAGTAAAGGGAAGAAACAGTGGGAAGAACACGTTTTTTTTCTATCACTATACTAACTTTGTAACCCCTCTTTCAGAGTAATTAACTTCACTGTTAGGTTTAACGTACCTATGTTCCTGATATTATCTATCTCTGGACTGGGTTTATCTTTGCTCTAATAAGCGGGAAGGCTTAGTCGATACCAATCTTCTTTCACCCCTCCCAAATTTGTTATTTGCATTTGTGTACTTATGATAATTTATGTAATACCTGATATTTGTTAGTGGAATTGATGACGTTTAAAGTGAATAAAATCACATAAACTCATTCAGTACGGCGTTGGATATACCCAAAGCCCAACTTTTCCCCTATTCGTTTAATATAGTTTGTATCAACGTCGTGTGTGTGTTTGAAAACACCGAATCGGTGTGCGCGGAGATGCGAGTCTGGAAAACTGGCAAATAATTGTTTGACCAGGAGAGTGAAAGAGAAGATTGAGAGACACGATTTGTCGTAAATAAGTCTGTCTTTACTCTCCTCCAGCACGCTGTGAAGCAACTATTAAATCTCTACATTTTCTATCACTGAGCTTTCCATCATCATTTTCCACTCTAAACCGGACCACTATTTCTACGACTCTTTTTCTCTCAAAATAAATTTACGACATATTGGCTGGCTCGCCGGGATTGTTGTGAGATACATTGATGCACACAGTTTATTTGTACGGTTCATGGGATCTTGCAGCTACTTTAATTGAGGCAATTCGCTGAATAGTTCGGGAAAAGATATTTTTGGAGTCTCGATTTATGGGTCTAACTAGGTAGAGCTTTTGAAATGATTTGTCGGTGTGAATTAGGGATAATTATATAAATAATTAAAACACCATTAGCAACTAACGTTGCTTTAAGATTCCTGGCACTTTGACCCACACAGCACATTTGGACAATGGTTCTTGTTTTCTGGCGCTGCTACACAGCAGTAGAAAGTACCAGATAAACAAAAATATTTGCTTTTTTAATTATTCCTCTGGCTTGAGATAAACACAATTCTCTTCGCCCTTTATAAAAGTTGCAGGGATTGGCTGATTGTTTTACAGTCACCAAAGGTTTTTGAAGGTTAAAAAGAGATGAGCTTAGCTAAAGACGGATTGTCACTGCACATTTAAAAAGTAAGTTAACATCGTTCTCCATCTCATTATCCCCTGGACTTTAGGGGGACGGTAGTTCCATGTTGTCAGAGATTTAAAAATTGGGGGGGGGGGGGGGGGGAAATTTTTTTTCCAAACAAACTTGTACTTTAATGCTTCAACATTTTTCTCTACTGTTAGTAATCCTTAAGCAATCGTAGTCTTTCATTTTGCTCCAGATGCACACTTACCATTTAGCGCATAATACGCATTCGTTGCGTAGAGGCCTTAATATAAATTGCCACTTTTAAATAGCCGATAAAGTTTTGGCGGCAGATCCACCTAGGATAGGTCAAACCCTCAAGTAAATGCCTTTTTTTTTACTTTGGCGTTTTATTTTCTCCAGCGCTTTTGAGTGAAGCCCCCCTTCTTACCCACTTACACACACAATCTTACTATGCATATTCTCTAGTCTTAGAAGCATCCATAATTTCTTTGACAACCAATGGCAGAGAGAATACAGATAAGAATCCGCCCTTTGAGACCGCAAGGCCTAAACTTCAAACTAACTAGACCACTTAGAAGCTGGGCGAATGCTGTTTATCAACCAGGAACTTCACCAAGTATGACGCGGACTCAAGAAATAAGCTAGTTGAAAAAGAAGCGGACGATCGGCACTTATACAGCAGAAAACTATTCTAAACCAAATCCTCCAGTAGATGACGACCCGCAGGGAAAGACCCCCCATCTTATTACACTCCACTCCCTGAGTAAACAACAAGAAAGACATACCCCATAGGTGATATTTGCGCTCAAGGCTTTAGGAGAGTCCGGAGTTCCTCTTCATGTCACCAAATCACCCTTAATTGGAGAGATTCCTAATGGAAAATTCCCTTCTTCGCCCCAAGGCTACTATAACTTAATGCGATAGCCTTAACAGCACTATTCCTGCCCAATTATTATACTGCTATTGAATCGAACCCCTTATCCTTTAGAATACTTTATTAACTCATATGCCCTATTATACCATCCCCCTAAAAAATTGGACTTAGCTACCTAAAAAAAATTCGAGAGAAACCTCGCAGAATCTATTATGGTTAGTTAGGAGAGTTCCCGCTTGGGCACGCATTAACAATACTCCCTCTCAATGTCCTCCTCTCGAAAGCAATGCTTATGACGTGTAAACACAAAGCTTCTAGCTGGAGAACCGAACTCACAACTGATTACGACACATGGTTGAAGAAAGGCCTTACCAATACATACTACTAACCCCATTTGACCTCCTTACTGCCCGAATGTTTCTGCATTTGTTCAGAAACTAGCTGCCGAAAAAAAAACCCTAAAGAGAGCACGGACAAACATTTCCCCAGTTCTCTTCACGTCTCACATACTAATAATTATACCGGACAACAATGCATACCAATATTATCCATATGACCTACCTCTTTCAACCATGAACCATACCACCCTAACAATCCAAACTCTAAATCACTCGAACTTATAACTTCTTGTGGAGCACAATAAAAACCCACTTGGTCACAATGAAACTCGTAGATTTTTTGGTCATACTGACATGTCACAACCTTAATCTTAGTCAATGAAGACAAACAATTACAATAAAACCAATCATAACGCTTTACAAGCTAATGCAATCCCCGATAATTTCCCATAACCACGAAACGTATAACCCCCACCGATGAATCATCATCCTCTCGAAAACAGAAATCTAGACCAGAGGCATCCATAAGTCACTTCCTCTTCCTCTTTAACAGTATAACACCACACCACCCAAACTCAATAACCAAAACCTCCCCAGGAAAAATCGGAAATTCTACATAAACCCGAATTTACCCCACCCTCCCCCCCCCCTAACCATGACCCCACCACTCCCCCCCACCCCAACCCCCCCCCCCAACCCCCTACACCCCCCCCAACCCCCCCCCCCTCACCCCCAACACCCCTCCCCACCCCCTACCCCCACCCCACCCCCACACACCACACCCCAACCCCTTACCCCCCCCCCCCCCCCCCCCCCCCCCCCCCCCCTCCCCCACCCCCCCCCCCCTCCCCCCCCACCTCCCCCCCCCCCCCCCCCCCACCCACCCACACCCCACCCCCCACCCACACTAAACAATTCTGATCCAAACCCAAATACTAGTCCTACGTGGCAGCTGCGGCCACCAAGGTCTAGGAAAAAGGGAAGACAACCCCTACACCAGAACGTATGATCAGGGCACAAACAAAATACCGTGCAAACCGCATTTGGAGTTTGTTTGCCTACAGCTCGAAAGGTCAGAGTAGAGTCAATGTCAGTGTTTCTTCAACCTAGGGGGAAGGAGGGGACCGACCCTCAATACTCGAGGAACTGTAATTGTTGAATTGGTAAACCTTCAACTACTTTGTCTCTTTGACACTAGGATTAAGTTTTAGAGTTGTATTGTTGCTAGACTTAAACAACCCCTCCCAGTCAACACCTAGGCAAACCAGGTCAGGATGACAGAGGAAACCGTTCAAACGTAGTGGAGGTTTTCCAAGAAGTGACCGCACCCAGGACGCTTCCTATCGCACTGGGTAGAAATACACATCTGACTTTGGTCAGAGGAGTTATATTAAAGCGGCCATAAGGGGGATCCGATCGACTACCAGTTATCATCTCCGGGAGTAAGATAGTGTTCATCAAATATGGAGAAACCTTAGGTGAGGAGCCGATTGGGGCAGAGGGAACAACACAAGAGGGCGCTAATGTAGAGCCTCCCAAACTTGTGCCAAATAACTGAGGGAGGCCAAAAAAGACCCTAACTCTGGTTGTGCCTTGGCTCTTATATAACTACTGCCCATGCAAGGAGGACCCCAGAAACTAAAACGGGGAGACAATCTTTTCTAAGATGGGGTATTGTTCGTAAACGAGACCTT
>JAMPIV010002163.1:0-35221 GCA_024509875.1 Oreohelix idahoensis
TGTTTTGAGGTGGGTTAGTTGTGTGGTGTTTGTGTGTTGGGGGGGGTGGGGGTTGGGGTTTAGGGTGGTGTGGAGTAGTGGGGTTGGTGTGGGGGGGGGGGGGGGGTGGGGGGGGGGGGGGTTTTGGTTTGGGGGGGGGGGGGTGGTGGGGTGGGGGGGTGTTGGGGGGGGGGGGGGGGGGTGTTGGGGGGGGGGGGGGTGTGGGGGGGGTTTTGGGGTTTTTTTTGGGGGGGGCGGGGGGGGTGGGGGTGTGGTGGGGGGGGGGGTGTGGGGGGGGGGGTTTTTTTGGGGGGGGGGGGGTTTTTGGGGGGTGGGGGGGGGGGGTTTTTTTTTTGGGTGGGGTTTTTTGGGGGGGGGGGGGGGGGGTGGGGGTGGGGGGGTTGGGGTTTGGGGGGGTGTGGTGTGTGGGGGGTTTGGGGGGGGGGGGGGGGGGGGGGGGGGGGGGGGGGTTGTTTATTGGGTGGGGGGGTTGGGGTTGGTGGGGGGGTTGGGGGGTGTGGTTGTTGTGTTTGGGGGGTTGGGTTTTGGGGGGGGTGGGGGTGGGTGGGGGGGGGGGGGGGGGTTTGGGGGGGGGGGGGGGTTTTGTGGGTGGTTTTGGTTTTTGGGTGGGGGGTTGGTTGGTGGGTTGTGGGGGGGGGTTTTTTTTTTGGTTTGGGTTTTGGGGTGGGGGGGGGTGGGTGGTTTTTGTTGGGGGTTGGTTGTTTTTGTTGGGGGGGGGTGGGGGGGTGTGGGGGGGGGTTTTTTTTTTGTTTTTGTGGTTTGTGGGTGGGGTGGGGGGGGGTTGGGGTGTTGGGTTGTTGTGGGGGGGGGGGGGTTGGGGTTGTGGGGGTGTTGGGGGGGGTTTGGTTGGTTTTGGGGGTGGTGGGGGGTTTTGGTTGTTTGTGTTGTTTGTTTTGGGGTTGGGGTTGGGGGGGTTTTGTGTGTGGTTGTTTTTTGGGTTGGGGGGGTTGGGGGTGTTTTTGGGGGGGGGGGGGTTGTGTTTTTGGGGTTTGGGGGTTTTTTGGGGGGGGGGGGGGGTTGTGTTGGGGTTTTTTTGTTGGGGGTGTTGGGTTTTTGGGGTTGGGGGGGGGTGGGGGGTTTGTTTTTGGGGGGGGTTGGGGGGGGTTGGGGGGGGTTTGGGGTTTTTGGGGGGGGGGGGGGGGGGGTGGGGGGGGGTTTTTTTGGTTTTTTTTGGTTTGGTTTTTTTTTGGGGGGGGGGGGGGTTGTTGGTGGTTGGGTTGGGGGTTTTTGTTTGTTTTTGGGGGGGGTTTTGTGGGGTGGTGTTTGGTTTTGGGGGGGGTTGTTGGTTGGGTTTTTGGGGTTTTGGGTTTGGGGTTGGGGTTTGTGGTTTTTGGGGGGGGTTTTGTTGGTTTTGGTTTTGGGGGGTGGTGGGGTGGGGGTGTGGGGTGGGGGGGGGTTTGGGGGGTGGGGGTTTTTTTTTTTTGGGTTTTGGTGGGTGGTTTGGGGGTTGGGGGGGTTTTTTTTTTTTTTTTTTTTTTGGTGGGTGGGTTTGGTTGTGGGGGGTTTTTGGGTTTGGGTTTTTGTTTGGGGGGTTTTGGGGGGTTTGGTTGGGGGGGTTTGGGGTTGGTTTTTTGGTTTTGGGGGGGGGTTTGGGGGGTTTTGTTTGGGGGGGGGGGGGGGTGTGTGGGGGGGTTTTGTTTTTTTTTGTTGTGGGGGGGGGGTTGGGGGGGGGGTTTTTTTTGTGGGGTTGGTTTTTTTTTTTTTTGTGGGTTTTTGGGGGGGGGTTTTTTTGGTTTTTTTGGGTTTTTTGGTTTTTTGGGGGGGGGGGGGGGTTTTTGGGTTTTTTTTTGGGGGGGTTTGGGGGGTTGGGGGGGGGTTGTTTGGTGGGGGGGTTGTTGGGGTTTTTTTGGGGTTGGTTGTTGGGGTGTGTTTTTTTGGTTGGGGGTTGGGGTTTGGGGGGGTTGGTTTTTTTTTGGGGGTTTTTTTTGGGTTTTTGGGGGGGGGGGGGGGGGGGTTTGGGGTGGGTTTGGGTGTTTTTGGGTTTTTGGGGGGGGGTTTTGGGGGGGGTGTTTTGGGTTTTTTTTTTTTTTTTTTGGGGGGGGGGGGTTTGGGGGGTTTGGTTTTTTGTGTTGTGTTTTGGTGTGTGGTTTGTTTTTGGGGGGGTGGGTTTGGTGGGGGGGTGGGGGGGGTTTGGGGGGTTTTTTGTGTGGTGTTTGGGGGGGGGTTTTTTTGGTTTGTGGGTGGGGGGGGGGTGTGGGGGGGTTTTTGGTTTTTTGGGGGGGTTTTTGGTTGGTTGGGGGTGTTTGTGTTGGTTTGGGGGGGGTTTGGGTTTGTGTGGGGGGGGGGGGGGTTTTTTTTGGGGGGTTTGTTGTTGGGGGTTTTGTTTGGGTGTTTGGGTTGTTGGGGGTTTTGTGGGGTTTTGGGGGTTGGGTTGGGGGGGGTGGGGGGGTGGTTTGTTGGGGGTTTTGGGGGGGGTTTTGGGGGTTGGTTTTTTGTTGGTTGGTTTGGGGGGGGGTGTTTTTGGGGGGTGGGGGGGTTGGGGTTTGTTGGGTGGTTGTTGGTTTTTGTGGGGGGGGGGTTTGGGGGTGTGGGTTGGTTGGGTTTTTGGTTTTTTTTTTGGTGTTTTTTGGGGGGGGTTTTTTTTGGGGGGGGGGGGGGGTTTGGGTTTTGTGGTTTTTTTTTTTTTGGGTTTGGTTTGTTTTGGGGTTGTGGGGGTTTTGGTGGGTTGGGGTGGGTTGGGTTGGGGTTTTTTGTTTGGTTTGTTTGTGTGTGTGTTTGTTGTTGGTTGGTTTTTTTTTTGGTGGTTTTTTGGTTTGGGTGGGGGGGGTTTTTTTTGGGGTTGGTTTTTTTTGTTGTTTTTTTTGGGGGGTGGGTGGGGGTTTTTTGGGGTTGGGGGGGGTTTGGGGGGTTTTGGGGGGGGGTTGGGGGGGTTTGGGGGTTTTGGGTTTTTTTTTTGGGGGTTTGTGTTTTGTTTTTGTTTGGTTGGGGTTGGTTTGTTTTTGGGGTGGGGGGGGGGTGGGGTTTTTTTGGGGGGGTTTGTTTTTTTTTGTTTTTTTTTTTGGTGTGGGGGTTTTTGTGTTTGGGGGGTGGGGTTGTGTTTTTTGGTGTGTGGGGGGGGGGGGGGGGGGGGGGGGGGGTTTTTTTGGGTTTTGGGGTGTGTGGGGGGGGTTTTGGGGTGTTTGGTGGGGTGGTGGGGGGGGGTTTTGTGGGGTGTTTTTTGTGGGGGTTTGGGGTGGTTTTGTGGTGTTGTTGGGGTTTTTTTTTGTGTTTTGTTTTTTTTTTTTTGTGGGGGGGGGGGGGTTTTTTGGGGGGTTTGTGTTTGGGGGGTTGGGTTTTGGTTGGGGTGGGTGGGGGTTTTTTGGGTTTGGTTTTTGGTGGGGGGTGTTTTTGGGTGGTGGGTTTGGTTTTTTTTGGTGTGGGGTGTTGTTGGGGTGGTTTTTTTGGGTTTGGTGGGGGTTTTTTTTTTGGGGGGGGTTTTGTTTGTGTTGGGGTTTTTTTTTTTTTTTGTTTTGGTGTTTTTTTTTTGGGTGTGGTTTGTTTTTTGTTTTTTTGGGGGGGGGGTTTTTGGTGGGGGGTGTTGGGGGGGTGGGGGGTGGGGGGGGGGGGGTTTTTTTTTTGTGTGTTTTTTGGTTTTTTGGGGGGGTGGGTTTTTGTGTTGTGGTTTTTTGGTTTTTTGTGGGTTTGGGTTTTTTTGTGTTTTTTTGGTTTGGTTTTTTTTTTTGGTGTGTTTGTTTTGTTTTGGGGGGGTTTTGGGGGTTTTTGGGGGGGTGTTTGGGTTTTTTTTGGGTGTTTTGGTTTTGGGGGGTGGGTTTTTTTTTTTGGGGGGTTTTTGGTTTTTTGGGGGGTTTTTTTTTTTTTTGGGGTGTGTTTTGGTGGGTGTGTGGGGTTGGGGTTTTGTTTTTTTGGGGGGTTTTTTTGTTGTTTTTGTGGGGGTTTTGGTTTTTGGGGTGGGGGTTTTGGGGGGGGGGTTTGGGTGGTGGGGGGGGGGGGGGTTTGGGGGGGGTTTTTTTTTGTTTTGGTTTTTTTGGGGTTTGTTGGGGTTTGGTTTTGGTGGGTTTTTTTTTTTTGGGGGGGGGGGGGTTGGGGGGTGGGGGGGTGTGGGTGGGTGGGTTTTTTGGGGGGGGGGGGGGGGTGTGGTTGGTGGGGTTTGGTTTTTGTTTTTTTTTTGGTTTTTGGGTTGGTGGTTTTTGTTGGGTTTGGGGGTTTTGTTTTGGGGTTTTTGGGGTGGGGGTGGGTTGGGGGGGGTGGGGGTGGTGGTTGGGTTTGTTGGGTGGGTTTTGTTTGTGGGTTTTTTGGGTTTTTTTTTTTTTTGGGGGGGGTTTTTTGGGGTGGGGGGTTTTTTTTGGGGTGGGGGTTTGTTTGGTTTTTTGGGGGGGTTTTGGGGGTGTTTTGGTTTTGGGGGGTTTTTGGGTGGTTTTTTTTGGGGTTTGTTTTTTTTTTTGGTTGGGGGGTGTGTTGGGTGGTGTTTTTGGGTTTTGGGGGTTTTTTGTTTTGGTGTTGTGTTGGGGTTTGGTTTGGGGTTTTTTTGGGGGGGGGGGGTTTTGGGGGTTTGGGGGGGGTGGGGGTTTTGGGGGGGGGGGGGTTGGGTTTGGGGGGGGGGGGGGGGGGGTGGTTTTTTGGGGGGGGTGGGGGGGGGTTGTGGTGGGTTTGGGGTGGTTTTTGTTTTTTTTTTTTGTTTTTGGTTTGGTGGGTGGTTTGGTTTTGGGGTTTTTTTTTTGGGTTGGGTGGGTGTGGGGGTTTTTGGGGTTGGGGTTTTGGGTTTTTTTGGTTTTTTGGGTTTTTTTGGTTTGTGGGGGTGGGTTGTGGTGTGTTTTTTTGGGTGTTGGGGGTTGTTTTTTTTTGGGGGGGGTGGGGTGTGTTTTTTTTTTTTTTTTTTTTTGGTTTTTGGGTGTGTTTTGTTTTGGGGGGTTTTGGTTGGTTTTGGGGTGGTTGGGTTTTTGTTGTTTTTTTTGGGGGTGTTTTTTTTTGTTTTTTTTTTTGGGGGGGGGGTTTGGGTTTTTTTGGGTGTTTTTTGTGTTTGTTTTTTTTTTTTGGTTGGGGGTTTTTTTTGTTTTGGGTGTTTTTTTTTTTTTTGGGTTTTGTTTTTTTTTTTTGGGGGGGTTTTTTTTTTTTTTTTTGGGTTTGGTGTTTTTTTTTGTTTTGTTTTTTGGTGGTTTGTGGGGTTGGGTGGTGTTTTTTTTGGTTTGGGGGTGTTGGGTTTTTTGGGGGGGTTTGGTGGTGTGGGGGGTGGTGGTTGTGGGTTTTTTTGGGGGGGTTGGGGGGGGGGGGTTTTGTGTTTTTGGTTTTTTTGTTTTTGGGGTTTTGTGTGTGTTTGGGGGGTGTTTGGTTGTGGTGGGGGGTTTTTTGTGGGGGTTTTTTTTTGGGGGTTTGGTTTTTGTGTTTGGTGGGTTGTGTGTGGGTGGTTTTTGGGTTTTGGGGGGGTTTGGGTTTTTTTTGTGGGTTGTGTGGGGGGTTTTGTTTTTTGTGTTGTGGGGGGGGGGGTTTGGGGGGTGTGGGGGTTTTTGTGTTTGTTTTTTGTTTTGGGTGGGGGGGTTTTTTGTGTTGGGTTTGGTGGGGGTTTTTTTTTTTTTTTTGGTTTTTTTTGGGGTTGTGGTTTTTGTGTGTTGGGTTTTTTTGTTTTGGGTTTTTTTTTGGTGTGTTTTTGGTGTTTTTTTTTTTGTGGTTTTTTTTTTTTTTGTGGTTTGGGGGTGTGGGGTTGGGGGGGTTGGTTTGGGGGTTTTGTTGTGTTGGGGGGGGTGTTTTTGGGGTTGTTTTGGTTTTGGTGTGGGGTGGTTGGTTTTGGGTTTGGGGTTTTTGTTTGTGTTTTTTTGTGTTGTTGTGTGTTGTTTTGGTTTTGTTTTTGGGGGGTGGTTTTGGTGGGGTGGTGTTGGTTTTTTTGGTTTTGTGTTGTTGTTTTGTTTTTTTGGGGGGGGGGTATGGTGTTGGGGGGGTTTTTTTTGGTTGTTGGTTTTTGGGTTGGGGTTGTTGGGGGTTTTTTGGTTTTGGTTTTTGGGGGGTTGGGTGTTTTTTTTTTTTTGGGTTTGGTTTTGTTGGTTTGTGGTGTTTGGTTTTTTTTTTGGTTGGGTTTTGGGTTTTTGTTGTTTTTTTTTTTTTTTTGGGGTTTTTTTTTTTTTGGGGGGGTGGTTGTTTGTGTTGGTGGGGGGTTGGTTTTTTGGGTTTTTTTGGTGTTTTGGGGTTTTTTTGGTTTGGGGTGTGGGGGGGTATTGTGTTTTTGGGTTTGGGGGGGGTTGGGGTTTTGGTGGGGTTGGTGTGGGGGGTTGGTTTTGGTGGTTTGGTTTTTGGGGTTGGGGTGGGGTGGGGTTTGGGTTTGGGGGTGGTTTTGGTTGTTTGGGTTTTTGGTGTGGTTGGGTTTTTTGGTTTTGGTTTTGGGGGGTTTTTTGGGGTTTGGGTGTGGTGGGTTTTGGGTTGGGGGGGGTTTTTTTGTTTTTTTTTGGTTTTTTTTTTTTGGTGGTTTTGTTGTTGGGGGGGGGGTTTGTTTTGGGGTTTTGGGTGTTTTTTTTTGGGGGGGTGTGGGTGTGGGGTTTGTATATTGTTTTTTTTGATTTTTTAATTATTTTATATGATTTTAATTTGTGTTTTTTTAGTTATTTTAGTTGTTTATTTTTATGATTTTTTATGAATGATATGAGGGGGATTTAAAATGATTTTAGATGGATAGACTAGACTATCATCGTCAATTAGAGGGAATTTATGTTGGTTGTATACTCATAATAATTAAACTATTATTGGGATTTAGACAACGTTGGAAAAGATTATGGTATGGAAACTGAGTAAGGTTCTAGGTAAAAGAATGGATGTTAGTTGTATATATTTTTTTTAAACATATCTTGTTATGAAATATGTATGTTTTAAAATTATTATGAGTTTGTGGAAATTATATGAAGAAAGTTTGTGTTTAATAAGGATGATTTGTATATTAGTATGTTATTTTGATCTTTATATTGAATGATCGTGTTATTTATTAATATGGTTTAATTTCAATAAGTGTGGTTCTATATTTTGATATTTATTCATTTGAAGGTTTTTGATGGGGTTTCATTGTGTTGGTTATGTATTGGGTTGTTGGTCTTGAAGAATTATAAGTATAATAGGAGTTAAGAGTTAGGTGGTTTTGTATTTTATATATTTGATTGGTTGAAGAGATGTTAAGTAATTTTTTTTATGGTTGGTGATTGGTATGAAGTATTTATAATGGAGGGGGATAATAGGTTTGTTTTCGGTGTTAGTATATGTTGATTGATGGTGTGATGTTGTATTATAATATTTTTATATTGGGATTTTATAAAATTATCTATAAGTTATTAATATTATATGACCCTAGGGAAAGGGAAATCTCGCTCTAATTATCATATTAATGAGTATTTAGGAATTAGAGGAAGTTTTTTTATTATTTGCAAAGTCATGTTTAAGTCAAGTTTTATACTCGTTGAAGAGAGTTAGACAGTGTAGTTAATTATGTAAAAAATATTTATAATTTTGAAGAGGTTATTTAATTATAAACCCAACAAAAATAATGGATCTTATGGTAGTGGAATTGTGGTGGGGAATAGACAGATATCATGATAGGTATGCTACTGGGAAATCTGTACGTTTAATGCGAGAGTGGAGGGGGAGTTTTATTGAGTATTTTATAGCAGACCGATAATATTTTTGCGTACGTTTATTTTGTTGTGTATGCTTAAGGATTTTGTTTGGAGTAATTTTTTAACCAGGCGTTTGTGTTGACCATTTGGCATATTTGAAATTCCATTGTTATAATAAGTTAATACTTGCGTGTATTTACTCCCAATAAATATGTTGGGGTGTTGTTAGGTGTTATTTTGTTGTTTTTGAATATACGTGATAATATTTTTTTTTTTTTTATTTTTTTAGGCATATGTTTTTTTATTTTTAGATTTTTTGGTTACCCCCTCTAAGCTGTTTATATTTTTTTTTTTTTAGAGATTAATAATTATTATTTTTTATGTAATTGTTTTTGTTAAAATAAAAATTTTTTGTTTTTTTTTTTTGTTTTATGTTGGTTTAGGTTGTTTATTTACTATTTTGTTTCCCCCTTTTTTTTTATGTTTATTTATTTTTTTTTTTTTTTGATTTTTTTTTTTAAAATAATAAATAATTATAGAATTTTTATTTATTTTTTATTTTTTTATTTTTTTTTGTTAAAACAAATCCCCCCAAAATTTGAAAGTGTTTTATTTAATTTAAAAATTAAAAAATTTTTTTAGAGCAAATTTTTATTTTGAGGGAATTAATTTTTTAAAAAAAAAAAACCCCAAATGGGGGTTTTTTTAATGGGGTAATAGATTTGAATTAAAAAAAAGTGTTGTTATTTTTTTAGAATTATTATTTTTTTCTTGTTATTAATTTTTTTTTTCAATAGTTTTTTTTATATAAAGAAACTGCATGTTTTTTTTCGTGCACCCCCCCTTTTTTAAATTTAGTTTTGGGATTGGTAATAAAATGCGTTAAATTTTCTTTAAATTTTTTTTTTAATATATTTATGATTTTAATCATAAACAAACAGTCCCCATTTTCGCAAAACGTAATATGAAATATTTTTTAAAACAAAATTATATAATAAAATGCATAATTGCTTTTTTTTTATTTTCATGTGTGTAGCCCCCCCCCCCCCCCTTTTGGAAAAAAAATTTATAAAAAGGTGTCAAAGAGGGTCTTATTTTCTTATTAAATAATAAAAAAAAATTTATAAATATAAAAAATTACAATAAAAACGCCCGTTTTGGGTTTTTTGCGGGTTTTTTTATATAATTTTGGAATTCGAAATTTATATAGTTTATAAATATAGGTTATTTTTGGTGATATGCTAGTTGTAGAGTTTAAAAAAAAAAAAAAATAAGGAAAAATTTTTTTTTTACGGTAAAATTTTTTAAATGATTAGGCCGTTAGATAACCTTTAATTATTTTCTTTTAGGTCTTTTTTTTTTCGAACTATTTATAGTTAAAATAGGTGATGGTAAAAAAAAAAATAAAAAAACCAAAAATAAAAAAAAAATTTTTAAGTAAATATATTTTTAAAAATAAAAACAATTTTTTTTCTTTTTTTTATGCCCCAAAACACAAATAAAAAAAAAAAAAAAAAAATTTTGGGGTATTAACAAACAAATAGACCACTACTCACAAAAAAGAAAAAAAACAACAAAAATACACCTAAACCCCGTCCTTTTCAGGGGGGGTCAAAACTATCCCCCCCCAAAACCAATAAGCAACCCAAAAAATAGGGTTTGCCTTTACTCTCCTTTTTTAAAAATAAAACAAAAAAAAAAAAGTGTTTGTTTTATTTTTTTGGGTGAGAATGGAAAAGTTATTAAAAAAAAAAAAACACACTGCCATGAAACCCCATAAAAATGTAACCACCATTGGGCACCACACATAACCTGACACGTTAAAACAAAAAAATGGTTTTAAGTTGGCTCTAAAAAAACCAAAACCAATGTTTGGCCAACAGGGTAACAAAAAAAAACAAAATGAAACAATTAAATCAAAAAAATACAATCACAAACAATCACATTGCAAACCCCAATTAAAAAACCAAACCCCCCTTAAAAATTAAAAAAAAATTAAAAAAAAAACATAAAAAAAAAAAAAAGCTGGTTAAATAACCCTTTTCCCTGGGGACGTGGGTAAATTTACTTTTTAATCCATATAAATTTCCTTGAAAAATCACCTCACAAAATTTATTTAAAAAAAAAAAGTTCCCAACCAACACAAAAAACACAAAAAACACAAAAAAAAAATGGTAAAAAAACAACACCCCCTCACCCCCCCCCCCCAATTTTTTTTTTTTTAAAATAACATCCCATACCAAAACTCTTTAATCCCCCTCCCCCCATCCCACTTAAAAGAATAATTCCCCCATTCCCTTATGGGGGGGGCCCCCAACAAATCAAAACCCCCCAAAAATTTAATCACCCCACACAAAAAACACCCCCCCTACCCAACCCCCCCTAATAAACGGCCCCTTCCCATATAAGGTGGCGTGTTACGTAAAACAAAACACTCAAAACCAACAAAACAATCCCAAAACAAAAAACAAAGCCACATACACCAGGCATCAAAATCATAAAATACAAAGTTTAAACAGGTCCCAACTGTTTTTTCCAACAACTCATGTGGAAAAATTCAACCATTTTTGTTTGATTTTGCATAAAAATATGTTAAAAATTTTAAAAAAAAAGAAAAAAAAACAATTGAGTGGCCCTTTTTATTGCAATTTGTACAGCCCCATTTCCCCCAAACCCCCCCCCTTTTTTTTGGATTTTGGGGCAAAGTTTTGGGCCCCATTGGATTTAAAAAAGGAATTATGATTTTAAGTTCCCGGTTTTTTACGCGTTTATTTACCCCCAATATCAAGGATCATTATCCCCCGATTGCTCGCGAAAATTTATATGTTTAGAATGCTTTAGGGGTGATTTAAGTTATTGTTGATAGTGTAATGAATTGTATTTTAGATCTTTTTCTTTTTCAATTTTTTTTTATTTTTTTAAGCTTATTGTTACAAAAGAAAAATTTTTTAAGTCGGGGTCATTTTTGCCTAATTACAAAAAAAAAATTTAAGCGAACCAAATTATTTGTTTGGATTGCCCGATGAACTCAATTTTTGGGCAGTTTCAGATGATTTTTTTGGCATTTTTATTTCATATTTGTTATAGAATCTTTTTTTTTTTGCCGCAAGTATTATTTCCAAAAAGAACATATGTAAAGTAAAAAAAAAAATGGAAACTTTTTGCACATCAAAATTTTTTTTGTCGTACCTAGCGAAATCTGACAAAGGGGGGGGGGTTGTATGGGGGCTATTAAATGTATAAAATTATGCACCTCAAGAATGGCGATTTTTCAGACTTTTATTTGTATTATTTTTCTTTTCCCTTTAAAAAAATGTTCAGAATAGTTTTAATGGCCTTTTTGGTAATTTATTTTGTTTTTAATAAACCAATAAACATAAAAGAACAAAAATTTTTTGACAAAACAACATGTCAAATGTTTTTTACTATGGACTTTTGGGTTTTTTATTTTTTATTATTTTTTTCCCCCCCCTTTATGAAATGTTAAGTGGATTTTTTTTTCTTTATACCTGATGACATTGTATCCCCACCAAAGATTAAAAACAGGGTAGCAAAAGAACACTAGGTTTTTTTATATTTTGTTGGATTTTTAAGCGAATGTCTCGCAGTACTATTTTGGATCAAATGGGTCTCCTGTTAAAAATAAAAAGGAAGTGTTTCACCCCCCCCAATATGGTTTTTTAATCGGGGATTATTTTTTTTTAGTTTTTTTCAATGATTGGCTTTTCCCCCCAAATTTTTTAAAGACGAATTATAATAAAAAAATAAAATTCTTGTTATTGATGTTTTAATGAATGGTGAAAGGCTTTTTGAATAAACTCCCAAAAAAAGGGAACCACGTCAGTTTATTGGGGGGGTCCCGTTTTGAAAAGGAAAAAACCTAATGCAGGTCGTTTCCAACGACAGAAATATTTAGATGGCCCCCCCCCCCCCCCACCCTTTAACATTCAATAGAAACGTAATATGGATTGTTGTATCCCCAAGGTGAGTTAATTTTTCGAATTTTTTTGTCAAATTCTTTGACATAAAAAAAATTGCCCAGTATGGGTTTCTAAGGACAAATCGTTTAAGGGAAAGGTTTTTTTTTCTTTTATTTTATAAATCAAATGTAGTGGTGAATGGAAGTTTTTTTTTTAAATTTGCAATTTTTGGTTGTTTCGATTTTTTTAATTGTTTTTTGATTGAGGGGAAAGGTGAAGGGCTAGAGTTTTAAATAATGAAAAAATAATATTGATACAATAAAAAAAGTAATAAACTTTCCCCCCCCCCCCCCCCGTTTTTTGGTTTGTTCCACAGAATTATGTTATTTTTTTTGTAGTTTTGTCAGTTAGACCTCTTTTACTCCCGATTGGTATTTTTTTGATGATTCCCCCAAAATGAGACTTATTAAAAAAAGGGGTAAAAAAAAGTGCTTAAACACAATAATTTAGGGAAAAAAAAAAAATAAGATTGGGTTAAATGAAAAACAATACTTGCAAAAATCTAATTCAAGACATGTTTTTGTTATTTTGAGCAGTGGAATTCTGTGGTTAAAAAAAAAAATTTTTGGTTACGATTAACAAAAATGGATGTTTGGGGGGGTTTGGTTATATGAGATGGGTGCGATGATAAAAAAAAAAAGTAATTTGAAAAAAAGTACCAAACAAATAAAAAATTTAGGTGGGTTTGTTTTACCCCCCACCCAAAATGTTACAGATAATTGATTGGTCAAAGGGGATATAAGATGTTGAGGGTGGGGGGAAACAAGTAAAATTGTGATTTCGTTTTGCATAGTGGAAATCGGTCGCCCAGTTCCGTAAATTTTGTTTCAGCCTGCAAAATCAAGTCTTGGGCTTAATCGGGTTTTTTTGACTTGGGCTAACTTGGTTTTTACAACCGTATAATCTTTGAATTAAATGAGAGTCAAATTAGATTAAACATGAGGTTTTATTGGGGTCCATGCCGAAATTTGGTTTTTAGGTAGTCGAAAAAAAGCCACGGTGTGATAATAGATTTAAATATGGGGTGGGGAGGCGGCCAGGTGGGCAGGAATTATTAAGTATGGCGTGGCGACCCCTATGTATCCACAAAATCATTGGATTGGGGGGGGACAACAAAAAAGCAAAAACAACATCGGGAAATGGGTAGCATTTAATAAAAGAAAGTTAAAGGGAAGGTAGGAGCCGGAACCCCAACACATTTACAACAAATGAAAATGGGGGCGGAAAAGGAATTATGAAAAAAAGGTGCCCAAATTGTAAATTTATTTTTTCCTTTTTCGAAAGAGGGGGGGGAAGGTGGATGGTGGGGTATGGGTTTTTTTTTTACCCCCCCCCCCCCCTGGGCAAGGGGGGTTTTGGGTGGAATATTATTAAAAAAATTGGAATGTTTACAAAAATAAAATTTGTTTTGTCCCCCTAGGGGGCATGGGTTTAGGTTTTTCCTTGCCCTTGGGGACACTTTGGGGGGGGGGGGACCCCCCCCCACCCCCCCCCCCCCCCCCCCGTTTCCCCGAGCTCTGTGAACCTTGGTTTTTGCTTAGTCGGGGAATATTTTGCGCTGAAGGAGCCAAAGAAAAGCGGCGGGTTGCGTTCAAAAAAAAATGTGTATTTTAAAACGCAGGGTGGGGGGGTTGCTTTGAAAAAAAATGTAACATTTTATCCCCCTCGGGTTGCCCCTATTTCACATTAAAATTGGGGAAAAACATGGTAAATTTTTTAAAAATAGGGTTATTATTTTTTTTATTCCCCCACGGAGAATTACGGGAATACGAGGGGGGGCTGTTAAGGGAGAATAAAATTTCCCATCATATTATGGCAAATTTTTTTTGGGGGTTAAGCTTAACGTTTTTTTGAAGTTTTTTCCCCCTTTTATTTCGTTGGGGGACAAAAATATTGATTAAACATTTCCCCATACGTAGGGGGGGCCCCCCCCACCCCCTTGGATTACCAATGGAATTGAAAAATAAAAAATCATATTTTTATTTTTTTTTTGCTATTTTTAGGTAAAAAAAGACTTTTACTTGGTATTTAAAATATATTAGGGTTTAATTTTTTTAACCCCCGGGCCCCTAGGGGGGTAAAAATACGTAAAGATTTTCAATATGATGGCCCCTAAAAAATTTTTTATTATTGTGCTTCGTTACATGGTTAACAATTCATGATAATAAAAGGATCTTACCCTCATGGGTCCTGCGTAGTGTTAATGAGGTTATAAATATAATATGAAGGTTGTTTAGTGGAATTCGTCATGAATAATTTTATTTATTCCCCCCGTACATTCTGGAAATTAAACAAGTGAGGCATGGGTGGGGCCAAAGCTCTTGGCTGATGACTGAGGTACAAAAGAATCAAGACCATTTTTTAATACAGGTTGGCTCTCAATTAGGGTTATTCTTTGGCTTTATTGGGATGAGGCTTTATATACGATATTTCAATCTTCCTTTTTTGACGTTAATTTTTGTTGTTGTTTTTAAGTTTTCAGGGATACTTGAATTCTCTTGGGTTTAGTTGAGAAAGATTGGGGAAGGATTGTCATGTTAACAAATTGTGACTATGTATCGTCTGGATTGTTGCTTCTGTAAAATTCTTCCAGGTCATGTGTTGATTTCCCTCTACCGTTAGTCAATTGTAAGGGAATAGTTGCTCCTAGTGAATGGAATGTTTGGTGTATGGTCAGTCTTTTAATTAGAGGTAGTCTTGATATTGAGAATTAGAACACTGAAATTTGGTGAAAAGCTAGTGTATACAGGAAGTGTAATTATAAAAACCGGTCTATCAAGGAAGGAATGTATGTATTACACATAATGAGTTGATATATATTGCAATATGCTTGATGGCATCGACGCTGTCTATTGGTGTGGAATTTTGAACAAATATGGCTTCAGTAATTGTTAAACTTTGGCATGCTGGTGAAAGGATGTACCTATTGATGGTAAAAGACTATGGTGGTATAGTTAAAGTTGTTATCAGATGATTACATTGTTCTTTGTGGTGGGCATTGATCAAGTATATTCAAAAACAAATTCCAATTAATATTATTAGCAAGCTTAAATTTGTTTCTTGATCTATGCGGTTTAACCTAAGGTTTTTCAAAATTTTAGTGAATCAAATTAAATCGTACATAGGTATATTGAAACTATCAAGTAATATTTTTCAATTATAATTTCTTCAAGTATTTTTAAATGTGAAACTCTAAATAGCCCCCCCCCCCCCCCCCAACGGTAGCTTCCCTTTTTACCCCCCCCTAAATTAAATTTAGATCGATTATTAAAAAGCAACATAAAAGAAATTAAATAGTGATAGATTTAGAAAAATCAGGATCCAAGAAAAATAGCCCCCCCCGAAGATAATAAGTTATTGATAAAGTTTAGAATGATTAGAAATGCCCCCCCCCAACAGGAGATAACATATGAACCAAAAAAAAGTTAAACGACCTATCGCATATAAAGCAGCATACAGGGCAGATAAATCATGAAAGTAATATTAATAAACACAATAATGTAATAAATAATAGGCTCCTCCCTCAAGAATTAGAAGATACTCGAAATTAAAATAATAACAGTATACAAAACAAAACATCAGGATAGCCTAGGGGGGGTTAAGTATTATTAAAAAAAAAAGGAACAAAAAACAAAAAAATTTACAAAAAAAAAAACAGCCAACCCGTCTTTTTTCATCTTAAAATTAATTGTAAAAATTTTATTAAATAGCAAAAAGGGAAGGAATGTAATTTGAAATTCGTGGGTTCAAAAACAGGAAAGATAAAAACATGCCCCCTCATTACGAAAGAGCTAATCCCCCAACGATTCAAAAAAAAAACAACTGGAAAATTTAATATGGATAAGTGATTATATAAACCCTGTAATCCATAAAACCCGACTCTTTAATAAAAAAATAAAAGTGGTTAAAAATTAAAAAGTAAACCTCGGCTTAAAACCAGTTAATAACGAATTAGCGACTGTAGAGGTATCCGATAAATTAAAACAGAAAAGATGCAACAGCTAAAATCCAATACCTCCGGAAAGTAATATTAATTAAACATTTAAACATATGTCATTAAACGTATGAATTGTTATTGACTCGCAATTATTCAAAAAGCAAAAAGACCCTGTTTATTTCTACCGATTAGAAATGATAAACACTGCCACTATCTAATTATTAATTAAATTGTACCCCCCTAATTAAACAAAAACAGTTAAATACAATGCCAATATCAAATGAACGAAAAATGATGAAAGCCTCTCACTCCCGCCAAAACATGCGAAGAACAAAATTTTAGTTTACCCTCCCCCAGTAAATGAATTGCTGAAACCCACGAAGAAAACCAAGTTGAAAGTTAAATAATAAATTCAAACAGCAAAAAGTAAAACAGAAAATATACGATTCAAAAAATCCCCAAATAAACCATAAAAAAAAAACATTAATAAGTCCGCGAAAAACATAAAAAGAAATACAATGGCAAACAAGAAGCTCAAAAAAACTGAAATAAATTGAAATAAAAAATAAAAACAATCACTAAAAAAAAAAAAATAAAAAAAAATATTATTAAACAAAACTGCCTATTACCCCCCATGGTTTTACTATAATTTTTAATAATTACTTATAATTATATACAACTATCATCAATCCCCTTATTAACTTCACAAACCCTAAAATATACAATTAATAAAAATCAAATCCCATTTATCATTAACTCAAATTCTCCCCTATAATTACCAACCCTCAAAACAACACTTTTCTATTTTCAAACCTTACAATCCACCAACTTATAATCCTAAAAATAACCTCCATACACTACTTCACCCATATACCAAAAATACTCTAATCAAAATCCTTTAAAAATATACAACACATTATTCAAACAACAAATAACCCAACTTAACAACCTTAATACCACACCACACTCAAAACAACAATAACTTAAACTCCTTACAAAACATAACATTCTAATTAACCTCTACTTAACAAAAGACCATACTTTACAAACTAACTACAACCCTCTTAAAAAAAAATCTAAACAATAAAAGAATCAACCCATACTCACTACTAACTTTTAAAAACATTTACCACCTCTATTTTCAATATACATTCCTTAATCATTCCCCACCACCCCATTAAAACCACATAATTCACCAAACCCCAACCCAATTCTCCTAACATAAAAACATCTAACACACTTAAATATTACCTCCACCTATATCTACTCTTATCCCACTCCCCTCCACCACCCAAACCTATTATTACCAATTGAAAGTAAAAAATAATTAAAATAAATGATAAATAAATTTGAAGAGTTAAGAAAAAAATTATGTTTCCCCCCCCCACAGCACCAAATAAATATGTTTAATATAAAAAAAAAATAAATGATTAAACAAACTTGTTAAAACGGTGGTAAAAAGGAACAAAACATTTGTTAAACCATAATATATATATTATTTAAAAAAAAAAAAATAAAAATTAAATAAAACCAATAAATCGAATAAAAAATGGTAATGGTTTTTGCGTTCCTAAAAAATTAAAAAAAAAAGGGGTAAACCCCAATAAAAAAACTTTTATAAAAAAAGAAAAATAAAAAAATAAACCCAAAATTAAAAAAATAAAAAAAAATAGACCCCACCCAATCACCCCCATGGTTAGAAAATTAACTTTAATTTAATATTGATTAAAAAGTAAAAAATAAAAGAAAAAAAATAAAAATAAAAAAATTAAAAAAAAAAGGAAAAAACATAAAAAAATGAAGAATTAAAAATACTCCAAAACTACTCATCAACATAACTACCCAAATCTCACATACAATCCCCATAACACCACTCCTACAAATAATAAAAACCCATTAACTCCACCCCCCCATAACAAAACATACTAACCCAACTACAACCCCTCCCACATAAACACATCACTAATAAATCTAAAAAAACTCACATCCCCACACACTAAACCCTCATAACCAAACATCCATACCCTAAAACATATTCTTATCTTCCTAAAACCAACCCTACTATACTAACCCATAACCACTTCAAATCCCTCCTAATCCCCCACAAATCACTTCCACTATACAACCATTCCCTTATTATCCTTAATTACCTCTAATTACAATCATCAACTAACCATACAACCTCCCTTACCTCTGAAACAATTACCTCTCCACTATCTCACGCTGTCTAACCCTCACATAAAATGATTTTTTCTCCTGTCTCATTTTAATTAATTTACTGTTACATACACACCTTTAATACTTAGAATTTTCTTACCCATTTTATTCCCAACCTGAAACAAAAAAAAAATAATTACTTAATCGGACAACAGGTAGACATTAATCATAAATAAAATTCGAAAAACAGAAAATTCAATAGTACAAATTAAAACAAAAAGACTTTATTGTTATTAAACGCCCAAAAAACATCTACATAGAACATTTGCCCCCCCAATAGAAAAATGAAAAAAAAAAAAAAAAAAACATGTAGACGTTATTTGAAAACAAAAGATATTAAAAAAACAAAAAAGTAACAAAAATTGGAATTAAAAAATAAAATCAAAAACCACAATTAACCAATAATTAAATTAGATATGATGCTCAATCGAAAAAATAAACTAAATATTGGCTTAGTTTTATTTTGCTGGTCCAGGTTTAACCATTGATTTTCGAATTTAATTAAGAGTTTCATAAAAAAACCGATTTTTTTAGTCATATTTGATTATTTTTTTTTAGCTGAACACCCCCCTTTAAATAATCCACAGCCATTAATTTTAGGGTTTCAAACAGGTAGAATTTACTAAACTACCCCCTGAAAAGCCTTATTTATTTTTAAAAATCAAAATTATTTAAAATAAAAATAATAAAAAGGTGTTAAATTATTAAAACCCAACCTTACCCCCCCTATAATTATGAGCATAATATATAAACTCCAACCGTTAATTCAATTTTCTATAATTATTTTCGAGAGATTTTTTATTATTAAACACAACCATTATTACATAATATTGGAAGATTTGCAAATTTATTCCCCCCCCCCCCCCTCCCCCCCCCCCCCCCAAAACATTTATTTATTAAAGGTTAGATAATTATTAAAACCATGGACAGTGATAAAACGATAATTATAAAAAATTTCAAATTATGTAATCAGCGCAGGGAAATAACATAGGGTCCTCAAGAACAATTATTCTTATATAAAAAGCACAAAAGTTGTTTGGGAAACAGTTAAAATTAAAATTTTGGAATTCCCCCCCCGGATTTTCCCAGTGCAAACATGTAAACATTTAAAATGAAAAGATTTTAACCGGGGGGGGTTAAAAGAAAAGTTAAATTACACTTTTTCCACAACTTTGCTTTCAGTAAACTTCCCCAATATTGAAATTATATTGGTTAACAATCAACATTAGACATTAATGTGTAATTGAAAGTTAGTGATTAACCAAATCAAACCTAGCCCATAGTAACAATTTTACGTGTTAGTGAATATAGGGGGGGGAAAACACACATCATAATTAAATGTTGAAATTGGAATACTTAAAAAATCACAGTTAGAGCTTTATGTGGACAGACAGATTAGGACATAGATGTGCCCCCCCAAAAGTATACGCTAGATGAAATTTGGGGGGGGGGGGGGGGGATTATGAAAAAAAACCAACCGGGGTTGTAATTGTTTTGCCATAGGTTAACAAAAAAAAAGGGTAGGTATCCCCTGAAACCCAGCCCCGGGCCCGAGACCCCCATTAAAATGGCCCTTATTCATATCCAAGTGCGACCTCCAGCTACCCCTTACGACTAACATTTAATTTTACCCATGAACCCCTATGAGATGGAAACCCAAAATTTCGTACAATTTAATTAAAGTTAAATTTAAACTATTTTGGTAATCACAGGTAGGAATTAATATTGAAGAATTAAATTAATCAAATATCATCAAGTGGATACGATTAAACATGCAAGAAGCAAATCGTAATACCAGCAGAAAAGTAGCGTTTAATATTAAGATTAATATTTATTAAAAAAATCAAAACAGTTGACATATAATATTGAAGAGTTAGATATTATTAAACACAACATTAACTACCGAAGTTGAAAAACAGCACTGTGGCCGAATTAAATTTTTTCCCATTTTCAATCCTGTAGTTTTGCACAAGTAAGCTTTGTAGTTTTCGTAATCTGATTTACAGACTTTTTATCGCTCTCTTGACAGACACGTTCCATATTTAAAGATAAATGAATGTACTCAATTACAATAGAACACCGGTTGTAACTCTTCAATATCTAGGTTGTTGCTATTTTAACGGCTCTGCTCAATGGCCGAGGATCTATGACAAAATGTAATTTTCACAATTATATACTGCTTGCGCCCCCAATCTCTATATCAAAATCACAACTTTTCAATCACTGTGCACACCTACGCCATTTTCACTCATGTCCCTCGTCGCTAGATTCTACGCAATTCAAGTGGTTGAAACAACCGCTTTTTCGTGCCTATTCTCAGCAAGTTATATAGACAGAGTGATGCTACACACTCATTTCTTGGTAGTCTTAATACTAGGTTGACCACGGTTAAACAGTTGTAGAGAGATCACGAATTGGTCAACTAACACAAAACGCTGAGAGAAAATATGAACTAATAAATATCAATGTTCCACGCTGTTTTCTATCTAGACATTACCTTGCTTTGGTAATGTCGTTTTCCTTGGTGGCAACTTAAAATCTCGGAACCAGGATCAGAGCGTGTCAAATTCAAGTACATTTTTTCATTGTTTATTACTAAAAATATAGATTGGCGCTCTCTGAGCAGCTTGGCGGTCCAAATGTGATTATTTTGTGAGCCGCTGAACAGCGGCTTGCAGTAGTTAATGTGATAAACAGTAAAGGTATAGTTCTATTAATATGAAGAGGTAGATATGATTAAACAGTAACAAGTAGGACATTAATATTGAAGAGGTAGATATGATTAAACAGTAACAAGTAGGACATTAATATTGAAGAGGTAGATATGATTAAACAGTAACAAGTAGGACATTAATATTGAAGAGGTAGATATGATTAAACAGTAACAAGTAGGACATTAATATTGAAGAGGTAGATATGATTAAACAGTAACAAGTAGGACATTAATATTGAAGAGGTAGATATGATTAAACAGTAACAAGTAGGACATTAATATTGAAGAGGTAGATATGATTAAACAGCAACAGGTAGTACATTAATATTGAAGAGGTAGATATGATTAAACAGTAACAAGTAGGACATTAATATTGAAGAGGTAGATATGATTAAACAGTAACAAGTAGGACATTAATATTGAAGAGGTAGATATGATTAAACAGTAACAGGTAGGACATTAATATTAAAGAGGTAGATATGATTAACAGTAACAAGTAGGACATTAATATTAGGAAGAGGATAGAGATGAGTAACATTACAAGTTTAGGACATTAATATTGAAGAGGTAGATTGATTTAAACAGTATACAAGTAGGGAACATCTAATATTGAAGAGCGTAGATATGATTTAAACCAAGTAACTAGTAAGGACCATTAATATTGAAGGAGGTAGATATGATTTATTAAAACGCAGTAACAGTTAGGACATTAATATTGAAGAGGTCCTGATATGATTTAAAACAGTATGTAGAACAGTTTAGGGACATTAATATTAAAGAGGTTATGATTGAATTAAAACCAGTAATACACAAGGTAGGACATTAATATTGACGAGGTAGTTATGATTCAACCGTAACACCCCCGCGTAAGTACCTTTATATTGATCTGGAAGATGGTAGGATATGATCTTAACCAGTTAACAAAGTAGGGCTACTTTAATATTGAAGAGGTGTAGATATGATTTAATACCTAAAGGAACAAGTTGGACATTATTATTGAAGAGGTAGACTTATGAGTACACAGTAAACACAGTGAGGACATTTAAATAGTTGACAGATGGTTTGACTATAGATTTAAACAGTAACAAGTAGTACATTTAATATATTTGAAGACGCGTAAGTAGTATATGAAATTGTATGAACACAGCCAACAGGCCCTAGTACATTAAAATATTGGAAGCAAGTAGATATGATTAAACTCAGTAAACAAGTAGGACCATTAATATTTGAATGAGGTTGAAATGATTTAAACAGTAACAAGTAGGACCATTATATAATGAAGAGGTAAAAAAACAAAATATAAATGATTACCAACATTAACAGGTATTAGGACATTAATAATAGAAGATGGTAGATATGATTAACACACTAATCACAAGATATGTGGACATTAATATTGAAGAGGTAGATATTGATTAAACCAGTAACCAAGTAGGACATTAATATTGGAAAGGAGGTAGTATATGATTTAACAGTATACAAGTAGGGACATTAATATTTGATAGAGGTAGATATGATTTATACAGTAAACAAGGTAGGACATTAATATTTGAAGTAGGTAAGATATGGATTTAAAACTCAGTAACCAAAGTAGGGACATTAAATATTGAAGAGGTAGATTTGATAAAACTGTAACATGTAGGACATGTAATATTTAAAGAGGAGAAGATATGATTAAAACAGTAACAAGTATGACATTAATATTGAAGAGGTTGATATGATTAAAGACAGAAACAAGTAGGACATTAAATATTGAAGAGGTTAAGTTAATGATTAAAACAGTAGACAAGTAAGGACAATTAAATTATTGAAGAAGGGTTAAGTATTATGGATTAAACAGATAACAAGTAGGTACCATTAATAATTGAAGAGGTAGATATGATTAAACCGTAACAAGTTAGGACATTACTATTTGGAAGAGGTAGATAGGACTAAACAGCAAACAGTTAGTACATTAATAATGCAAGAGGTCGATATGATTAAAACAGTATCAAGTAGGACATTAATATTTGAAGAGGTTAGATATGTAATTAAGCAGCGAACAAGTAAGGGACATTAATGATTGAGGAGGTAAATATTGATTAAAACTAGTTAACAGGTAGGACATTAAATATAAAAGAGGTAGATATGAGTAAACAGTAAACAGGTAGGACATTAATAATTTGAAGAGGATAGATATGAATTAAACAGTAACTAAGTAGGTAACATTAATATTGAAGAGGGTAGATTTGAATAATACAGTAACAGGTATGACATTTATATTAAAGAGGTAGAAATGATTAAACAGTAATCAAGTAGGACATTAATATTGAAGATGTTAGATATGATTTAAACCAGGAAAACAAGTAGGACATTAAATAGTTGAAGAGGTAGATAAGATTAACCAGTAACAATTAGGACATTAATATTGAAGAGGTAGATATGATTAAACATCAACAGGAAGTACATTAACTATTGGTAAGAGGTAGATATGATTTAAAGACAGTAACAAGTAGGACAATTTAAATATTGAAGAGGATAGATATGATTGTAAACAGTAACAAGTAGTGGACATTAATATGGAAGAGGTAGGAAGATAAGATTATAAACAGTAACATGTAGGACCTTAATATTGAAGATTGTAGATATTGATTAAACAGTAACATGTAGGAACATTAATATTTAAAGAGTTTAGATATTATTAAATAACTGTACCAAGTAGTACATTACTAATGTGAAGAGGTAGAAATGGATTAATACAGTAAACATGTCAGGAGACTCAATTAATATTAAAGAGGTAGATATGATTTAAACAGTAACAGGTAGGACAATAAATAGTTGAAGAGGTAGATATGATTAAAACTGCAACTATATTAGGATACATTAATATAATGAAGAGGTTAATAGAGAAAAAGGTCGGTCCCATAGCAGGATACAGTTATAGGGGAGTGAAGTGTGCGAGACACTTCACCATTACTAAGGTCCAGCATCGAGAGGTTGGGTGGACCAAATCCCTTTTCTCACATGCACTTTTCCTTCCCTTTAGCTAAAAAAAGCAGGAGTCAGGTACACAATTTACCGGCATGGTTATACTGGAGCTTGACACTCGCGATGATTTTGAATTGCAGCAAACTTTCGCTGCTCGATAGACCAGCACTCTGTCAATTGGGACGCTCCGTATAACGAGGTAGAGTATGATTAAACAGCAGGCAGGGTAGAACATTCATATTTGAGAGAGGTAGGATATGGGTAGCATGGAAAACTTAACCTAGAGGGAGAAACTTTTACATTTCTCTAAATGAAGTTAGAATATTAGAAACAGGATTCAGTGAAGTCTCTCTGCATTATATTTAGGTGGACCATTAAACCATAGGACTTTTCATCAATAGGGTGGATTGTTTCAGAACAGAGAAGGATTGAAAAATGGTATGACAAGGAATCACTAATGTTGGAAACCCAATGACATGATTAACTAATGTGGAACTGATGATAAGATCCCTAATAGTGAACTGATGACAAGATCACTAATGTGGAACTGGATGGACAAGATTACTATATGGGGATGCTGATGGACAAAGATCCCACTTGATTTGTGAACGAAGACAAGATCAATTAAACTTCATTACTGTCATCACGGCAAGCCCCGTGAAGTGGCGCGGGTTTAGTACCAATTTTACGGGCTCGCCAGTTCAAGTGGCGCGCGACAGGTAACGATAGCTAAAACTAGCGCGTAAAAACGCAGGTTTTTAGCTCACGTAAATAGTAAGAGTTAATTGGGAACTGATGACAAGATCACTAATGTGGAACTGATGACAAGATCACTAATGTGGAACTGATGACAAGATCACTAATGTGGAACTGATGACAAGATCACTAATGTGGAACTGATGACAAGATCACTAATGTGGAACTGAACAGATCCATTAATGTGGAACTGATAACAAGGATCACTAATGTGGAACTGATGACAAGATTACTAATGTGGAAGCTGATGACAAGGGATCACCGATTTGGAACTTGAAGACAAGATCATTAATGGGAACTGTGATGACTAGATCACTAATGTGGAACTAAATGACAAGATCCCTAATGTGGAACTGATGACAAAATCACTGATGTGGAACTGATGGCAAGATCACTGATGTGGAACTGATATGCAAGATCACTGATGTGTGAAACTGATGGCGCACAGATCACTGATGTAGAACTGATGTAAAACAACCAGACAAATATTCGGTGCAACAAGGGGTAAGGAGAAGACATATCTGGATGTTGAATAAGACACTTATTGAGGAAGCCAGATTAATAGCATTAAAAGGTAGTCCCTTTCTTCACCGAATTTTTTGGATCCGAAATACCATCACCAACCAAGATCGGCTTACTTAGAGCAAGCTCAAGAGGACATGTACACCATCATAGCTTGGCAGAAGGGGGAGCTGGAGCTGGGTTGGCCATGTCCTCAGAAGAGACCCCGATGCCATCACAAGAACAGCTATTGATTTGGACCCCTGAAGGAAAACGATAAGAGAGGCCGACCAAAAACAACTTGGCGGAGGACTGTGGAGGCTGAGATGCAAAGAATGAACCAGAGTTGGGGCACTGTACGAAGGATGGCCGCCGACCGAGCAAAGTGGAAACAATTTTGTTGTTGCCCTACAAGACGCCACGTAGGCGTGGATGGCCACTGAGCTGCTTTGACGGTTCGGCGACTAAGGATCAAAGAAAAGAATAAGAAAATTGTTATGCTGGAATCCTGTAGGGTAAGAGGACGACTTAGAAACACATGGTCAACAGAAATGGCAATACCGATAAGAAATGTAGATCAAGAAGATAAGGAAAGATATGAAACAGATGGCACACAGGACATGAAGGACTGATTTTGTAATTTGCTGAAGTTTTTGTGTATCCACACTGAACTGAAAGGATCTGATGATAATAGGACTGCAGAACGAATCGATATAGACCATTCATTGTGGTCAAATTTGGTATAGAACATTCAATGGTCAGATATGGCTTTGTATTGCTACGAAAAGATGTATAACATTAAAAAGGTGTATAGAGGTTCCCATAAGAAATAAAAATATAACAACAACTGTGCACATAAAAACACTTAAAGAGAGCTACTGTGCACATAAAAACATTTAAAGAGAGCGTAATGTGGCACATATAAAAACATATTAAAGACTTCCCTTGTGGCACTTACAGTGTCAGTAATCCCAGAATCCGGAACATTCGAAAACTGAAATATGTCCGCAAATCAAAAGTTTTTGTTGGCTGACTTTTTGGTACGAATTTTTCGTAACCAATGTTTTTGGCAACTTGGGCTACCTTTTGGGCAAGGATTTTGTGGGTTACGTTGGGCAAAATATACTAAAAACCAAAAAAAAAATCCTAGACCACAACAAAGCCATCCCTGGAGCAGTTCAGATCCTTGTGTTGTTTGTTGTTTGTTTAACTAGGGCCGCATAGAGCATCTTGCCTCGTTAGAAAGCCAATAACAAGTTGAAGACTCCTTGGTATTAGCTTACAACTGTAGGAATCTAGCCCTTTTCCTGTGGCTTTTTCTGCCAATTCCGAAGATGTCTTGAGTTGAAGTCATGTTGGCTCCAATTTCCTCCAGCTTGGCATGCATATAAAGGATTCATCACTTCCAATGTCCCAAGCAGTAGGAGTAAGACGTGCGTGGCATACTGTTCATTCCCCGTTATCCGATGAGGCACCTCCTCCAACAATGCATAGCTAAAATAATGTGCTCTGTGTTTCTGGGCAGTCCCAATGGAATTGTCATGTCCCTGCACATAGCCACATCATCAGCCTTCCCCTGGCCTAATCACCTGGGTCCCCATAGTGAGAAACCTTCTGCATGCGCGCCAACCAGGGCAAAAAGCCAATGAAATCGACGTCCTGCGGCTCAAAGTTGACTTCTTCCAAGCAATAGAGGTGTTCAATGCTGTGATTCTCAACTAAGGTTTTCACCCCAGGGGGAATCCCTAGGAAGTAAGTAGAATGATTTTCAATAGTCAAATGAAGATGGTATATTAGCCTCACATTCATAGGTTTCACTTCCCACGTACATATATTAAGGATGACACCAGATATTCCACCATGTCAAAACAGATTGTGGGTAACCAACCTGTGTTAAAATTTTAAAAAAGAACTCATAGTGCAATTGAAGAACATTTAAAGTAAACTCTTGTGCCCAGGTAGTTCCCAAAGGTCCTCTGGCAAGACGTTTTTCCCTGAGGTCCTGCAAGACGTAGTTTCCCTGGGTCTCTGGCAAGACGTAGTTGTTCCCTGAGGTCCTCCTGGCAAGACTAGTTCCCTGAGGTCTCTGCAAGATTGTAGTTCCCTGAGGTCTCTGGCAAGATGTAGTTCCCTGAGGTCTTCTGGCAAGACGTAGTTCCCTGAGGTCTCTGGCAAGATGTAGTTCCTTGAGGTCTCTGGCAAGACACAGAAAGAATATGACTACTGCACCTCAGGCAAGGTCATTCAAGGTGATTAATATGAGGTTGTGCAAGGGGCTGGCAACCTCATCATGTAAACAAGGTGCAGCAGAAACCAATGCTGCAAGAGCATGTGACTGCCTGGTGCAGGTTCCCTACAAGGGGACTAGCTGCAGTGGTGGCTCCATGCTCCATAAGGAACACAAAGGAAAATAATAATGATGATTACTGTGCACATAAGGACATTTATGAGAAGTATTGTGCACATAAGGACATTTACGAGAAGTATTGTGCACATAAGGACATTTACGAGAAGTACTGTGCACATAAGGACATTTAAAGAGAAGTACTGTGCACATAAGAACATTTAAAGAGAAGTACTGTGCACATAAGGACATTTAAAGATAAGTACTGTGCACATAAGAACATTTAAAGAGAGGTATTCAGGCGGGTGTCACAATGACAGTACTCGAAATCCCCCTTCTTTTCTACTTCGTCGGCAAATTGTAACGCTTTCACGTTGATATAAAAGGCCTTCTGCAACATACACGCGTTTCCCAAACACACAATAAAATGTGCTGCCTTTCTAAGAAAAACCTTGAAATATGCAAGTTGACCTAAATTTTAAATTCCATTCATGTCTTTTTTCTACACTGTTGTTACCAAAAACAAAAGACAGATGGACTAAAGGATAGCGAGAAGGGAGAGGCAGAAAGCCGAACACTAAACACGCGTTCTCGCGCGATACACAAATGCTGCCATCACGCGTGTAAGACTACATGCACTAACTTTTTTTTCAGACGGACAGTGATAAATTTACTACCCTTCCCAGAGTTAGGTTTTAAAATCATAAAAAAACGCTTATTAGGAAAGATAACAATAGATGGGTTTACGTTTGAAAACATTACAGTACCCAGACAGCACATCTTCGAAACAGGAGGTAGAAGGAATTGCATATTTTGAACGCAGCCACGTAGCTCTTTTAAATTTGGATATTTGGGTTCCTTTGGGCTTGCTGACAAAGAATATGTAAAACGTTACGCAAATAGTCCAGGAATTAATAAATTATAACCAAAATAAAATAGTGGGGATGCCTGACAACATGGAATCATTTCTGCTCATAAAATTTTTTTATAACGTGTTTGAAAAAACCTTACGTTACAGAAATAGCCTACCATGTAAACTCCAAATTGATTGGAGCGCAACAAATGAAAGACTAACCACGATTGGTCGGGCTATAAATACTATCTTGGTTGTTAGGGAGACGTAGGAAGGTAACATTTTTTCAAACACTTGTCGAAACGTGGCTCGATTGGCCAGACTCGCTGATATAATCACTTAGGAGCGTTAGTTCGAAACCACTTGTTTAAATAAGCTTGATAAAGCAACAGTGCGTTGAAGCCAGCTCATATTTTTGCTAAATAAAAGCCTGGAACATAAGCAGATGGGAATTTGTGCCAGTAAATGTGCCAGAATTCATTGCTAATCAACGTATCTGTGTTTATTCTATGAATTGTGGGACCGTGGTCTTGATGGTATTGAGCAGCACCTGGTCAGAGCTTTGCTGAATCCAGAGTCGGACAGCATACTCCTTGGTCTTTTTAGCTATCAGTGAGGTGTCTCCAGAGCCCAGGGGAGAATTCGAGCAGAGGAGTCCTTTTCCTGCCGCCATCACGCAAGATAAGCTGATTTGGCCAGCTGAGCTCAACATTATGTCCCCTCATCTTGAAATGACTTTGTAAAAAAAACAATTCAGAGGGGAATTTAATTGTCTTAATATCAGAAACTGAGAACATCTCCAATACTAGTCCCAAAAGACAAACTATTGAAGTCATGATGACAAATACCAACAGAGCTTGAACAAAACAAAACCAGTATTACCTCATATTACTACTACACAACTGACACACATAGGATATTTTTAATAATATATGTCACTACAATATTCATATTGATAAAGTCTGTACATATACTTGTAATTATAATTGATTGTGATTCCTGGTTCCTTTGTATTTGAATCAGGACACATATACCTTTATAACAACAATGAATACATATTGTTATTTGAAAAGTTATCAGTGACTCCTTAAGATATTCTCATAGAGTGTTATATGTATGTGAGTGTCACAGTGTTGTCAAGAGTAGTGGATTAAATTAAATTGTTTATCTGTCTGTTGTTGTGACTTACACTTCATCATACACATACCCTAGACACATAACGTAGTCATCACACTATTCCAGAATAATTCTGACTGAGATATAGATATGTGGTAGCAAGTAAGGTTATCTATAATACACTACTCTTAATAGATATAGATACCTTCACAGCTGATCTCAGTCAGTACACTAAGTCCCCTATAAATATTTATAACATCCCACTTCACCACATATATTGGGGTCTCGCTCTTGGGATTTTGAATCTTTCCCTATTAAAAATATTGGGGGTAATTCACTTCAGGGAATATAAGAATTAAAAGGTATCCTTAGGTGGAATTAAATAAGGTTGAGCTCACGGTGCCTGTGTTGTCCATTAGATATATTTAGAGATTAAATTGTTGGTTAGACATTGTAGAAATTTACCTGATAGACAATGGCGGACCTGGCCAAGTTTCGATCTGCTGCTGTTCAGACTGCAAAAGAGTTAGGATTAGATGGGCAAGTTATGGTTGCCTATGTCACTACGGAATGTGACAAATTTATTGAACGCGAAGAAAGAAGATTAGAAAAAGAGGCCGAAAAGAAAGTTAGAGGCGGAGACTAAGAGGTTGCAAGCTGAGGCTGAGACTAAGAGGTTGCAGATTGAGGCTGACAAAGAGGCTAAGAAATTGGAAGCAACAAGAGAAGAAAGAAGATTAGCTGCAGAAAGGAAGAGAAGAAATTAGCTGCAGAGAAGATATAGCTGCAGAAAGGGAAGCAAAAGGAAAAGATTACAAAGGGAACATGAGTTACGACTAAGGGAGTTTGAGTTTCAGGGCCATGCTCCTGAAAATGGTGCCAGTCCCTTTGCCTCTGATGCCACTGCTAGCCAAGGAGCCTCAACCTCAGCTATGAATTTTCATTTAGATCATTTTGTTGAGAAAGACGATGATATAGAGAGCTACCTAAATAGGTCTGAACTATTAGCTACCACGTATGGGTTAGAGAGAGAAAGGTGGAGCTTAAAGTTATCTCAGGGACTTCGTGGGGCAGCTTATGAAGTTTTTGCAAAAATGAGCAGAGGTGATCAGGAAAATTATGACATGCTAAAGCAGGCTCTTTTGTTAAGGTATGAAAAGAATGCAGAATTTTTATAGGAAAAAATTTAGGAATGCTAAACTACTGTCAGGTGAAACCTATCACCAGTTCTCTGCACGAATAGAGACATACTTGGAGAAATGGACTTCTCTGGGGAAAACCCAAGATCTTAAGGAAATGGTCCTTATAGAGCAATTAAGAGAGTCCATGGCTCCAGACCTGAGAAAGTTTCTCATGGAACAAGGTGCAGAGAGGCTGGGTGAGTTGCTAAATGTTGCTGAAAGGTATCATGCAGCTCAAGCAGAGGTAACAGGTAATAAAAAGAAACAAGTGGATAACTTTAGGGCACCACAGAACTTTAATAAATTTGATCCTAGGGATCAAAATAAAGGTAAGCACCAATTTGATAGGCCACGGTATGACAATAAAAATAAATTCCCACAATTCGATGAAAGGAAATATGATGAAAGAAAATCTTTCAACCAAGGAAAAAGGTGGTGTAAGAATTGTCAGATGGACAAACATGACACTGACCGTTGCAGAAGGAAACCTGTGTATATGGCAACCCTTCAGGTCAGGTCGACCTCAAGACAGGAGGAGGATATTATGTTAGATACCACTCCAGAAGAGATGAGGAAGGCACAGGCTGGGGATAAAACACTCAAGCCTTGTTTCAGAAAATTGTCAACTTGTCATACAACTCCAGGCAAGGGAGATTTTTACATGAAAAACAAGTTGATGTATAGGAAGGCCGGAACTAGATCCCATGGTCACGGACAGCTGGTACTTCCTAAAAGATATAGGGCAGACTTAATAAGGAGCCTACATGTGAAACCAGATGGGGACCATGAGAAGATAGGTACCATCATTCAAAAGGTGGCTCACAATTATTATTGGCCCAAACCAAGATGGGACATTGAGAATTTTGTAGAAAGGTGTAGCATAGCACATGAGGGAACACCCACAAGTGGGAACATGGATCAGGACCTGGACACGCCACGGGGCAAAATTAGGCCTGATAATAAAAAAAAAATATAAAAGCCTTGAAAAAGTGGACCAAATGGAATGCACCCATAAGTAGCCCCTGAAGAATTCATCGGTACAAGCTTCAACTTATACTGTTTTACAATGGCATTCCCACTATGCGGAGAGTGCAAAAAGATGTCTTACCCCATCGATTATTCTAGCCGACAATACCCTCACAATCGGACCTTAAAACCAAACGGAGGAAGAAGATGTAGAGAGGAAATCTCTCATCAAGAATTTTAAGATGGGGAGAAAGCCCCAGCCAAGAAGAATTGTGTAGCGGTCGTACGCCAGTGAATGATAATTCTGGGAGGAAAAATCATCACTATAAAGCTTCGAGTGGAAGAGACCATACCGGTGCATGGACAAATAGGTCCACACAATTAAAGGTCCATATGTAGCTTTGTTAAGAAAGTGGACTGATGAAAAGGCAGAGGAAAACATTACATCTTCATACCAATATGTGAATGAGCTGACCACTCGGTTAAAAACTGGCTGGAAACTTGCCAATGAAAATTTGAAACAAGCCAGGAAGAAACATGCTGCCTATTATAACAGGAAGGCGAAAGACAGAGATTTGGCTGTGGGAGAGAAGGTAATGCTTCTTTTGCCCGGGAGTCAGAATAAGTTACAAATTGGATGGCAGGGTCCATATACAGTTCTAGAGAAGGTGTCTAGAACAAATTATAAGATAGATAAGAAGGGGAAAGAAAAAATCTATCATGTGAATCACCTGAAGAAATATTTGGAAAGAGAACATCAGGAAGAGACACACTTGTTGACCTTGTCCATCGCCATGGAGATGAAAAAGGAACCACTTTCATCATTTGAATATCCATTACACCCCTGTGAGACAGCAGCACAGGTGAAAATCAGTACACATTTAACGAAAACTCAGAAAGAGAGAGTGCAACAGGTTCTAAATAATCATGCAGAGGTGTTAACAGACCGACCAGGGCATACAAACCTATTGGAATAATGATATGAAACTGATAGACTTCCACACCTGTCTGTATGAAATACCATATTCGATTCCGTTTGCTAAGGAGAAAGCTTTGAAGGAAGAGATAGACTATCTATTGAAGGAAGGAATTATTTCGCACAGTGAGTCTTCGTATAGTTCCGGTGTTGTACTCTTAAGGAAGCCCTCTGGAGCACATAGACTCTGTATAGATTACAGGAGACTGAATGCTATTACAGAAGGACAGGTGGATCCATTGCCGGATACAACTCAGCTGTTTGCCAGACTAAATAAAGCTAAATATTTCTCAAAAGTGGATTTGAGTAAAGGATACTATCAGATTCCAGTAAAGCCTGAGGTTAGACCATACCTAGCTTTTAGTACTTCAGAAGGACACTATGAGTTTAATAGATTGCCATTTGGATTGAAGAATGCGCCTAGTGTCTTCTCTAGAATGATGAGAAAATTATTGGACCCTCTGAATAATCCCTGTATAACAAATTTCATGGATGATATCCTGATAGCCACAGAAACATTTGAGGAACACATTGACTCTCTGAACATGCTGTTTGATCGACTTAGGGAGGCAAATTTAACAGCCCGACCAACCAAATGTTGCGTTGGATGTAAAGAATTGGAATTTTTGGGACACACAGTTTATCAGGGAAACATGACCCCTGACCCAAAGAATTTAGAGAAACTACAGAAAGCCCCGAGACCACAAACCAAGAAGGACGTGAGATCCTTTGTCTCATTATGTGGTTTCTACCAGAAGTATATCAAAAACTTTAATTCCATATGTGCACCGTTAACTGAATTGACACGTAAAGGACATCCAGATCGCATTACCTGGACACCACAATGTGAAATGACTTACCAAGAATTGAAGGAAAAGCTCACAAGTAAACCCATTTTGAAATTACCTGACTTAAGTCAAGAATTCATAGTAAGGACGGATGCAAGTAATATTGGGTTAGGTGCAACTCTACTACAGAAATCAGATGCATTGGATGGGGAATTAAGCCCAGTGGCATATGCTAGCAGAAAGTTGAATAAAGCTGAAATCAACTACTCAACTAGCGAAAAAGAATGTCTTGCAGTAATATGGGCGATAAAGAAATTCAATATTTATCTATATGGGAAGGCATTTAAGTTGCAAACAGACCACAAACCTTTATCGTTTCTAGCACAGGCTAGGCATGAGAACTCCAGGTTACTCCGATGGTCTTTACTTTTGGCTCCATATAATTTTAGCATTGAGTATATATCTGGAAAAACAAATTTGGGAGCGGATTTTTTAAGCCGCCATCCGTGTGATGAGAATCACCGTAAACCCCAGAAATAATAATAAATTTCTCTATGTGTATATAGAATAAAGGACTGACATATAATGTCTGTTTTAAGAGGGGAGATGTCGTGGAATATTCTAATCCACATATATAAATTATCAAGTAAATATAAAGCCTAATAATACATATAATAAATAAAGGAAGAAGAATGGTAAAGAACAGTGCTGTCACAATGACAGTACTCGAAATCCCCCTTGTTTTCTACTTCGTCGGCAAATTGTAACGCTTTCACGTTGATATTAAAGGCCTTCTGCAACATACACGCGTTTCCCAAACACACAATAAAATGTGCTGCCTTTCTAAGAAAAACCTTGAAATATGCAAGTTGACCTAAATTTTAAATTCCATTCATGTCTTTTTCTACACTATGTTACCAAAAACAAAAGACAGATGGACTAAAGGATAGCGAGAAGGGAGAGGCAGAAAGCCGAACACTAAACACGCGTCGCGCGATACACAAATGCTGCCATCACGCGTGTAAGACTACATGCACTAACTTTTTTTCGGACGGACAGTGATAAATTCACTACCCTTCCCAGAGTTAGGTTTTAAAATCACAAAAAACGCTTATTAGGAAAGATAACAATAGATGGGTTTACGTTTGAAAACATTACAGTACCCAGACAGCACATCTTCGAAACAGGAGGAGAAGAATTGCATATTTTGAACGCAGCCACGTAGCTCTTTTAAATTTGGATATTTGGGTTCCTTAGGGCTTGCTGACAAAGAATATGTAAAACGTTACGCAAATAGTCCAGGAATTAATAAATTATAACCAAAATAAAATAGTGGGGATGCCTGACAACATGATATCATTTCTGCTCATAAAATTTTTTTATAACGTGTTTGAAAAAAACCTTACGTTACAGAAATAGCCTACCATGTAAACTCCAAATTGATTGGAGCGCAACAAATGAAAGACTAACCACGATTGGTCGGGCTATAAATACTATCTTGGTTGTTAGGGAGACGTAGGAAGGTAACTTTTTTTCAAACACTTGTCGAAACGTGGCTCGATTGGCCAGACTCGCTGATATACTCACTTAGGAGCGTTAGTTCGAAACCACTTGTTTAAATAAGCTTGATAAAGCAACAGTGCGTTGAAGCCAGCTCATATTTTTGCTAAATAAAAGCCTGGAACATAAGCAGATGGGAATTTGTGCCAGTAAATGTGCCAGAATTCATTGCTAATCAAACGTATCTGTGTTTGTTTTCTATGAATTGTGGGACCGTGGTCTTGATGGTTTACTACCAGGAACTGAGGAACATAGCTTTGCCCAATACTTATAGTCCAATAGAACAAACTAATTGAAGTCCATGATGACAAGGTACTCCAAGCCAGAGTTTGACAACACACAAAAAACCACAGTATTAGCTCTTCATTACACACTACAACAATGATCTATACATAGGATACCATTTTAATAATATATGATCACTGAAAGAGATTCATATTGATAAAGGTCTGTCACCCATAATAACTTGTAATTAAAATTTGAATGTGATTCCCTGGTTCCTAGTGTTCTTTGAATTCAGGGACAACCAATATACCATTATGACAACAATGAATACATATTGTTATTTGAAAAGTTATCAGTGACTCCTTAAGATATTCTCATAGAGTGTTATATGTATGTGAGTGTCACAGTGTTGTCAAGTGTAGTGGATTAAATTAAATTGTTTATCTGTCTGTTGTTGTGACTTACACTTCATCATACACATACCCTAGACACATAACGTAGTCATCACACTATTCCAGAATAATTCTGACTGTGATATATAGATATGTGGTAGCAAGTAAGGTTATCTATAATACACTACTCTTAATAGATATAGATACCTTCACAGCTGATCTCAGT
>JAMPIV010002164.1:0-131216 GCA_024509875.1 Oreohelix idahoensis
GCCGAATAGGAATGTCAGCAGCCTGGATAGGCGCAGCATGTCGTGGTCCTCTAGATTTGACCTCCTGACATACCTTGCATGATCGGCAGTAAATACGAATGTCCTTATTGACAAAAGGCCAAAAGAAAGCCGCAAGGACTCTCGACTTCGTACGGGAAAAACCCATATGTCCAGCACATTGCGAGTCATGAGCATGTTGTAATATTTGCACTCTCATGCTCTTGGGAACAAGAATTTGCGAATGTGCCGACGTAGTCGAATCTTGTACCATACGTACAAGTACGCCGTTTCTCATTGCAATCCAAGATTTTCTATTTGTATCCTGATTCGGATCACCTTTCTTCGCAAGAACGAAGAATTTTTTTTTAAAGAAGGATCTTCTTCTTGCAATTTTATGAAAGAGTCACGAGTGATTACTAAGTGACTATCTTGGCTATCAACTTCATTATCACTATTCAGTGAAGTTTCGGGTGTTTGTAGAGCTTGTGCTCTTGTAACTACTGCATTTGTAGCTTGCATGTTATTATCTTCCCAAGCAGCAATCTGCTGTGGGGTACACTCCCTAACTCCGTGAATACGACCAATAATAAGGTCCGCAATAGGATTAGGTAAGAGACAAGCATGCACATCTCCAGTAAAGAAAGGAGTGGCAATGCGAATTACAGCAGTAGGATATTTTTCTAGAGTGCCGCCAAATGTGACACATTTAATAACCCTTCCTGTAGCACAAGATGGATCTACAAGCGATTGTCTAACACCAATAGTGGTGCATCCGGAATCGAAAAGTAGTGAGACCGGAGTATCATTAACAAGACCCTTATGTAGAATTAAAGAACCCCTCCCGTCATGCGCAACAGCAGCAGGAAGAGCGGGAAGTGGGTGACCACAACTCAAAGTAGTTATGGTACCCGGTTCGAATAAAGTACTGCATTGGGGGCATTTGTTTGCTCTCTCAAAGTCAAAAGCAGAACCAGTGACAGCGTCAAAGTTTTTACTATCAACAACATGATTACAGGCTCCCTCAGTTTCCTGTTGTACAGCATTAGCCTGCTGATATCTCTTTTTTTTGTGTTGAGATCTACCCCGACTATTATTACCTCTGAAGTTATCAGAGTTATTATTATCTCTGCAGTTATTATTGTCTCTATTGTAATTGTTATCCTGGTTCGAATTCCAGTTTCCACGATTACTATCATGTTCACATTGATGCGAACATCTATTTGTTTGGTTCTGAGGTCTTCGGCAGGAATAACCTCTATTACCATATCCTCTTTTGAAATGCTTATAATTATTAGGGTGATAGTAACGAGTACTATCAGGTTGTCTCCAATTCTTCGAAGAAGAATCACCATGAAATTGATTTCCATGATTTTGACAGAAATTACCGCTACTCTTTCTATCAAAATTTTGTTGGAATCTACGAGCAAAGTTTTGGCCATACGGAGCTGCCGAAGCAACTGGTAAACCTTCTTTCACCTTAGAGTTACCCATGGTTATGTGTGGGTGCGCAGTTACGTATTGGCAACAGAAATCTTCCATTTCTTTTATTGTTTTAGGTTTACGTTCATGAAGGAAAGCAAGGAAAGACTCATTGACAGACGACATGACTTTGTCTCTAAGTATTAAGTCCATAAGTCCTTCATAAGTTTTTTCCGTCTTAGATAGTTCAACCCATCGTGAGAAAGTAATGCGTATTCTTGCAATAAACTCGGAGAATTCAACTCCATTTTCAGGTAACATGTTTTTAAATTGTAGACGATAGCCGTCTTCGTTAAGCTGATATTTCTTTAACAAAGCGGCCCTGACAACCTCATAATTGTTCTTGTCAGGTTCATCCACCATATTTAATATACTTAGAGCTTTACCTGTCAGTATCCCTGATAACTGATAAACATATTTTGCTTTGTCTATGTTATGAGCTGTACATGCTTGTTCAAATCTGTCCAGATAGAACATTATGTCATCACTGGAAGGACTAAATGTTGGTAACTTAATCTTAAAAGTATCATTATTAGCCTTACCAGAAGATGAACCCTTGTTTGAATCATTACCATTACTCATGCTTGTCAATTTCAATTTTTCCAACTCTAAAGCTAAGACCTTTTCTTCATGTTCCATTTTTGCTTTCTCTTTCCTCTCATCAGACTCTCTCTGTAATCTTCTTTCCTCAGCCTGAGCCTCTTTTTGAAGTCATTTTCAGCTTCTTTTTCAGCTTTTATTTTTCTTTTTCAAGTCTTTTATTTTCAGCCTCTTTTTCAAGTCTTTTATTTTCAGCCTCTTTTTGAAGTCTTTCAGCTTCTAGCTGTAGCTGGAGTTTTCTCTCCTCAGCTTCTGATTCCCTTTTTTGTTTTTCCATTTCCATTTGGAATCTTTTTTCATCCACCTGCATCTGCAGTTTCTTTTGTTCAGCTTCCATTGCTTTATCATATCGAGCAGTTGCAAATTCTTCTAACTTATCACCAGTCTTCCCAAGCAATTTACCCTGCTCAATAAAGTGCTCAAATGTAGACATGTTGTCTAACATATGAGTCCAAAACCTGAAATAATTAACTAATTTATTTCAAACCTAAGTGTAACAAGTCTTAATTAAGCACTTGTATATTCACATCACATTATATTATCCCAGTCTCTGTGGGAAACAAGTCTCCAATCAAAGAACTTGTATATGAAATATCAGCACTCAATTCTTGATCATAAGTGCACTTCTCATTCAATAGTGCACGACACTATTCATCATTCATTTATCATCAGTGTAGTAGTAACAGTGCATTAGCATAGCCCATTAACTAATTACTATAACTGTAAACAATGACTATGTAAACACATGCAGAATGTAAACATTGAAAATGTAAACAATGCAAACAATGTAAACAATAACAATGTAAACAATAACAAAGATCAGCAACAATACAAAAACGTTCGCAGAAATCAACTAAAAATAAAGCAGAAATTAATGAAATATCACAAAAAATGTGACGATATCTGCGCTATAATTAAACAAAATACATGACACCACAGTGTATAAACAAAAATGTTGTATGAAACTAAATTATAGACAAGAGTAGGCTAACAAATACAAACAAATCAAAACAAAACTAAAGAATGCGAAATAATAACGAAAACAATATTAAAACATGTCATCACAGCTAACATAAATAGCAACAGAAGTCGCTTAGCAAATTCCAGTATCGGAAATTTGCAAACCCTACAGAAAACGCTCACAATAGACGACCTCTATGACGTGGCATAATCTAACGGAGACACCACCCAACCGAGAACCCGCTGAAATATAAACATATAAATATACAAATAACATATAGACATATAACATATAGAATGAGATGATACACAGAAGACTCAGCAGAAGTATAAGGGCACAGTTTACATACAAACAGGCCACTTAACTTATAGGCTTCCAATCGTAGAACAGCAGAAAAAACGGATGTCAATCAACGTCCTAAAGAGCGAAGCTCCAACGATGATGGCACATCTGAACTGCTTCCACTGCTAACACGATGGTACAAGAGCTTCTGAAATACTGTGTGTTGAGTTGTTTCGGCACTTGACCTTCTAATCCAAAAGTAAGTTGATGGAAATCGGTACTTGGCCTTCTTCAGAAAACAACCCGTTTCAACCGGCACTTGACCTTCACAAAAACGACAGCACTGGAACCTTGACAGCAGCAACTTGCTTGACTTGCGTAAAAGATAACAGCAGTCCGAGTTATCCGGCAACATGTAACAACGCCGGGTACTGTCAAATTCTTGTTTCCGTCAAAAAGTTGAAATTTTGACTTTTACCGGGCAACGCCGAGTACTTTGAAAATTTTGAAGATGTTGACTGTATTGAAGAATGTTAATTTCTTGAAGGATGCTGATGAATTCTTGTTGAAAATGAAGTGGGTAAGGGACCCCGTGTTTGCTGGTACCAGAATCAAACCAGCTTATGGCCACCAAATGATGCGTGATGCCATATGATGATGGATGGTATCCGCATGTCTGGTTTTGTGTAGTGTGCAGATGTGTTCAGTCAAACAATGTTCATACAAAAATAACAGGGCAATCCACATAGGACGTCAGTAAACTCACGACGTATAAAGTCAATGATTCTTGAAACAGCCGTTGACGTTTTTCTTCATTATTTATTGTGGACGCCACAGTGACAAAATGGTTACGCGAATATGTAGGCACATCAAACAGTCATTATCACAGCAACATTCAATACAGCAATAGACGGTAGACAGCATTACAATGATGAGTCAGATGCATGTTATATTTCATAGTGCTGTAAATGTAGTCAGGTGAAAAACTCCATCCTTTTCTATAACAGCCAGGAGATAACCAGATGTATGAGATCAGTTCACTCTCCTTAGTCTGACTTCAGCAAGACAGACACGTCTGCCGAAGTATAAATAATGTCCTCAAAAATATCCTCTAGATAATAAAGGTTTTCCAAACCTAGTTCATTTAACAAAGTAGCAAGTAATGGTCCTTGGGACATGCATCAACCGATGCAGTACAATACAGCGACATGTGAGCTGGGAAAACATCTCGTGACGACGACTTTCGAAGACAGGCTATGAATCGAAATCGCTCACGACCCAAAATCGATAGAGTTAATGAAAAGTCAATTTACCTTGCCTTCAGGAAATACACAGAAATATCACGCCTCCCGACATGTGGGAAACACTAGAGGTATTATCTCGAATAAACGAAATATCCATTAAGAGGACTACACATCTCTGACAGAACAAAAAATAGCGGAGATCCCCTCTTCAACGAGGCATCTCTTTCGCCATTCAAATCGCTCACTCCACTAGTGGTGGGCGGAAACCGATCGACCAAAAAACAAGACCAGTCATGCGCAGTCCAGCGCAAAAAGACCACAGCTCAAAACTTAACTGCATTCAATACCAACGCGGGAAGACAAATGCTTACCGAGCCCCTGGATTTTATATATATTTGCAGTGATTTCTATTTCTGTGCAAAGCGGTAATATATATTGTGTAAAGTGATCAGTGGTCTAGCTCAGTCATTCTATTTAAAGGGATGCTGTGTTAATTTAAATCTATTTAATTAAACCATCTCAAGAGTTCCAGTTTTAAATATAATGATCTATCTATTATATTATTTCAAAAGATAATAGATGCTTAAATTAACTTTTAAAGTCGCGAAGGAATTTATAATTAATAAATTCAGTTAAGTCCTAGTTTTATAGATGTGGGTTTTTAACCACTAGAATTCGCGCAGTGTTTATTAAATACATAATTAAATACTCGAGTGTATTATAGGCTTAACGGGAAATTCATCGCGCTTTAGAAGGTTATTTGTTTTCGGTATATTACATGTCTTTTTTTTTTCTTTCATACAGAGTGATCGTAACCTGTGCGATCCCAGCATTAAGAAAGCAATAAAGAAATCAATCTAAGCAAAGCAAAGCATAAACAGTGTGTAGAGTTCCCCTGACGCAGAACTTGTTGAGACTGTGTAAATTTTTAATCTTTGAGGCGATTCTATGTTTGGAATTCCGCTATCTAACTTATAGCAAAGAAAGCACACCCAAAGACAAATTTAACGCACCATCAAAAAACTTAAGTCGTAACGGGAAGAAGAACACTGGCCCGAGCTTTGTTAGTTTACTGACACAGAGAGTTAATTCATAATTTCCTGAACAGTGATGTGACTAGTTTTCTCACTGGACTTAAACCATACCTCACGGATAAAGTGTACCAGCACGCGTAAGAATTTTATTATCAGCGGCATAGTCAAATAGACCACACCATCCTCACCCCGGTATCAGAGACCGTGCCCTCCCATAGAAACTGTTATTAAGAAAAGAGACACAACTACAGATTCATTTTCCAGCGATTACGGGATCCTTTTATGTGCTGACCGCCTACCCGATAATCTGGGGCTAGAACTTGAACAAACACTCATACATTTAGTTGAGGTGTAACTGCTGGTGTGTTATTCTATGGAGTGCAAGATTTTTTCACAATCGGTAAGTGAGAGCAAGATGAGTGAAGGCCTTTGCTAGCGCGTGTATGAATGACAGGAAATTAATTCTTTTGTGTGACCATTTTGTTAACTTGCTTACCTGGTAACATATATCTTTTCTGTATACCCTACATTGTTCCTTTAAGTGGGATAGTTGATAATTTGTTAACTCTGTTTAAAACCACCTCCTTTCCATTTGCTTAGTAAAGGGAAGAACAGCTGGGAAGAACATGTTTTTTTTCTATCACTTATACCTAACTTGGTAACACCTCTTTCAGAGTAATTAACTTTACTGTTAGGTTAACGTACCTATGTTCCTGATATTATCTATCTTTGGACTGGGTTTATCTTTGTCTAATAAGCGGGAAGGGCTTAGTCGATACCAATCTTCTTCACCCCTTCCAAACTTGTTATTTGCATTTGTGTACTTATGATAATTTATGTAATATCTGATATTTTTAGTGATTGATGTTTAAAGTGAATAAAATCACCTAAACTCATTTAGTTCTGTGTGTTGGATATACCCAAAGCCCAACATTTCCCCTATTCGTTTATTATAGTTTGTATCAACGTCGTGTGTGTGTTTGAAAACACCGAATCGGTGTGCGCGCAGATGCGAGTCTGGAAAACTGGCAAATAATTGTTTGACCAGGAGAGTGAAAGAGAAGATTGAGAGACACGATTTGTCGTAAATAAGTCTGTCTTTACTCTCCTCCAGCACGCTGTGAAGTAACTATTTAATCTCTACATTTTCTATCACTGAGCTTTCCATCATCATTTTCCACTCTAAACCGGACCACTATTTCTACGACTCTTTTCTCTCAAAATAAATTTACGACAGTCTACATGTTCCCAGACATGTTCAATGGTATTCAAGTCAGGGGACAGAGCTGTTCAAGGGTCGAGGATGTTGACACTAGCTGCATTGAAGTAGTTTAGGGTTGCTACAGCTCTGTACCCTTGGTTTATCACTTCTGGGCCTACCTTGAGTTGTCCCTGTGGTGTGCCATTGTGTGTGCAAGTTCCTAAGTGTATCTCGGCAAACACCGAAGTATCAGGCAACGTCACTAACATATGATTCTGCAACCAGCTGTCCTACAGCTTGGTTACGCATGGTGAACTTAAGGTACAGTCGACACTAAATGCTGTTTACTGGCAAGTGCGATCTCCAAAGCAGAGGAATCCGTCGGTAAAACTAACCCGTCACATACGGAGGGCGCGTGCCACTCGAAAAACGTATTTTTGGCGTGTAGCACGTGCTGCACGCACAGCTTATTATTACGGCTTGTACTTACTTACGTACGTAGTGGTTTCCCTTCTACCGTGAGGTGTAGAGGTTTGGAAGAGAGAGCGCCATACTATTCTATCGACTGTCTTCTTCCTGGCCTGGTTCCATTCTAGTCATCGGTCCTTCAAAGATTGTCTAATGTTGTCCTCCCAGCGGATTCTGGGTCGTCCTGGAGGTCTGGATCCCTGGCTCTTAGTTTCCAATGCTTGTCGTGGTAGCTGATCCTCTCCCATTCTGCAGACATGGCCAAAACATCTTAGTTGGGACTGTTCTACTTGGGTCTGCAAGGGTTGGGTTTTTAGGCCTTTACGTATCGTCTGGTTGCGGACTATGTCTCTTCTTGTTACTTCAACCATCTTCCTCAGATACCTCATTTCTGAGGTTTGGATCTGGCTTTTGTGGGTTGTAGTCATTGCCCTAGACTCGCATCCATATGTCAAGATTGGGACATAAGTGGAGAGGTATACAGCCATCTTCGTTTTCTTACCAACTTCTCTTTTGCTGAGGAATCCTCGATTTATGGCTTTAAAAAGTCTCCCAGCTGCTACTCTTCGTGTAGCCAACTCTTCTTTGACGGCTCCCTTTCGGTCTATGACAGTTCCGATGTATTTAAAGTGGTCGACCTACTCCAGGACCTGTTCTCCCAGCTTAATCTGATGCCTTCTTTCCTCTCGTGATATCACCATGGTTTTTGTTTTAGAGCTCCTTATGACCATCCCTCTCTTCTCCAGCTCTTCCTTCCAGACTTGCAGGTTGGACTTAAGATGTGCCTCTGATTTAGAAATCAGGGCAACATCATCAGCAAATGCCAGCTCTGAAATACAGACCTGTCTCATCTTCCAGTACCCCACTGAATACTTTCTTGTTTTCTCCTTACATGTCTTGATGACATCGTCCATGAGGAGTATGAAAAGATAAGGTGACAGGATATCAACTTGTCTTATACCTGTGATGGTGCTGAACTATTCTGACTTATAGTTTGCCGTTCTCACATAATTTATGTAAGCTCTGTATAGCATGAATCAGAGATGCTGGAATGTTCTTCCTTGCCAAACAATCCCAAAGTTTGCTCCAGGGGACCTTGTCAAACGCCTTTTCCAGATCTAAGAAACACAGATGGATCTCACTCTTATACTCAATGACCTTTTCACTCAGCTGTCTGAGTATGAAGATTAGGTCTCGAGTACTTTGGTCTGCTCGGAAACAACACTGGACCTCATCCATTTGTGGCTCAGCTAGGCGTCTGAGTCTCTGCTCCAAGATTCTAGAGTATATTTTAACAGGGACGCTAAGAAGGGAAATACCTCTATGGTTTCCACATTATCAGTTGTCACCTATTTTGAAAATCGGTATTATGATTGCAATCTCCAAATCCTTTGGTATGGCCTTGTTGCACCAAGCTGCCTGTAGGACCCTCAGGAGTAATAGGATACGAAGATTTGTCAGTTCATATGTGTCTGTAACATCTGCTGTCAGAACTACTACAGTCTGAGGCAGTCAGATGGGCAGGCTGTCATCTTAACAAAAATGTATCTCTATAGTGCATTGTAATCCATCTATAACTCGTCCAAGTTAGCTTAAAAAAACGTCCAATAATACATTTATTAAAACTCATCTAACTCCAGTTCAACAAATAATATCTCATATGTCAGCATAGTTAACAAAATCAAAATATTTTACATTCGTACAAGGTCGACACCGAATCTGCCTTCTGAGACGAAGATTTGTCAGTTCATATGTGTCTATAACATCTGCTGTCAGAACCACTACAGTCTAAGGCAGTCAGATGGGCAGTCTATTATCTTACCATTAATATCTCTATGGTGCATGAAAAGAAAGGGAATGGAAACATCATGTCAGGGGTGAAAGTGCTCAGCTGGTCAGCCTGATACGCACCGTCTCAGGAAGCAATTATAGATTATAGTAGTACCGTCAAATGCAATGTCAGATTTGACTGGCAGCGTAACTGGTCCATGAAGAAGTTATCAGTCCTACTGAACTATCTGTCACGTGATTACGCAAAGGCAGAAACGTTCAATCACTAGCAATATCACAATTGCATTATCAGTATGTGTATCATCATCAAAGGTAATTATCACCACTTGTATAGTATGATCATCAGAGACTATCTCTTTTCTTCAATCTCATAATCTCATTTTCGTGCAAAAATTTGCAATCTTACTGAACTATCTGTCACGTGGCTACGTAAAGGCAGAAACGTTCAATTAACAACAATGCCAGAATTCATTATTAGCATATGCATCATATTCAAACAGAAGTTGCACAATGTATGTGGTATTTTATTTTCTTCAATGTATTATCCATTTCAGCTGCAATCACAAAACCAGTCAATACGCATATCTGAACAGTTAGGGGCGGGTCATTGGGGAATGAAGTGATGCTATGGGATACATGGGGAACAATGGGTGCAAAAGTAGTCATCTGAGTGAACCCATGAATAGGTGTGTGGGTGCCTCAGGGATATTAGTACTAGTATCAATGTCAACATTCTCATCAATCTGTTGCCGTCTATTTCATCTAAATTTTATTTATGGTTAAAAATCAATAAACAGACTATAATAATAACACAATAATAATAATGACTCCAAAAATACCATCAGTAAATCTGATATCTGGGTGTGGTGAATTCTATCAGAGGGGTGTCAATAATAGCTAGTTCAGAAGTTAAAGAAGAACAGTCAATAAGGTCTGTTGTAAGTAAGGTGAGAGAATTTGTAAGTGTGGTCTCTGTAAGGAAACAAAGAAATCAAAGGTTTCCAGATTACAAAAGAATTGTAATTCAAGTTGATGAAGACATTTATGAATGGGAAATCTTAAGTCCTGAATATAGTGTCAGAGTAAGAAAAGGGAAACGAGTAAGATGAGGGGGTGTGAAGGGTGGAATGGAAAAAAAAGAAGGTCTTATTCATCCTATAATGTTGGGGCAATGTTTGATGTATAAACATTGTAAATAACCACAATGTGACATTTTCATCATACTCAATTTTAAAATCTGCGAAGTGGTCCAATTTCACTATATTTAAAAAAAATGGCCATTGCACAATCAGGATGGGCCTGAACATGGTGAGAAAAAATCTAATTTTTTTTATTAACAGTGACATTATACACTAAAAAATGTGGTTATACACTCATAATATAATCTGTGGAGAGAAATGACATAATATGGCAACCATGTTTATCAATTACAATATCATGGGCGTTTCACTTATAATCTGGCAGGGGATGAGTGATAGAATCGCTATGATAAAGGAAAAATACAGGTATAGAGGAGAGAATAGAATGTACTCGATATAGGTAATAGGTGTCATCAGTGATAATGAACAGAGCGACAATCAGTGCATAATGCAAAAGTACAGCGTGAATATCCAAAGATTCATGTAAAAAGAACGAGTTTATCTCTGGAACGGTGGGGGAACAAGGATTGGAAGGGGAAAAGAGTGAAAGGTGATCAAATCTCAATGTGTGAATCAATAGTATCAAGATTGTTCTGAATCCACATGAGTAACTCTGTAGACTTGACTCCAAGGTTATGAATGTGTTGAACGTAACATCGGGACTATCTTTAACTAGTATGGTCATTTAACTTGTCAACTGCAATCTCTGTAGCAATGCATAAGTTGTTCAACAACCGAATTTTAATTCTTTTATTTCAATTTAATACTTGTATGATAATATGGCATACTCTGTAATATAACCCATGGTAACATTATCACCTAATACTCGTATAATCTGCCCTAGATGTGGAGTCAAAAACATGATTAATGAAAGTGGATAACATACTTATAACAGGTGTCAGTAAAAATATAAAAAATAAGGTGGTTGCTCTGGATAACGATCTGATCCTCAGCAGTTACCTCACCGTGGAAAATCTGATACAGATGTTGCTGTGAAAATTCAAATCAGGCACTGGATCATCGGGGAACTGTCATCTTCTAGTAAGCTGAAAAAAAATTGTACGGGGGACGTTTGCGGCAAAAAAAAGTAATGCGAGAGACGTAATTGGTCACCAAAAGAAATTCGAGACGTAATTGGTCACAAAAATAATATTTCGAGACGTAATCGGCCAAAAATATAAATATGCGTTGGTAAAAAGAAAATATAACACATCTGCGTTGATTGTACTTGTATTGACAAGCACAGTGAGACAAAACTGGTGTGCTTGTGGTGAAGTGGGATGTTATAAATATGTATAGGGGTCTTAGTGTACTGACTGAGATCAGCTGTGAAGGTATATATATCTAATAAGAGTAGTGTATGATATATAACCTTACTTGCTGCCACATATGTATACCTCAGTCAGAATTATTCTGGAATAGTGTGATGACTACGTTGTATGTCTAGGGTATGTGTATGATGAAGTGTAAGTCATAACAACAACAGACAGATAAACAATTTAATTTATTCCACCACACTTGACAACACTGTGACACTCACATACATATAACACTCTAAAGGATATCTTAAAGGAGTCACTGATAACTTTTCAAATAACAATATGTATTCATTGCTGTTATGAATGAATATGTGTCCTGATTCAAATACAAAGGGAACCAGGAATCACAATCAATTTTACTTACAAGTTATATGTACAGAATTTATCAATAAGAATATTGTAATGACATATATTATTAAAAGTATCCTATGTGTGTCAGTTGTGTAGTAGTAAGATGAGGTAATACTGGTTTTGTTTTGTTCAAGCTCTGTTGGTATTTGTCATCATGACTTCAATAGTTTGTCTTTATTGGACCCAGTATTGGAGATGTTCTCAGTTCCTGATATTAAAACAATTTAATTCCCCTCTTAATGTTATTTTTACAAGGTCATTTTAAGATGGGGGTACATAATTTTGAGCTCAGCTGGCCACATCAGCTTATCTTGCGTGATGGCGGCAGGAAAAGACTCCTCTGCTCGATTTCTCCCCTGGGCTCTGGAGACACCTCACTGATAGCTAAATGGACCAAGGAGTATGCTGTCCGACTCTGGATTCAGCAAAGCTCTGACCAGGTGCTGCTCAATACCATCAAGACCACGGTCCCTGAAAACAAGAAGGATGTACCTTCTACTTCATAACTAATTTATACTCTCTTTTTACACTGAGCACAATACATCACAAACATTGAGTTCAGAGCGTTAGGCCAACTGTCAGCTTCATCTGAAATACTTTATACCAGTATTAACCTCCTTAATGGTTACTACGCCTCTGCACTTCCAGCATTATTTCTGTCTAATCAATAATCTAGGTGTCAGTGTACTGTTTGGCCATTCCATGCAGTTTTACTTTCCTCCGACACCTTCTGTTCAGGCTGGAGCATTATAGGCTTTACATCATGTTTGCTACTGAACTACACATATATACAGGCATAAATTAACAATTCACATTCAATTTTCATTAAAAGATACTGAATGTTTCAAGCTTACCACAATTCATGGAAACAAACACAGATACGTTGATTAGCAATGAATTCTGGCACAAATACTGGCACAAATTCCCATCTGCTTATGTTCCAGGCTTTTATTTAGCAAAAATATGAGCTGGCTTCAACGCACTGTTGCTTTATCAAGCTTATTTGACTAGTGGTCTCGAACTAACGCTCCTAAGTGAGTATATCAGCGAGTCTGGCCAATGGAGCCACGTTTCGACAAGTGTTTGAAAAAATTTTAACTTCCTACGTCTCCCCTAACAACCAAAGATAGTATTTATAGTCCGACTAATCGTGTTTAGCCTTACATATCATTCCAGCCAATCAGTTTAAATGTAACTTGTGGCCCATTTCCCGTACAATGGTGGTGTAAAAAAATCTACCACTGAGCGATTCTGATTTTGGGTGTTGTCTGACAGCACCATCATTTTATTTTGGCTATAACTTGTTAATTCCTAGACTATTTGCATAACGTTGTACATATTCTTTGTCAGCAAACCCTAAGGAACCCAAATATATATATTTAATAGAGCTAAAATGCTGCGTTCAAAATATGCAATTCCTTCTACCTCCTGTTTCGAAGATGTGCTGTCTGGGTACTGTAATGTTTTCAAACGTAAACCCATCTATTGTCATCTTTCTAATAAGAGTTTTTCAGGATTTAAAAACCTAACTCTGGGAAGGTTAGTGTTTTTATCACTGTCCGTCCGAAAAAGTTAGTGCATGTGGCCTTACACGCGTGATAGTAGTAATTGTGTATCGCGCGACGCGTGTTTTGTGTTGCACGTGTTCGGCTTTATGCCTCTCCCTTCTCTCTATCCTTTAGTCCATCTGTCTTTAGTTACGCCGTGTATAAAATGGAATGAATGAAATATTTAAATTAGGTCATTGATCAGCTTGGTATCTCAATGTTTTTCCAAGAAATACAGCACACGTTTCATTGAAGAAAGCGGGTAATAATATAGTAGGCTTTTACTATCAACGTGAAAGCGTTACAATTTGCAGACGAAGCATAAAACAAAGGGGATTTCGAGTACATTCCTTGTGACAGCACTGTTATTTTACCATTGCTCTTTTCTTTATTAGATTTATTTGTTAGGCTTTATATTTACCTTTTAATTTATATATGTGGATTAGAATATTCCACGACATCTCCCCTCTTAAAACAGACATCCCATGTCAGTCCTTTATTCTATATACACATAGATAAATGTAAGTCAACTTGACTTTACTCTGCTGTGGTGCTATCATGGTTTTATGTAGTTGGGTCCATTCAGAGTAGGCACTACTCATGAAATCTGCCTCAGACTTCTACAACCAATAATATATTTCGGTTATGTTACTGAACAGCCGCAAGTGTGAGTGTTTGTCTTAATGCTGCTTCGCAACCCGTATTCACCATTTCTCTTCTCTGAGTCTGCGCAATGACATGTCCAGAGAACATTATATTTCCCTCAAAATGTACGTTATGAGGAGATAACATATACCTGGTGATAGCAGAGTTTTCGTAGTGGATCCCATAATCTTCTTATTATCCTGTATGAAACATTCGGAATATCCTCAATCAAAGAGGCAACTCAGGGATTCATTACGTTCCTCCGAAATGTTTACATCCAACAATTTTCTCATCATTCTAGAGAAGACACTCGGCGCATTCTTCAATCCAAATGGCAATCTATTTAACTCATAGTGTCCTTCTGAGGTACTAAAAGCTAGGTATGGTCTAACCTCAGGCTTTACTGGAATCTGATAGTATCCTTTACTCAGATCCACTTTTGAGAAATATTTAGCTTTATTTAGTCTGTCAAACAGCTGATTTGTATCCGGCAATGGATCCACCTGTCCTTCTGTAATAGCATTCAGTCTCCTGTAATCTATACAGAGTCTATGTTCTCCAGAGGCTTCCTTAAGAGTACAACACCGGAACTATATGAGGATTCACTGTGTGAAATAATTCCCTCCTTCAATAGATAGTCTATCTCTTCCTTCAAAGCTTTCTCCTTAGCAAACGGAATCGAATATGGTTTCATACAGACAGGTGTGGGGTCTATCAGTTTCATATCATATTCCAATAGGTTTGTATGCCCTGGTCGGTCTGTTAACACCTCTGCATGATTATTTAGAACCTGTTGCACTCTCTCTTTCTGAGTTTTCGTTAAATGTGTACTGATTTTCACCTGTGCTGCTGTCTCACAGGGGTGTAATGGATACTCAAATGATGAAAGTGGTTCCTTTTTCATCTCCATGGCGATGGACAAGGTCAACAAGTGTGTCTCTTCCTGATGTTCTCTTTCCAAATATTTCTTCAGGAGATTCACATGATAGATTTTTTCTTTCCCCTTCTTATCTATCTTATAATTTGTTCTAGACACCTTCTCTAAAACTGTATATGGACCCTGCCATCCAATTTGTAACTTATTCTGACTCCCGGGCAAAAGAAGCAGTACTTTCTCTCCCACAGCCAAATTTCTGTCTTTCGCCTTCCTGTTATAATAGGCAGCATGTTTCTTCCTGGCTTGTTTCAAATTTTCATTGGCAAGTTTCCAGCCAGTTTTTAAACGAGTGGTCAGCTCATTCACATATTGGTATGAAGATGTAATGTTTTCCTCTGCCTTTTCATCAGTCCACGTTCTTAACAAAGCTACATATGGACCTTTAATTGTGTGGACCTATTTGTCCATGCACCGGTATGGTCTCTTCCACTCGAAGCTTTATAGTGATGATTTTTCCTCCCAGAATTATCATGCACAAAACGACCGCTACCAATTTTTCTTTTGGGGCTTTCTCCCCACTTAAAATTCTTGATGAGAGATTTCCTCTCTACATCCTCTTCCTCCAGTTTGTTTAAGTCCGATTGAGGGATTTTCGGCTTATCCTGGGGTAAGACATCTGTTTGCACTCTCCGCATAGTGGCCATTGTAAAACAGTTAAGTGAAGCTTGTCCGTGAAAAGGGGCTTCCCATTCCATTTGGTCCACTTTATCAAATCTATTTTTCTTTTTATTATCAGGCCTAATTTTGCCCCGTGGCGTGTCCAGGTCCTGATCAATGTTCCCACTGGTGGGTGTTCCCTCATGTGCTATGCTACACCTTTCTACAAAATTCTCAATGTCCCATCTTGCTTTGGGCCAATAATAATTGTGAGCCACCTTTTGAATGATGGTACCTATCTTCTCATGGTCCCCATCTGGTTTCACATGTAGGCTCCTTATTAAGTCTGCCCTATATCTTTTAGGAAGTACCAGTTGTCCCTGACCTTTGGATCTAGCTCCAGTCTTCCTATACATCAACTTGTTTTTCATGTAAAAATCTCCCTTGCCTGGAGTTGTATGACAAGTTGACAATTTTCTGAAACAAGGCTTGAGTGTTTTATCCCCAGCCTGTGCCTTCCTCATCTCTTCTGGAGTGGTATCTAACATAATATCCTCCTCCTGTCTTGAGGTCGACCTGACCTGAAGGGTTGCCATATACACAGGTTTCCTTCTGCAACGGTCAGTGTCATGATTGTCCATCTGACAATTCTTACACCACCTTTTTCCTTGGTTGAAAGATTTTCTTTCATCATATTTCCTTTCATCGAATTGTGGGAATTTATTTTTATTTTCATACCGTGGCCTATCAAACTGGTGCTTACTTTTGTTTTGATCTCTAGGATCAAATTTATTAAAGTTCTGTGGTGCCCTAAAGTTATCCACTTGTTTCTTTTTATTACCTGTTACCTCTGCTTGAGCTGCTTGATACCTTTCAGCAACATTTAGCAACTCACCCAGCCTCTCTGCACCTTGTTCCATGAGAAACTTTCTCAGGTCTGGAGCCATGGACTCTCTTAATTGCTCTATAAGGACCATTTCCTTAAGATCTTGGGTTTTCCCCAGAGAAGTCCATTTCTCCAAGTATGTCTCTATTCGTGCAGAGAACTGGTGATAGGTTTCACCTGACAGTAGTTTAGCATTCCTAAATTTTTTCCTATAAAATTCTGCATTCTTTTCATACCTTAACAAAAGAGCCTGCTTTAGCATGTCATAATTTTCCTGATCACCTCTGCTCATTTTTGCAAAAACTTCATAAGCTGCCCCACGAAGTCCTTGAGATAACTTTAAGCTCCACCTTTCTCTCTCTAACCCATACGTGGTAGCTAATAGTTCATACCTATTTAGGTAGCTCTCTATATCATCGTCTTTCTCAACAAAATGATCTAAATGAAAATTCATAGCTGAGGTTGAGGCTCCTTGGCTAGCAGTGGCATCAGAGGCAAAGGGACTGGCACCATTTTCAGGAGCATGGCCTTGAAACTCAAACTCCCTTAGTCTTAACTCATGTTCCCTTTGTAATCTCTTCTCCTCCTTTTCTGCTTCCCTTTCTGCAGCTAATCTCTTCTCTTCTCTTTCTGCAGCTAATTTCTTCTCTTCTCTTTCTGCAGCTAATTTCTTCTCTTCTCTTTCTGCAGCTAATTTCTTCTCTTCTCTTTCTGCAGCTAATTTCTTCTCTTCTCTTTCTGCAGCTAATTTCTTCTCTTCTCTTTCTGCAGTCAATCTTCTTTCTTCTGCTTCCAATTTCTTAGCCTCAGCCTCAATCTGCAACCTCTTAGTCTCAGCCTCAGCCTCAAATTGTAACTTCTTAATTTCCCTTTCAGCCTCTAACTTTCTTTCGGCTTCAAACCTTCTTTCTTCGCGTTCAATAAATTTGTCACATTCCGTAGTGACATAGGCAACCATAACTTGCCCATCTAATCCTAACTCTTTTGCAGTCTGAACAGCAGCAGATCGAAATTTGGCCAGGTCCGCCATTGTCTATCAGGTAAATTTATACAATGTCTAACCAACAATTCAATCTCTAAATATATATCTAATGGACAACACAGGCACCGTGAGCTCAACCTTATTTAATTCCACCCAAGGATACCTTTTAATTCTTATATTCCCTGAAGTGAATTACCCCCACTATTTTTAATAGGTAAAGATTCAAAATCCCAAGAGCGAGCCCCCAATATATGTGGTGAAGTGGGATGTTATAAATATGTATAGGGGTCTTAGTGTACTGACTGAGATCAGCTGTGAAGGTATATATATCTAATAAGAGTAGTGTATGATATATAACCTTACTTGCTGCCACATATGTATACCTCAGTCAGAATTATTCTGGAATAGTGTGATGACTACGTTGTATGTCTAGGGTATGTGTATGATGAAGTGTAAGTCATAACAACAACAGACAGATAAACAATTTAATTTATTCCACCACACTTGACAACACTGTGACACTCACATACATATAACACTCTAAAGGATATCTTAAAGGAGTCACTGATAACTTTTCAAATAACAATATGTATTCATTGCTGTTATGAATGAATATGTGTCCTGATTCAAATACAAAGGGAACCAGGAATCACAATCAATTTTACTTACAAGTTATATGTACAGAATTTATCAATAAGAATATTGTAATGACATATATTATTAAAAGTATCCTATGTGTGTCAGTTGTGTAGTAGTAATATGAGGTAATACTGGTTTTGTTTTGTTCAAGCTCTGTTGGTATTTGTCATCATGACTTCAATAGTTTGTCTTTATTGGACCCAGTATTGGAGATGTTCTCAGTTCCTGATATTAAAACAATTTAATTCCCCTCTTAATGTTATTTTTACAAGGTCATTTTAAGATGGGGGTACATAATTTTGAGCTCAGCTGGCCACATCAGCTTATCTTGCGTGATGGCGGCAGGAAAAGACTCCTCTGCTCGATTTCTCCCCTGGGCTCTGGAGACACCTCACTGATAGCTAAATGGACCAAGGAGTATGCTGTCCGACTCTGGATTCAGCAAAGCTCTGACCAGGTGCTGCTCAATACCATCAAGACCACGGTCCCTGAAAACAAGAAGGATGTACCTTCTACTTCATAACTAATTTATACTCTCTTTTTACACTGAGCACAATACATCACAAACATTGAGTTCAGAGCGTTAGGCCAACTGTCAGCTTCATCTGAAATACTTTATACCAGTATTAACCTCCTTAATGGTTACTACGCCTCTGCACTTCCAGCATTATTTCTGTCTAATCAATAATCTAGGTGTCAGTGTACTGTTTGGCCATTCCATGCAGTTTTACTTTCCTCCGACACCTTCTGTTCAGGCTGGAGCATTATAGGCTTTACATCATGTTTGCTACTGAACTACACATATATACAGGCATAAATTAACAATTCACATTCAATTTTCATTAAAAGATACTGAATGTTTCAAGCTTACCACAATTCATGGAAACAAACACAGATACGTTGATTAGCAATGAATTCTGGCACAAATACTGGCACAAATTCCCATCTGCTTATGTTCCAGGCTTTTATTTAGCAAAAATATGAGCTGGCTTCAACGCACTGTTGCTTTATCAAGCTTATTTGACTAGTGGTCTCGAACTAACGCTCCTAAGTGAGTATATCAGCGAGTCTGGCCAATGGAGCCACGTTTCGACAAGTGTTTGAAAAAATTTTAACTTCCTACGTCTCCCCTAACAACCAAAGATAGTATTTATAGTCCGACTAATCGTGTTTAGCCTTACATATCATTCCAGCCAATCAGTTCAAATGTAACTTGTGGCCCATTTCCCGTACAATGGTGGTGTAAAAAAATCTACCACTGAGCGATTCTGATTTTGGGTGTTGTCTGACAGCACCATCATTTTATTTTGGCTATAACTTGTTAATTCCTAGACTATTTGCATAACGTTGTACATATTCTTTGTCAGCAAACACTAAGGAACCCAAATATATATATTTAATAGAGCTAAAATGCTGCGTTCAAAATATGCAATTCCTTCTACCTCCTGTTTCGAAGATGTGCTGTCTGGGTACTGTAATGTTTTCAAACGTAAACCCATCTATTGTCATCTTTCTAATAAGAGTTTTTCAGGATTTAAAAACCTAACTCTGGGAAGGTTAGTGTTTTTATCACTGTCCGTCCGAAAAAGTTAGTGCATGTGGCCTTACACGCGTGATAGTAGTAATTGTGTATCGCGCGACGCGTGTTTTGTGTTGCACGTGTTCGGCTTTATGCCTCTCCCTTCTCTCTATCCTTTAGTCCATCTGTCTTTAGTTACGCCGTGTATAAAATGGAATGAATGAAATATTTAAATTAGGTCATTGATCAGCTTGGTATCTCAATGTTTTTCCAAGAAATACAGCACACGTTTCATTGAAGAAAGCGGGTAATAATATAGTAGGCTTTTACTATCAACGTGAAAGCGTTACAATTTGCAGACGAAGCATAAAACAAGGGGATTTCGAGTACATTCCTTGTGACAGCACTGTTATTTTACCATTGCTCTTTTCTTTATTAGATTTATTTGTTAGGCTTTATATTTACCTTTTAATTTATATATGTGGATTAGAATATTCCACGACAGTGCTCATAAAAGTTTCGCTAGCTCTTTCAGTTCTTTGACCATTTCTAGCATGGCTATTTCTCTGCTGGATAATCTGGAATCGTACTGTGAAGTGGGCACAGTATGTGACGTGGCGTTGACGATTTTTCTGCAAGACGGAGCAATGTGCGATGGTCGCGCACGATCTGAAGGAGAGTGGACTGGCAAATCATCTTTCTGTCTGTAGACCGGACGACGTTTTGTGCGTATTTTCGTCCGTACATGTTCCCGTGGAAGCTTCACGAATTTTGTGACTGGGGGCGAATCGTCAGAGGAAGGAAAATATGGTCGTTTTAGCACAGTGCGTATTTCGAGGGGTGGGGTATCATCTTCTGTGCAACCAGGACCAAGGGTATCGATACCAGAATCACTCATTACATGTTGGTTATCGTTTTTCCGTACGTATCAACAGGGCAATTATTTTCTACTTTATCAGTGTTTAAGCGTAGCTCAGTCTGTTCCTGAGTATCCATCTCAGAGTCTGTCTCGTCAGAGTAGATCTGACTTGAAGGTTGATGACAAAATTTAGCTTTCCTAATGGGTCTGGTGGATGTCATCTGGGGTGCAATTGGGCGATGGTCATCTTGCCGAGGTTGTTTAGCGTGTGCCTTCGTGGAACGCTTCTCTTGTATGATCATCTCGCCTTCATCCCGTACAAGTGCGCCTCTCACCAATCTGCCAATTTCTTCTCGTTGTGAAGACAAATCAATGGCAAACCCATTCTCCAGTAATTCATATACTTTTCGTGTTGTGAGGGTGTTGAGATCACCGTCTCTCAAAATAACATTTATTTCTTTCTTCAGTTCCTCCGTGCTTGGTTCATTGACTGAGATATAATTCAAAGGTGTCTGCCTGGCTGACTGTCCTACCGTTGTGCAAGTGTGTCCAGACAACGTGTCGGTGTTCAGTGGGTCATGAACCTGACTTGACATGTCAGCGTCTGTTTGTGTTGCGACACAAGTCGTCTTTGTTTCATTCACCTGTTCGTGCATGTTATAGGTAGCCTATTTGTAATGGGGGCGCATAGCGTCTCATTTGCTTTCCTAAAACTGACCTGCTGATGTCCGTGAAGTGGTTTTCGCCATGGTTGTAGTGGTTTGATAAGTGCTCGGAAACCATCTTCCGTTGTAATCATACATGTGTGTTGGTTAGATGTTTTAAGATTATTCACCTCCCAAATCTTTCGATGTTTGATATCGTTGATAAAGTTTCTGACCGCGATGCGGCAATCTCTTCTATTTAGACTGTTCCAGTGGCTTCTACTACTTCTATTGGAGTGATGTAGAGTACTCTCTGTTCCCTTATGGTAATGTATCGGTATACGTGGGTATGGTTGTAGGTTTCTCACATTGTTAACAGTGTAACTTTTCGCATCCGCGTATGTTACTTTAGTCTCCTTGGTATAATAAGTGTGATCATATCCGCCTGGACGGAAATGATTCATATATTCCCCATAAGCAGTGAGACGTATCATCAAGGTATGTTGTTTGGGATAACCTCCCGGCAGAAAATGTTCTTTCCACATGTCAGAATCGTGGGGGTAGCGCGGGGTGTAGGTTGGGTGCAAACGAAAGGAGGGGAATGGATGGGTATGCTTCTGACAATATTGTTGCTGCATTTGCTGCTGTGGACTTGGTTAATATTGCTGCATTTTCTGTTGTTGGCTTTGTCCTTGTAGATAGCGTTGCTGCATTTGCTGTTGTTGGCTTTGTCATTGTAGATAGTTTTGCTGCACTTGCTGTTGTTCTGTCAGCTGTTAATCCATATTATCCATGTTAATTTATTGTTTTTCTTCAATGCACCAATTTTCCTGTCAGTGTCTCCAGTGATATTCTATCTTGTCGCTCTCCTTAAAGAGGACTGGTCACTTGGCTCCAATAAATAATCTATGTCGCCGGACTGTCACGGCATCAATTAATAAGATGTAACCGTGGGGTGTACATGTGTTTTTATTTTTATGATGTTAAGTTCCAAGATAGATCTTTGACTGGCTTGAAGTCCGCCAGAGATGGTATTTTCTTGGTCTATGTTATAAGGTACCAGTCCCTTCCCTTCCTCTTTTGATGTTATATTTTGGAGTGAATAGTGGTGTACTATGATATAAAACATGTACTCTAAATTTGTCCAACGTGTAAAGAAATCTCCAACAGCCTAATCAAGAACATGAACTTTATTCTGTACAGCAATTGGCATGTAATAAATCCAACAGCAATGGTTACAATATTTGACAAGTGTTCGACTCTACGCATCCAAAATGTTCAATGTGAACCATATATTTCCCATCTTTTATTTCACTCCATTCTGGGATATAATATGCATCTGCATCATCAATATATTTTAAGTTCCTATTGATGATTGTCTCTGGGTTACATATCTCCTTTATAATTATCTTTGCCACTTTTATTTTCTTTCTGTACCTTAAAATCTTGGGCTTCCTTCATTACAACTCTTCCAGTTTGTTATAAATGTTAGTGCGACATTAAAAATCAGACGAGCTGGGCTGAAATAAAAAATATAGAGACAAGATATGTAACTACTTACATGAAGAAATACCAAGCCGACAATGGCATGAACAGATGTTCATATATATCGAATTTTTTCTTCTCCTGCATCTGAAGGTGTATTTGAAGACATATCGAATCCTCACAATTAGCATTGAGTACCTCAATGAAGAAGCAAAACGCCCACTAAACGCGTCTGCATACTGGGCTTGACTTCTTCCAAGTAACTGCTCGAGGTTTCCCGGCAGCTGACCTCGTAGTGCGTGCTTCGCTGGCTACATTCTATTGGTTGGCGATTATTTTATTCAATTAATTATTGGTTATTCCTTCTCTTTGTCGTACTAAGGTTGGGGCTGTTCCTATCTACGTCACTACTCTCCATGACGACTGCCGCCTAAATTAGTGTGCTTTGTGTCAAAAAATTGACCTAGTCGATTACTACCACTCTCTACCCTGCACTTAGTGTCTCGGGTTATTTTTTATATTAGATAACAAATCTTGCTTGCTTATTTATCATAATAGCGAATGGTAGTTTTAGTTTTATTATAACTAGACTCTAGCACGAATAAATGCTATGGTGGTGGTCATACGGCCACAGTTATACCATCATGTCCTGCTGCTTTGCCCATCTTGATTTTCTCCAGTGCTGCCTCCAGTTCTTCCATCTTTATGCCATCTTCACCACCATTGATTTCCTCTTCCGTGCGGGTGGTTATTGTTTCTGATGTTTGACCTTGCTCACCGTCAAGGAGTTCTAAGAAATATTGTTTCCATCTTTCCATTACTTCCTTTGGGGCAGTAAGCAATTACCATTGCTTGTCCTTTATACATTTAAGAGGGCACTGTTTTTCCTTCCTGTGACGTATAATGGAAATATAGTCTACAGTATCTGACAGCCCTGAAATCCCGTTAGCGTTCTATGATTTGCTAGTAAAATTCAAGCATTTTTCTGCCTGCATTACTCACTTTTAATCCACGCCTCTTTTCCTTGAGACGTAAACAAACGGAAAGTTTACCAACTTCCGCGACCTGTACGTCATAACAGGGAGCGAATATAGTTTGTCTACCTGAGTTTCTCACGCGAGCTGATCTGTCAATCATCGGATATCAGACAGACGCACGTAGGATAACACCGGACCTTTTGAAGTGAATCGCTCGGGCAAAAAATATTTTCACCGAGGACCCTTTGATGTTCGTACAATAAGGGGGAGTTAAATCTTTGATCTCCAGAAAACGGGCTAAATCTACGAGGAAATCCGTTACACGGTTTTAAGTCTCTGTTGTCGATTAGCAACGCCGACCGAGCCACCGTGAAAACCTTTTATCTGGGAAAACGTAGTCTTCCGATTTTTTGCTATGCGCTATAGTGTGAAAAGTAACGTCATCTATAGATCAGAGAGACAATAATGTATATAAACTGTGTCTTCCCAAACCAGTTATCAGTTCTCTCTCAGAATTTTGGATAGTCTAAACACGTAGACTAGAATCATTGTGGAAGATGTGTTAATAGTTTCGTGGGGATTTCATTCTGATTTTCTGGTAAGATAAATGTGTGCTTAAACGTGTTAAAGTGTGTTAAGTTACCATTATAATTCACTGTGATTTTCTAGCTGTTAGAACTAGTGAAATAAATAACGCGTAGCTATTTTTTTACACCAGTTGTGCAGTTTAATGTAATTCCATCACCCGCTTTCTCACATAAGAAGAGACGTTTAGTTGACTAATTAATACACTAGGCGCGATTGATAAGTGACAGAAAAGAATTCACGTTTATTCCATTTGGTGTAATTTCAATAAGTGAATGTTATTTATACCATACGACGACCCACAGACGCCGACAATCTATTAGCTATTAATGACAGGCGATATTTGTTAAGTGCGCGTATGGATAATTAACTAATAATTGACATTGTACGCTGATCGTGACCGGGGCAGGAGGGGAAAGGCTGCATGCCTCAACCAAACCTGCACCCGCTAAGCGACGCGAGATAGGATAGACTAGAGACACCGTTTGCCTTTAAATTTAACCAGGACCGACGGAGTGGATAAGAGATCGTCTTGTCCCCGTTCGTGTATATATAGAATATGAGCATTTTTTTCATAAATGTTCTTTATTCCTCGCAGAACCTGATCAAGGGTGACCAGCGGTCTATTTTGGTCCTTTTTTCTTCATTTACTACCAACGGGCTGATCACCCGTTTGCCAGTCACTTCGATTACGGAAACAACAGCAAATGGATTGATTTGCCGTTGCCCTAAAGACGCCAATAGGTGTGATGGGAAACAATGGCAAAGAAAACCTATCTGCTGTTGCCCTAAGACGCCACTAGGCGTAATGGCCACTGACTGCTTTGACGGTCGGTGGCTAAGGACGGAAGAAGAAGAAGAAGAGTCTTCATTTACTGAGTGATTAATGTTGTCTTCTTCTTGGCTTACGCGTCCCCAAGTTCAGTTGTGAATAGGATTGGCCAAAGAGACCAATTAACATTTTTAAATAGTAAATTTAACTGGATTTATCAATACCCAGATATTTGTTCAATTCTATCAGGCCACTGTGGCGTAACACAAATAACATTACCATCTGACTTTTGACAGTCGTATCAGCGGATTTATCCAGCAAGTTACGCTGTTTCAAAATCGGCACTCACCACAGAGCTAGCCGATAGGATTTATCATCATCGTCATCAATTAACATAAGTAACATTTTTTTAGCAACCAGATTTGTCCCTATTCTGGAAGTATTTTCTACCGTTTACTGTGAACACAAGATCCAGGTTTTTCTACATTAACTATTCGAGGTGACATTTGTCTATCCAGGAATTAACCACCAAATTTGGAGTCCCCCTTATAAATTTTAATTATTAGAAGAGGGACGGGCCAATTTAGAAGATAAAAACACTGGAAATTATATATATATATATATATATATATATATATATATATATATATATATATATATATATATATATATATATATATATATATATATATATATATTATATATATATATATATATAATATATATATATATATAATTCAGGGATTATATGTCCAAGAGATTTTTTTTACTAAGAGTAGGTAAGAAGCGAGTGTGTGGCCACGTATGACAGAGAGAGAGAGAGAGTGAATATTTTCTTTGTTTCAGAAAAATTGTATTATCTGGATTATGCTTAAATATTGTTTACTTTACTGGATAGCATTTAGTAGGAACTTTGTTCTTTTCTTTACTGTCTATTCTGTAACATAGTGCTAACCTTTGACCTTTGTGGTTATTAACTTGTTTGGGTTCTTTTTTTTCTCAATAAGGGGGAGGGCACATGTATTCTGTTATTTTTCTATGTATGAAATTCTGATTTATTTGATCTTTCTTTAGATATTCGATGTTGTAAAGTTTTAATGATAATAAACAACAAAAGAACTTACCTTTGTTTGTTGGTCAGACCCATACCCAATTTGCCATAGTTTTTTCACGTTTGTGTGTCTTGTTGTCACATAGCATAGTTGTGTGTGTGTAGTTAAACTTATATTTACACATATAGGGAGGTATAAGATTGTCTTGTACTAAATTATAGTCGTATAGATAGGCTGGACTAGAGAAACTTCTCATTCCAGAGACAGATCTTCTCCTTAAACTATTCACCCGTGAAATCTATTCTCACACCTTTACTTCTCACGTACTTATCACCATCCACTCTACTCAGGCGGGACTGTGGTGAAGTGGGATGTTATAAATACTTATAGGGAACTTAGTGTACTGACTGAGATCAGCTGTGAAGGTATCTATATCTATTAAGAGTAGTGTATTATAGATAACCTTACTTGCTACCACATATCTATATATCTCAGTCAGAATTATTCTGGAATAGTGTGATGCTACGTTATGTGTCTAGGGTATGAGTATGGTGAAGTGTAAGTCACAACTACAGACAGATAAACAATTTAATTTAATCCACTACTCTTGACAACACTATGACACTCACATACATATAACACTCTACAAAGATATCTTAACAAGTAAATTCCCCTCTTAATGTTAATTTTAAAAAGTCAGTTCAAGATGAGGGGACATAATGTTGAGCTCAGCTGGCCAATTCGCTTATCTGGCGTGATGGCGGCAGGAAAGGACTCCTCTGCTCGAATTCTCCTCTGGGTTCAGGAGACACCTCACTGATAGCTAAAAAGACCAAGGAGTATGCTGTCCGACTCAGGATTCAGCAAAGCTCTGACCAGGTGCTGCTCAGTACCATCAAGACCACTGTCCCACAATTCATACGAATAACACAGATACGTTGATTAGCAATGAATTCTGGCACAAACTGGCACAAATTTCCATCTGCTTATCTTCCAGGCTTTTATTGAGCAAAATATATGCTGGCTTCAACGCACTGATGCTTTATCAAGCTATTTTAAACAAGTGGTCTCGAACTAACGCTCCCAAGTGTGTATATCAGCGAGACTGGCCAATGAGCCACGTTTCGACAAGTGTTTGAAAAAATGTTATCTTTTCCCGTCTCCCCTAACAACCAAGATAGTATTTATAGCCCGACCAATCGTGGTTAGGCTTTCATTTGTTGCGCTCCAATCAATTTGGAGTTTACATGGTAGGCTATTTCTGTAACGTAAATTTTTTTCAAACACGTTAAAAAAAAATCTTATGAGCAGAAATGATTTTATGCTGTCAGGCACCCCCAATATTTTATTTTGGGTATAATTTATTAATTCCTGGACTATTTGCGTAACGTTTTACATATTATTTGTCAGCAAGCCCTAAGGAACCCAAAAATACAAATTTAAAGGAGCTACGTGGCTGCGTTCAAAATATGCAATTTCTTTTACCTCCTGTTTCGAAGATGTTCTGTCTGGGTACTGTTATGTTCTCAACCGTAAACCCATCTAATGTTATCTTTTCTAATAAGAGTTTTTTATGATTTATAAACCTAACTCTGGGAAAGGGTAGTGTATTTTATCACTGTCCGTCTGAAAAAGTTAGTGCTTGTAGACTTACACGCGTGATAGTAGTAATTGTGTATCGCGCGACGCGTGTTTAATGTTCGGCTTTCTGCCTCTCCCTTCTCGCTATCCTTTTGTCCATCTGTTCGTTCGTTTTGGTAACGTAATGTAGAAAAAGACATGAATGGAATTTAAAATTTAGGTCATTACGCAGTCTGCCTCTTAATGTTTTTTCCAAGAAATACAGCACACGTTTCATTGAAGAAAGCGGGTATAATACAGTAAGCTTTTACTATCAACGTGAAAGCGTTACAATTTGCAGACGAAGCAGAAAACAAGGGGGATTTCGAGTACATTCCTTGTGACAGCACTGTCATTTTACCATTGCTCTTCTCTTTATTAATTTTATTTGTTAGGCTTCATATTTACCTAATAATTTATATATGTGGATTAGAATATTTCATGACACCTCCCCTCTTAAAACAGACATTATATGTCAGTCCTTTATTCTATATACACATATAGAAATTTATTATTATTTCTGGGGTTTACGGTGATTCTCATCACACGGATGGCGGCTTAAAAAATCCGCTCCCAAATTGGTTTTTTCCAGATATATATTCAATGCTAAAATTGTATGGAGCCAGAAGCAAAGACCATCGGAGTAACCTAGAGTTCTCATGCTTAGCCTGTGCTAAAAACGATAAAGGTTTGTGGTCAGTTTGCAACTTAAATGCCTTCCCATATAGATAAATATTGAATTTCTTTATTGCCCATATTACTGCAAGACATTCTTTTTCGCTAGTTGAGTAGTTGATTTCAGCTTTATTCAACTTTCTGCTAGCATATGCCACTGGGCTTAATTCCCCATCCAATGCATCTGATTTCTGTAGTAAAGTTGCACCTAACCCAATATTACTTGCATCCGTCCTTACTATGAATTCTTGACTTAAGTCAGGTAATTTCAAAATGGGTTTACTTGTGAGCTTTTCCTTCAATTCTTGGTAAGTCATTTCACATTGTGGTGTCCATGTAATGCGATCTGGATGTCCTTTACGTGTCAATTCAGTTAACGGTGCACATATGGAATTAAAGTTTTTGATATACTTCTGGTAGAAACCACATAATGAGACAAAGGATCTCACGTCCTTCTTGGTTTGTGGTCTCGGGGCTTTCTGTAGTTTCTCTAAGTTCTTTGGGTCAGGGGTCATGTTTCCCTGATAAACTGTGTGTCCCAAAAATTCCAATTCTTTACATCCAACGCAACATTTGGTTGGTCGGGCTGTTAAATTTGCCTCCCTAAGTCGATCAAACAGCATGTTCAGAGAGTCAATGTGTTCCTCAAATGTTTCTGTTGCTATAAGGATATCATCCATAAAATTTGTTATACAGGGATTATTCAGAGGATCCAATAATTTTCTCATCATTCTAGAGAAGACACTAGGCGCATTCTTCAATCCAAATGGCAATCTATTAAACTCATAGTGTCCTTCTGAGGTACTAAAAGCTAGGTATGGTCTAACCTCAGGCTTTACTGGAATCTGATAGTATCCTTTACTCAGATCCACTTTTGAGAAATATTTAGCTTTATTTAGTCTGGCAAACAGCTGATTTGTATCCGGCAATGGATCCACCTGTCCTTCTGTAATAGCATTCAGTCTCCTGTAATCTATACAGAGTCTATGTTCTCCAGAGGGCTTCCTTAAGAGTACCACCCCGGAACTATACGAAGACTCACTGTGCGAAATAATTCCTTCCTTCAACAGATAGTCTATCTCTTCCTTCAAAGCTTTTTCCTTAGCAAACGGAATCGAATATGGTTTCATACAGACAGGTGTGGAGTCTATGAGTTTCATATCATATTCCAATAGGTTTGTATGCCCTGGTCGGTCTGTTAACACCTCTGCATGATTATTTAGAACCTGTTGCACTCTCTCTTTCTGAGTTTTCGTTAAATGTGTACTGATTTTCACCTGTGCTGCTGTCTCACAGGGGTGTAATGGATATTCAAATGATGAAAGTGGTTCCTTTTTCATCTCCATGGCGATGGACAAGGTCAACAAGTGTGTCTCTTCCTGATCTTCTCTTTCCAAATATTTCTTCAGGAGATTCACATGATAGATTTTTTCTTTCCCCTTCTTATCTATCTTATAATTTGTTCTAGACACCTTCTCTAGAACTGTATATGGACCCTGCCATCCAATTTGTAACTTATTCTGACTCTCGGGCAAAAGAAGCAGTACTTTCTCTCCCACAGCCAAATTTCTGTCTTTCGCCTTCCTGTTATAATAGGCAGCATGTTTCTTCCTGGCTTGTTTCAAATTTTCATTGGCAAGTTTCCAGCCAGTTTTCAACCGAGTGGTCAGCTCATTCACATATTGGTATGAAGATGTAATGTTTTCCTCTGCCTTTTCATCAGTCCACGTTCTTAACAAAGCTACATATGGACCTTTAATTGTGTGGACCTATTTGTCCATGCACCGGTATGGTCTCTTCCACTTGAAGCTTTATAGTGATGATTTTTCCTCCCAGAATTATCATTCACAAAACGACCGCTACCAATTTTTCTTTTGGGGCTTTCTCCCCTCTTAAAATTCTTGATGAGAGATTTCCTCTCTACATCTTCTTCCTCCAGTTTGTTTAAGTCCGATTGAGGGATTGTCGGCTTATCCTGGGGTAAGACATCTTTTTGCACTCTCCGCATAGTGGCCATTGTAAAACAGTTAAGTGAAGCTTGTCCGTGAAAAGGGGCTTCCCATTCCATTTGGTCCACTTTATCAAATCTATTTCTCTTTTTATTATCAGGCCTAATTTTGCCCCGTGGCGTGTCCAGGTCCTGATCCATGTTCCCACTTGTGGGTGTTCCCTCATGTGCTATGCTACACCTTTCTACAAAATTCTCAATGTCCCATCTTGCTTTGGGCCAATAATAATTGTGAGCCACCTTTTGAATGATGGTACCTATTTTCTCATGGTCCCCATCTGGTTTCACATGTAGGCTCCTTATTAATTCTGTCCTGTATCTTTTTGGAAGAACCAGCTGTCCGTGACCATGGGATCTAGTTCCGGCCTTCCTATACATCAACTTGTTTTTCATGTAAAAATCTCCCTTGCCTGGAGTTGTATGACAAGTTGACAATTTTCTGAAACAAGGCTTGAGTGTTTTATCCCCAGCCTGTGCCTTCCTCATCTCTTCTGGAGTGGTATCTAACATAATATCCTCCTCCTGTCTTGAGGTCGACCTGACCTGAAGGGTTGCCATATACACAGGTTTCCTTCTGCAACGGTCAGTGTCATGATTGTCCATCTGACAATTCTTACACCACCTTTTTCCTTGGTTGAAAGATTTTCTTTCATTATATTTCCTTTCATCGAATTGTGGGAATTTATTTTTATTGTCATACCGTGGCCTATCAAATTGGTGCTTACTTTTATTTTGATCCCTAGGATCAAATTTATTAAAGTTCTGTGGTGCCCTAAAGTTATCCACCTGTTCCTTTTTATTACCTGTTACCTCTGCTTGAGCTGCTTGATACCTTTCAGCAACATTTAGCAACTCACCCAGCCTCTCTGCACCTTGTTCCATGAGAAACTTTCTCAGGTCTGGAGCCATGGACTCTCTTAGTTGCTCTATAAGGACCATTTCCTTAAGATCTTGGGTTTTCCCCAGAGAAGTCCATTTCTCCAAGTATGTCTCTATGCGTGCAGAGAACTGGTGATAGGTTTCACCTGACAGTAGTTTAGCATTCCTAAATTTTTTCCTGTAAAACTCTGCATTCTTTTCATACCTTAACAAAAGAGCCTGCTTTAGCATGTCATAATTTTCCTGATCACCTCTGCTCATTTTTGCAAAAACTTCATAAGCTGCCCCACGAAGTCCCTGAGATAACTTTAAGCTCCACCTTTCTCTCTCTAACCCATACGTGGTAGCTAATAGTTCGTACCTATTTAGGTAGCTCTCAATATCATCGTCTTTCTCAACAAAATGATCTAAATGAAAATTCATAGCTGAGATTGAGGCTCCTTGAGTAACCGTAGCATCAGAGGCAAAGGGACTGGCACCATTTTCAGGAGCATGGCCTTGAAACTCAAACTCCCTTAGTCGTAACTCATGTTCCCTTTGTAATCTCTTCTCCTCCTTTTCTGCTTCCCTTTCTGCAGCTAATCTCTTCTCTTCCCTTTCTGCAGCTAATTTCTTCTCTTCTCTTTCTGCAGCCTGTCTTCTTTCCTCGGCTTCCAATGCTTTTGCCTCTTTGTCAGCCTCAATCTTTCTTTCGGCTTCAAACCTTCTTTCTTCACGTTCAATAAATTTGTCACATTCCGTCGTGACATAGGCAACCATAGCTTGCCCATCTAATCCTAACTCTTTTGCAGTCTGAACCGCAGCAGATCGAAATTTGGCCAGGTCCGCCATTGTCTATCAGGTAAATTTTTATAATGTCTACCCAACAATTCAATTTCTAACTATATATCTAATGGACAACACAGGCACCGTGAGCTCAACCTTATTTAATTCCACCCAAGGATACCTTTTAATTCTTATATTCCCTGAAGTGAATTACCCCCAATATTTTTAATAGGGAAAGATTCAAAATCCCGGACGAGCCCCCAATATATGTGGTGAAGTGGGATGTTATAAATACTTATAGGGAACTTAGTGTACTGACTGAGATCAGCTGTGAAGGTATCTATATCTATTAAGAGTAGTGTATTATAGATAACCTTACTTGCTACCACATATCTATATATCTCAGTCAGAATTATTCTGGAATAGTGTGATGCTACGTTATGTGTCTAGGGTATGAGTATGGTGAAGTGTAAGTCACAACTACAGACAGATAAACAATTTAATTTAATCCACTACTCTTGACAACACTATGACACTCACATACATATAACACTCTACAAAGATATCTTAAAAGAGTCACTAATAAACTTTCAAATAACAATATGTATTCATTACTGGCATGAATGAATATGTGTCCTGATTCAACTACAAGGGAACCAGGAATCACAATCAATTTAAATTACAAGTTATGTACAGAATGTATTTAATATGAATATTGTAGTGACATATATTATTACAAATGTTCTATGTGTGTCAGTTGTGTAGTAGTAAAATGAGGTAATACTGGTTTTGTTTTGTTCAAGCTCTGTTGGTATTTGTCATCATGACTTCAATAGTTTGTCTTTAGGGACTAGTATTGGAGATGTTCACAGTTCCTGATTTTAAGACAAGTAAATTCCCCTCTTAATGTTAATTTTAAAAAGTCAGTTCAAGATGAGGGGACATAATGTTGAGCTCAGCTGGCCAATTCGCTTATCTGGCGTGATGGCGGCAGGAAAGGACTCCTCTGCTCGAATTCTCCTCTGGGTTCAGGAGACACCTCACTGATAGCTAAAAAGACCAAGGAGTATGCTGTCCGACTCAGGATTCAGCAAAGCTCTGACTAGGTGCTGCTCAGTACCATCAAGACCACTGTCCCACAATTCATACGAATAACACAGATACGTTGATTAGCAATGAATTCTGGCACAAACTGGCACAAATTTCCATCTGCCTATGTTCCAGGCTTTTATTGAGCAAAATATATGCTGGCTTCAACGCACTGATGCTTTATCAAGCTATTTTAAACAAGTGGTCTCGAACTAACGCTCCCAAGTGTGTATATCAGCGAGTCTGACCAATGAGCCACGTTTCGACAAGTGTTTGAAAAAATGTTATCTTTCCCCGTTTCCCCTAACAACCAAGATAGTATTTATAGCCCGACCAATCGTGGTTAGGCTTTCATTTGTTGCGCTCCAATCAATTTGGAGTTTACATGGTAGGCTATTTCTGTAACGTAAATTTTTTTCAAACACGTTAAAAAAAAATCTCATGAGCAGAAATGATTTTATGCTGTCAGGCACCCCCAATATTTTATTTTGGGTATAATTTATTAATTCCTGGACTATTTGCGTAACGTTTTACATATTATTTGTCAGCAAGCCCTAAGGAACCCAAAAATACAAATTTAAAGGAGCTACGTGGCTGCGTTCAAAATATGCAATTTCTTTTACCTCCTGTTTCGAAGATGTTCTGTCTGGGTACTGTTATGTTCTCAACCGTAAACCCATCTAATGTTATCTTTTCTAATAAGAGTTTTTTATGATTTATAAACCTAACTCTGGGAAAGGGTAGTGTATTTTATCACTGTCCGTCTGAAAAAGTTAGTGCTTGTAGACTTACACGCGTGATAGTAGTAATTGTGTATCGCGCGACGCGTGTTTAATGTTCGGCTTTCTGCCTCTCCCTTCTCGCTATCCTTTTGTCCATCTGTTCGTTCGTTTTGGTAACGTAATGTAGAAAAAGACATGAATGGAATTTAAAATTTAGGTCATTACGCAGTCTGCCTCTTAATGTTTTTTCCAAGAAATACAGCACACGTTTCATTGAAGAAAGCGGGTATAATACAGTAAGCTTTTACTATCAACGTGAAAGCGTTACAATTTGCAGACGAAGCAGAAAACAAGGGGGATTTCGAGTACATTCCTTGTGACAGCACTGTCATTTTACCATTGCTCTTCTCTTTATTAATTTTATTTGTTAGGCTTCATATTTACCTAATAATTTATATATGTGGATTAGAATATTTCATGACAGGGACCATAAATATCTTTCAAGCCTATCTAAATTTACGACACTTCCTCGTGTTCTTTAGGGTCTTGTAGAACAATTTCTGGTTTTCGTGAGCATCTTTTTCTAGCTTTTCTCCAAATTCTTCCCAGGACTTCTGTTTTGCTGTTAGCACCTTGTTCTTTGCTTCTGTTCTGAGTATCACATGTTCTCTATATTTCTCTGTTTTTCTTGCTGTGTTTTTAGCTCCTAAGTATTGTTTCCATGCCTTTTTCTTCACTCTTATTTTCTCTTTAACTTCCTCTGTTCACCTAGCTGTCTTCTTTCTCTTCTTCCCAAGTCGGACTTCACCACATGCTTCTGCTGCAGCTGTCTTTATGATGTCCTTGAATTTAAACCAGAGGGTTTCCAGGTCATCAGGTTGTTCTTCCGTGTTTATCACTGCTGTAGCAATAAGCCCCTGATATCTGGACTTAACTCTTGGCTCTCTCATCTTGTAGGTCTTAATGCTCATTGTCCTGTTCGTTTACTTAGCTTCTTGCGTGATGTTATGCAATTCCTAGGCTGAGCAACTCATTTAGTTGTTTTGTTTGCCGACCCAGCACTAGTCTATACATGAATGTTAGACACACATAATGTGATGGAATTAAGTGGATAATGAATGCTCCAGTTAACAGGGCCATGTATTAATTTTGTGGTCCCCAGAAAAAGCATTATTTGGGTACGCTCCCATTTCGATGGAAAGGTATGCAGTTTGTAGCCTACATATTATAGTTCCATAGCAGATACTTCCGTAGAGGAGTGAATTGTTAGAGACTTCACAAATAATGGGCCCAGCTTTGAGATGTGGGGTGACCAGTTCCCTTCCTCGCTGCCTTTCCCTAACTCAAGGCCACAGTCAGGTACCCATTTACAGCTGGGTAGGTTAGAGTGATTCGAAAGCGGTACCTTTGGTAGCCTCCTTAAATTAAGTCCAGCCCCACGTCTTTGTCGTGGGAGGTGGAAACAAAATGGGATTGCCGGGGTAGGGCAAAGTAATAATAATAATAATGTAATAATACCCCCTTCAGTCATAACTGACTATGGGAATGCGCCAAAGAGGTGACATCCGTCAGCTGCTTATTTTCCTTTGAACGTTTTCTCCTCTCTTCTGCTTGCCGCGAGAGCTTCTTCTCGCCCAGTCTGAGGTGTCGCCGTAGAGAGCATCGCCACTTTGTGCGATCGATAGCTTCATGCACACAGGTTGCTGGATTCATGTCCAGTGCCCTCGTGTCTCTCTTTCACACATCTTTGAATCTCAGCTGCGGTGGCCCAACTGTTCTTTTGCCATCTGACAGTTGTCCGTAGAAGATATCATTTCGGATGCGACCATCGTCCATGCAGTGGACATGGCCAAGCCAGCGTAGTCTGCGCTGTCTAAGCAGTGTATACATGCTTTGAAGGCCAACGTGTGACAACACCTCGACATTTGTCACTGATACGTGTCGTTCTGTCTATTGTTTCGGAGAGAGTCTCCGTGGCCAAGTAAGTTAGGGGTAGTCCAACAAAACGTAGTCAGTATAACTGTATTGAGCGGACCAACACATTTCTCACAGTTATACACAAATACAGTTTATTATATTTCTACAAAACAGCTCCAGATATACTTATGTAGGCCCAAATGCAAATGCAGTATTACAGTTTCGTCCAGTCCGTTCTCTATGAAACGCTGGTCATTTTCACTCGTTCCAAATTTTATTTAATATAGTCCCTTGGACATCATTATGAATAATCACACATTTCCTTACTAGAAAAAGCCAGGGACACCTCAACCAAGTATCTTGGTGTCCTGGTGATCGAATAATTCAGGAAAAACACAAAATACTGCAGGAGCTCAAAACACATGCGTCCGATCACTTAAGAACACAAGCCGCATCTCTTCTTGCAGACGATTTCCAAACTTCTGCTACTAATTTATTCCCGTCTGCTAGTAAACCATATAGGCATGACGTCACTTCCTTTATTAATAAATGACTCCGTATACAATACACAAAAAAGGAGCCCTATCGAGCTGCCTGTAATATTGACATAAATGTTATGAATTTTAATCATAAGTCACTTTTTCCTTCTACAAAATACCGAGGATGTGGCGTAGTTACCGTAGATGGAAGGTATTGAGCCTTCTTTCTTGTTTAGCATAGGTTGTCCCTATCTGCTGCCATATAGAAGTGTGCTGGTGACGCAGGCGTTATATACCGCAGCTTTAGTCTTCGCTGTGAGTTTGGAGTTTCTCCAAACACGCGTTGTGAGGTGGGCAAAGGGGGCTGCAGCTTTGTGAATGCGGCTATCGATTTCTGTGTCCAGAGAGAGTTTTTCGTTGATGGTAGACCCCAGGTATGTGAAGTGGTGGACCACTGCCAATCCATAGCTATCGATAGTGATAGCTGGTGCAACATCAACATCCTGGCCCAGCACATTTGTTTACTTCAGACTTATTGTGAGGCCATAGTCCTCGCTAGCTTGGGTGAAGCGATTCCTCAAGCTCTGAAGCTCCTGTTGGCTTTGAGTGACGACTGCCGTGTCATCAGCGAATAACAAGTCTCTAATAATGACCTTTCTGATTTTCTTTTTCTCTTCTCTGAATGCATGTTTCAAGAGTAAGGCAAAGAAGATCCTGAAGAGGGTTGGAGCCAGAACGCAGCCTTGTTTAACGCCACTGTGTATGTCAAAGGGCTTCCAGCATATTGGACTGTTCTCTTCATGTCTTCAGAGAATGACTTTATCATATCCAGCAATTTAGTGGGGCGGCCTATTTTCAGGAAGATTTTGAAGAGTACTTTCCTGCTAACCAGGTCAAATACCTTTGTGAGGTATATAAAAGCGATTTATAAATGCCATTTCTGCTCTTTTAATTTTTCCTGAAGCTGGATGAGAGAAAAGATCATGTCTATTTAGCGAAGTATGGTGTGGGTTATTCCACGAACACCTATTTATGAGAGAGTCCTTGGTTAGAGCGCAAGTTTCTCGCGACAAAGGTAGCGGGTTGAAACCACGGTGGCGTCACGCTTCAGCCTATATCTATAAATGGAAATCCGACTCTGCTCTTGGGTCAGGAAAGGCAGTATCTGCAATGATATTTGAATTGATTCTAATTTTTGTGTTGGACGTGACTTCTTTTGATCTCCATTCATTTCTTTGATGTCATCAGAGTGTTGTCACCATTCTGATAACCAGTTACCGTTTTTATTTTTATTTTAATCTATCCGATATTTCAGCTGAGATGATAAAATTAACTAGTAAATATACCGGTTGATGCATGGAGGCATATCTGGAGTCATCCTTATATGACCACCAGCTATGCACAATGCTACAATATACGTACGTGGAACTGAACCTATGTCTGTGAGGCTAATTACATCTTCAATGACTGTTGAAATCATCCACACCCATCCAGGGATTGCCCCTATGGTGAAACTTGTTGAGAACCCAGCATTGCACACTAAGCTTGGGGAAGTCACTTGAGCCCCAGGCGTAATTCTTTGGCTTTGACTTTGTTGACTGCATGCTGAAGGATCTTACTGTGGACCCAGTGATAGGCAGGGGAAACTGAGAAGTGGCTCTGTGCAAGACGTGACAATTCCTTGGGAGAGCCCAGAACCAGATACAGTATTTTAGCTCTGCATAGTTGGAGAGCCACCTTGAATGGCGGGGAATGCACAGCATGCCACGCACTTTTTTTACTTCAACTTGGGACCAGATGTGACGATCCACTAAATACAAGCAAGCTGGAGAAACTGGAGCTCATGACTTCAACTCAACACGTTTCGGAATGGCAGAAAATTCACAGGAAAAGCCTCGATCTATAGAGTAGATAATACCAAGGGGTCTTCAACTTGGTATTGGCTGCAACAGAGCGGGAATCTCAGCAGATCAAGTTAAACAACAAAAACAATACCTATCAAAATAATGCCGGGGAAGAACTAAAGCTAACGTCTTAACCTGTCAACATCTGCAGCACATTTAGAAGACTGGGGAACCCATTTTGTTGATTCTGAATGAAGTTATTTTATCCAAAATTTGTAAAGTATTGAAAAAAAATTTATTTTGGCTTTGCTTTTTTCATAGGATGTAGTTTTTCTTCTTCCCTGTCTAAGGGAAACAATTACCTTCCCCCCCCCCCCCCCCCCCCCCCCCCCCCCCCCCCCCCCCCCCCCCCCCCCACACACACACACAAAATAACATAATAACAATAAAATATAAAAAAAATTTTTACACTTTACCATGTGTTCTCTATTTATTATTTAAAATACAATTGCACTTTTAATATGGAAAAAGATGCGCTGTATTAAGCTTCCGTAGTTTAGTGCAAAGGCTGTGTCACACAGTGGCTTAATTAAGAGTCTGTCCGAGTAAACAGACAAGGCACCAATTTGTAGGAAAGTCTGAGAAGATAGATTAAGATGAGAATTAAAGTGACTGTGGAGGATGAGACTTATAGCTTCAAGGGTGAGAACCTAGACTGACTCTCCCTCGCCACCTGTGACTTGTTTTATTAGCTACTGTCTCACCACCTCTCGCTCAGCTGAGATAAGGTCTGCACTAATTTCTAGCCACAGACACAACTGTACAGTTAAAGAATACAGGTACAGTATAGTGAAAGACAAACTGATCCAGTGCCCATTTTAAAGTTTATTAAAACAAACAAATCTATACTACAGCACACACACAAAAAATACACCAATAACGTGCGAGTTCACACAACCTGAAAAAAAAGAACTATCAATGAAAGACACAATTATCAAATTACCACGCTCTCTTCCACACCTAAACGAAACAACTAAGGGTAAAGAAATATACCGGGCGGGGGTCTTTAGGTAAGAGCCACCACCCCTGACTACTCTATTGTTGCTAACTAAACACACTGTGGAGTCCTCCGCCACCGGACTACACTTCACTAGTGTTCATTCTGTTCCGGTTAAGACTTTTTAACTAATTTGACTACAGTGTCTCAAAGGCGCTCTTGGCGGTCCTGCACAACTAACTTATACACCACATAAATCCTACTTTCATGAATTCTGCAGAACTAACTCAGAGGCTCTCCTCTAGTAGTTTCTATCAAACTCTACTGTTACTGCGGAACACAACTAACTCCACTCTCTCCCCTCTGTTTCGGTTTAGTGCCGTCCTGACGCTATCGTCTTCGTCTGGGGCTCCGATGCGTTGCTCTTCGTCACGTACCTCCTCCAGTTAGCATTTAGAGAGGTATGATTTCCCTCTCTCCTCTCCAGAATAACTGATGAAGGGGCACTTGGTGAAAACATATATATATATATATATATATATATATATATATATATATATATATATATATATATATATATATATATATGCCTCTGGCTGTAGATCTAGCTCTAATGATGGTACCATATTCTTCACACAACGACGATTTAACCCGCTACGGATGTTGGCCTACTGCTTTATTGTGGCAGTATGTAAACAATACCAGGCAACGTTGCCTGTTCTGTATTGGGCCGTACAAGCTAAGAGGTCTAATTCCTAGGCAATTCCACTCTGAGGTATATGTTTCCTCACGTCACGAGAACTTCTAATGCCTCTCCGTATTGCAAACGTAACTAGGGCGCCAGTTACTATGCGCGTACCCCAGTTTTCTTTAATTACGATGTTGTCTCTTGCTTCCCTCTCTGAGAAAGCAAAGTCCGTTGCAGGCTTGGGGTTACATACCCTCCGCCGTGAATCGCTGTAAGACAAAATAACCACTTATTTACACCAATTAAAAAAAAATACATAATTAAAAACACATTAACAATCAAGATTTACCTACACCCCGTTTCCCATATCATAATAAAACTTCCCTAAAGACAAGCTCCCATCTCTAAATATTATTTCTGCCCTCGGGTCAGATTTAACGCTCACTCATTCTCCTCCCCTGCACTATTCTTATATTAAAGGCAGCCCATGGAAGGTTATCAAAATAGAACAACTTATTTAGCACACAAATGCATACACCATATATCAGAATATTAAACACTCTTCACCCCTTCTCCTTCTGAATTATATTATCTAATAGCACAACTTATTAACACACAACTGCTTACACCATATATCAGAATATTAAACACTCTTCAACCCTTCTCCTTCTGAATTACATTAATTGTACCCGTTTCTTAGGCACCCACAAAAAACCCACGTACATACACTTCTACTTATCATAATCAACTGTGGTTACTCTGAACTCGTTATAACGTTACACAGTGCTCTCGTCTAACCTAAGCTCCTATTCTCAACCGTTAATATCTCAAACCTGCGCCACGCAATCATAGAACTCGCTAGCTAGACATAGTATAATTACAACAAAACTTACACTACATGGGCTCTAGCTTTGTAGAAGTCGGCAATGGATGGCAACTACTGACTAACAATAAAATTAAATTCCAAAAGAAAGCTTACTCTTACTTGCTACCTCTTTTAGCTAAAATTCTTCCACCACTTATTAAGTTTACGAACATACCCAGACTTTCTGAATATACAAGAACCTGGCAGACTGAACTGACGCTATTCACGGCAATAAAAGTCTTGGACTTGGGAGCACTAACTAATAATTTGGCACTGCATATATAGGGCGAATTTTCTGACGCAAGACCGACGCGGGAGTCTGTCGTGGAATATTCTAATCCACATATATAAATTAAAAGGTAAATGTAAAGCGTAACAAATAAATTCTAATAAAGAAAAGAGCAATGGTAAAATAACAGTGCTGTCACAAGGAATGTACTCGAAATCCCCTTTGTTTTATGCTTCGTCTGCAAATTGTAACGCTTTCACGTTGATAGTAAAAGCCTACTATATTATTACCCGCTTTCTTCAATGAAACGTGTGCTGTATTTCTTGGAAAAACATTGAGAGGCAGACTGCGTAATGACCTAAATTAATCCTAACATTAATTATACTGCGTTACCAAAACGAACGAACAGATGGACTCAAATAGAAAGAGAGAGGGAGGGCTGAAAATCAGGAACGCATGCAACACGCGTCGCGCGATACACAATTACTACTATCACGCGTGTAAGGCCACATGCACTAACTTTTTTTTTTTCAGACGGACAGTGATAAATTCACTACCCTTCCCAGAGTTAGGTTTTAAAATCACGAAAAACGCTTATTTGAAAAGATAACATTAGATGGGTTTACGTTTGAAAACATTACAGTACCCAGACAGCACATCTTCGAAACAGGAGGTCGAAGAAATTGCATATTTTGAACGCAGCCACTTAGCTCTTTTAAATTTGTATATTTGGGTTCCTTAGGGTTTGCTGACAAAGAATATGTAAAACGTTACGCAAATAGTCTAGGAATTAACAAGTTATAACCAAAATAAAATAGTGGGGATGCCTGACAGCATGAAATCATTTCTGCTCATAAAATTTTTTTATAACGTGTTTGAAAAAACCTTACGTACATGATAAAGTTGATAACGTTGGATTTTTATTCCCGTTAATGATATCCCCCAAAAGATAGATATAAGTGGATGGAAGCAGACATCATCATCATCATCAGTTGATAAGATCTCTATGGTGTTGTTTGCTCCACTGTAGTGTATGGAATGTCAACTTGACCTACGCAGTGGTGTGTAGACATGGATTGAGTGTATAATGTGCGAATGATGATAAAGGTTCGTGGTGTTGACAAAAAATGTTCTTTTCTCACACTCATGTATGGCTGGAAGTCATCGACACCAACGACTGTGTACTTTTTCTAAAGTTTAATTGGACGTACACACTCGACAGCACAGATAGTGACAAATCACAGGTTGCCATAATACATCATAGTACAGTGGATAAATGGTCTTGCAATGTTACATGGGCACTCATGTAGAATAAGTGTATAATGGACTGTCAGTAGCCAAGCACTCAGTATCGCCCATACATATATCATCTGACTTCACTGACTGAGCACGTCAGCTTATAAACAACATTTCAGATGGCTTCTAAACCTAATCTCGTCTAGCGACGATTCTTCAACATAATGTTCAGCACATATTTTTCCATATAATAATATTGAACCGCTAATAACGGGTTCTCATGTGTAGCAGTGATCTCTGGACTAAACAAGCGATAATACGGGCATCCCTTTTCTCTTCTTGAAAGTCACTACATGTTTTGGTTCCAAGATGGCTTCACTCGTGAGCTGTCACTCACGTTTGGATACAGATAATGAATCTGTCCTAAAGTTAGTCATTCATAAAACATTTCATTGCTCTGTAGATTTGATCATGAACAATTGACTGCAATCTACAGGATATAGTGCTGCTAGGAATCGAAGTCGTTTTCATCGAGTCAAATATATTCTCTTAGACATTCAAATCGTAACTATCGAAAATGGTGGCTTCGATCGAGAGTTCATAAGAGTATCTTTGATTACCTTGGTATAGGAAATATGAAACTGCCATTCCTTGGCAATACGACTAAACACTGGGGTAAAGCATACACGATAGGTTTAGACGACTATCACCTTCCCCACAAATACTGAGATCACTTTTTCCCCGGCGACAGGCCGACATGGAAAACACACAGTCCCTATCCGGACGAAGCCAAATCACACCACACTCTAGCGACACATCCGCCGAATAGCCTTTGACCTCTCTAGAGACAACAGAACATATAGTTCGACTTAGATATGTAAAGATGTACAGATATAAGACAGACTCGTCCTACTCAGACAAACAATACACATAAATTCAGGCCATAGATATTCTGAAGCAAGAACAATCTATTATTACCCAAACAACGAATAAATCGCAGTAAAATGGATTTATCCGCGGAGTTTGATCGAAAGAGCCGACACAACTTTCAAGGGAAGTAACTCAATAATGACTTTCCCTTAAGCACTAAAAAATTACCTATCTATAATATTGTAAGATATCAAAGACTGCACGTAACAGTACAGAAATAGCCTACCATGTAAACTCCAAATTGATTGAAGCGCAACAAATATAAGACTAAACACGATTGGTCGGACTATAAATACTATCTTTGGTTGTTAGGGGAGACGTAGGAAGTTAAAATTTTTTCAAACCCTTGTCGAAACGTGGCTCCATTGGCCAGACTCGCTGATATACTCACTTAGGAGCGTTAGTTCGAGACCACTAGTTCAAATAAGCTTGATAAAGCAACAGTGCGTTGAAGCCAGCTCACATTTTTGCTAAAATAAAAGCCTGGAACATAAGCAGATGGGAATTTGTGCCAGTATTTGTGCCAGAATTCATTGCTAATCAACGTATCTGTGTTTGTTTCCATGAATTGTGGTAAGCTTGAAACATTCAGTATCTTTTAATGAAAATTGAATGTGAATTGTTAATTTATGCCTGTATATATGTGTAGTTCAGTAGCAAACATGATGTAAAGCCTATAATGCTCCAGCCTGAACAGAAGGTGTCGGAGGAAAGTAAAACTGCATGGAATGGCCAAACAGTACACTGACACCTAGATTATTGATTAGACAGAAATAATGCTGGAAGTGCAGAGGCGTAGTAACCATTAAGGAGGTTAATACTGGTATAAAGTATTTCAGATGAAGCTGACAGTTGGCCTAACGCTCTGAACTCAATGTTTGTGATGTATTGTGCTCAGTGTAAAAAAGAGAGTATAAATTAGTTATGAAGTAGAAGGTACATCCTTCTTGTTTTCAGGGACCGTGGTCTTGATGGTATTGAGCAGCACCTGGTCAGAGCTTTGCTGAATCCAGAGTCGGACAGCATACTCCTTGGTCCATTTAGCTATCAGTGAGGTGTCTCCAGAGCACAGGGGAGAAATCGAGCAGAGGAGTCTTTTCCTGCCGCCATCACGCAAGATAAGCTGATGTGGCCAGCTGAGCTCAAAATTATGTACCCCATCTTAAAATAACATTGTAACATAAACTTAAGAGGGGAAGTAAATTGTTTTAATAACAGGAACTGAGAACATCTCCAATACTAGCTCCCATAAAGACAAACTATTGAAGTCATGATGACAAATACCAACAGAGCTTGAACAAACAAAACCAGTATTACCTCATATTACTACTACACAACTGACACACATAGGATACTTTTAATAATATATGTCACTACAATATTCATATTGAGAAATTCTGTACATATAACTTGTAATTAAAATTGATTGTGATTCCTGGTTCCCTTTGTATTTGAATCAGGACACATATTCATTCATAACAGCAATGAATACATATTGTTATTTGAAAAGTTATCAGTGACTCCTTTAAGATATCCTTTAGAGTGTTATATGTATATGAGTGTCACAGTGTTGTCAAGTGTGGTGGAATAAATTAAATTGTTTATCTGTCTGTTGTTGTTATGACTTACACTTCATCATACACATACCCTAGACATACAACGTAGTCATCACACTATTCCAGAATAATTCTGACTGAGATATATATATATGTGGCAGCAAGTAAGGTTATCTATAATACACTACTCTTATTAGATATAGATACCTTCACAGCTGATCTCAGTCAGTACACTAAGTCCCCTATAAATATTTATAACATCCCACTTCACCACATATATTGGGGTCTCGCTCTTGGGATTTTGAATCTTTCCCTATTAAAAATATTGGGGGTAATTCACTTCAGGGAATATAAGAATTAAAAGGTATCCTTGGGTGGAATTAAATAAGGTTGAGCTCACGGTGCCTGTGTTGTCCATTAGATATATATTTAGAAATTGAATTGTTGGTTAGACATTGTATAAATTTACCTGATAGACAATGGCGGACCTGGCCAAGTTTCGATGTGCTGCTGTTCAGACTGCAAAAGAGTTAGGATTAGATGGGCAAGTTATGGTTGCCTATGTCACTACGGAATGTGACAAATTTATTGAACGCGAAGAAAGAAGGTTTGAAGCCGAAAGAAAGTTAGAGGCTGAAACGTAAATTAAGAAGTTACAATTTGAGGCTGAGGCTGAGACTAAGAGGTTGCAGATTGAGGCTGACAAAGAGGCTAAAGCATTGGAAGCCGAGGAAAGAAGACAGGCTGCAGAAAGGGAAGAGAAGAAATTAGCTGCAGAAAGGGAAGAGAAGAAATTAGCTGCAGAAAGAGAAGATAAGAGATTACAAAGGGAACATGAGTTACGACTAAGGGAGTTTGAGTTTCAGGGCCATGCTCCTGAAAATGGTGCCAGTCCCTTTGCCTCTGATGCCACTGCTAGCCAAGGAGCCTCAACCTCAGCTATGAATTTTCATTTAGATCATTTTGTTGAGAAATACGATGATATAGAGAGCTACCTAAATAGGTATGAACTATTAGCTACCACGTATGGGTTAGAGAGAGAAAGGTGGAGCTTAAAGTTATCTCAAGGACTTCGTGGGGCAGCTTATGAAGTTTTTGCAAAAATGAGCAGAGGTGATCAGGAAAATTATGACATGCTAAAGCAGGCTCTTTTGTTAAGGTATGAAAAGAATGCAGAATTTTATAGGAAAAAATTTAGGAATGCTAAACTACTGTCAGGTGAAACCTATCACCAGTTCTCTGCACGAATAGAGACATACTTGGAGAAATTGACTTCTCTGGGGAAAACCCAAGATCTTAAGGAAATGGTCCTTATAGAGCAATTAAGAGAGTCCATGGCTCCAGACCTGAGAAAGTTTCTCATGGAACAAGGTGCAGAGAGGCTGGGTGAGTTGCTAAATGTTGCTGAAAGGTATCAAGCAGCTCAAGCAGAGGTAACAGGTAATAAAAAGAAACAAGTGGATAACTTTAGGGCACCACAGAACTTTAATAAATTTGATCCTAAGGATCAAAATAAAGGTAAGCACCAATTTGATAGGCCACGGTATGAAAATAAAAATAAAACCCCACAATTCGATGAAAGGAAATATGATGAAAGAAAATCTTTCAACCAAGGAAAAAGGTGGTGTAAAAATTGTAAGATGAACAATCATGACACTGACCATTGTAGAAGGAAACCTCCTCATTGTGCTGCTATGACATCGGGGAAAAAGGAAAAGAAGGTCAAACTTGAAGAACTACAGGAACCATACCACCCCCCAGTGTGTGAAGATGTCATCTGTAATGGTGTCACTATAAGATGTTTATATGATACCGGTTTAGATTACGATTCGATTGTGAGTTCTCACCTGGTGCAGGCCGATCAATACACCACAGAAACAGTGGAGATTCAAACTGCAACCAAGGATGTAGCTACCATGACACTTCCCGTCGCCCGAATAAAAGTGAAAACGCGATATGTGGAAGGAATCATAAAAGCAGCAGTGATAAATGAGCCAATCTACCCTCTGATATTGGGGTGTAGATATGTCTTCTTGGGGAATCCCAAGAGACCTGTGATATTGGCAACAGTGCAGACCAGATCACAGTCAAAAAGGAGGAGGATAATCCAATAAATACTCATCCAGATGAGATGAGGAAGGCACAGGCTGAGGACAAAACACTCAAGCCATGTTTCAAGAAGTTGCCCAAATCTCATACACCTCCAGGCAAGGGAGAGTTTTATATGAAGAACAAACTGATATATAGGAAGGCTGGATCTGAATCCAATGGTCACGGACAGCTGGTCCTTCCCACTTCATATAGGACTAAAGTGTTGGAACTAGGGCATGCGATTCCCTTCAGTGGTCATATGGGAATCAGCGCAACAGGACAGCGAATAGCTTGTCACTATTTCTGGCCAGGAATAACTGAAGATATCAAACGATATGTAAAATCCTGTCCAGAGTGCCAACGAGTAGCACCTAAACATTGGACTGCACCAGCAACTCTGGGGAAATGCCCATAGTGGGAACACCCTTTGAGAGAGTTGCCGTGGATCTTGTGGGACCTCTCACCCGAACCAAGAGAAGGAACAGCTACATTCTGACTCTGGTGGACACTTGTTCTATGTGGGGAGAGGCTGTAGCCCTGTCATCGATTGATTCTAAACATGTGGCAGAGGCATTGCTCACAATTTTCACAAGGTTAGGCTTTCCCAATCAAATCTTGACTGATAATGGCTCTCAGTTCAAGGGGAAACTAACTGAAGAAGTTTTCAGGATCTTCCAGGCCAAACACTTCCATTGTAGTGTGTATCATCCCCAAGGGAACGGCCAAGTGGAAAGATTTAACGGCACGTTGATGTCGATCCTGAGAAAGTTGGCACACGAAAAACCAGATACATGGGACCAGTACCTGCACGCCGCCCTCTTTGCTTATCGGGAGGTACCCCATAGTTCAACCGGTATGGCCCCGGCAACATTATTGTTTGGAAGGCCAATAAAAGGTCCACTCGAAGCTTTGTTAAGAACGTGGACTGATGAAAAGGCAGAGGAAAACATTACATCTTCATACCAATATGTGAATGAGCTGACCACTCGTTTAAAAACTGGCTGGAAACTTGCCAATGAAAATTTGAAACAAGCCAGGAAGAAACATGCTGCCTATTATAACAGGAAGGCGAAAGACAGAAATTTGGCTGTGGGAGAGAAAGTACTGCTTCTTTTGCCCGGGAGTCAGAATAAGTTACAAATTGGATGGCAGGGTCCATATACAGTTTTAGAGAAGGTATCTAGAACAAATTATAAGATAGATAAGAAGGGGAAAGAAAAAATCTATCATGTGAATCTCCTGAAGAAATATTTGGAAAGAGAACATCAGGAAGAGACACACTTGTTGACCTTGTCCATCGCCATGGAGATGAAAAAGGAACCACTTTCATCATTTGAGTATCCATTACACCCCTGTGAGACAGCAGCACAGGTGAAAATCAGTACACATTTAACGAAAACTCAGAAAGAGAGAGTGCAACAGGTTCTAAATAATCATGCAGAGGTGTTAACAGACCGACCAGGGCATACAAACCTATTGGAATATGATATGAAACTGATAGACCCCACACCTGTCTGTATGAAACCATATTCGATTCCGTTTGCTAAGGAGAACGCTTTGAAGGAAGAGATAGACTATCTGTTGAAGGAAGGAATTATTTCGCACAGTGAATCTTCGTATAGTTCCGGTGTTGTACTCTTAAGGAAGCCCTCTGGAGAACATAGACTCTGTATAGATTACAGGAGACTGAATGCTATTGCAGAAGGACAGGTGGATCCATTGCCGGATACAAATCAGCTGGTTGCCAGTTAAATAAAGCTAAATATTTCTCAAAAGTGGATCTGAGTAAAGGATACTATCAGATTCCAGTAAAGCCTGAGGTTAGACCCTACCTAGCTTTTAGTACCTCAGAAGGACACTATGAGTTTAATAGATTGCCATTTGGATTGCAGAATGCGCCTAGTGTCTTCTCTAGAATGATGAGAAAATTGTTGGATGTAAACATTTCGGAGGAACGTAATGAATCCCTGAGTTGCCTCTTTGATTGAGGATATTCCGAATGTTTCATACAGGATAATAAGAAGATTGTGGGATCCACTACTAAAACTCTGCTATCACCAGGTATATGTTATCTCCTCATAACGTACATTTTGAGGGAAATATAATGTTCTCTGGACATGTCATTGCGCAGACTCAGAGAAGAGAAATGGTGAATACGGGTTGCGAAGCAGCATTAAGACAAGCACTCACACTTGCGGCTGTTCAGTAACATAACCGAAATATATTATTGGTTGTAGAAGTCTAAGGCAGATTTCATGAGTAGTGCCTACTCTGAATGGACCCAACTACATAAAACCATGATAGCACCACAGCAGAGTAAAGTCAAGTTGACTTACATTTATCTATGTGTATATAGAATAAAGGACTGACATATAATGTCTGTTTTAAGAGGGGAGATGTCGTGGAATATTCTAATCCACATATATAAATTAAAAGGTAAATGTAAAGCGTAACAAATAAATTCTAATAAAGAAAAGAGCAATGGTAAAATAACAGTGCTGTCACAAGGAATGTACTCGAAATCCCCTTTGTTTTATGCTTCGTCTGCAAATTGTAACGCTTTCACGTTGATAGTAAAAGCCTACTATATTATTACCCGCTTTCTTCAATGAAACGTGTGCTGTATTTCTTGGAAAAACATTGAGAGGCAGACTGCGTAATGACCTAAATTAATCCTAACATTAATTATACTGCGTTACCAAAACGAACGAACAGATGGACTCAAATAGAAAGAGAGAGGGAGGGCTGAAAATCAGGAACGCATGCAACACGCGTCGCGCGATACACAATTACTACTATCACGCGTGTAAGGCCACATGCACTAACTTTTTTTTCAGACGGACAGTGATAAATTCACTACCCTTCCCAGAGTTAGGTTTTAAAATCACGAAAAACGCTTATTTGAAAAGATAACATTAGATGGGTTTACGTTTGAAAACATTACAGTACCCAGACAGCACATCTTCGAAACAGGAGGTCGAAGAAATTGCATATTTTGAACGCAGCCACTTAGCTCTTTTAAATTTGTATATTTGGGTTCCTTAGGGTTTGCTGACAAAGAATATGTAAAACGTTACGCAAATAGTCTAGGAATTAACAAGTTATAACCAAAATAAAATAGTGGGGATGCCTGACAGCATGAAATCATTTCTGCTCATAAAATTTTTTTTATAACGTGTTTGAAAAAACCTTACGTACAGAAATAGCCTACCATGTAAACTCCAAATTGATTGGAGCGCAACAAATATAAGACTAAACACGATTGGTCGGACTATAAATACTATCTTTGGTTGTTAGGGGAGACGTAGGAAGTTAAAATTTTTTCAAACCCTTGTCGAAACGTGGCTCCATTGGCCAGACTCGCTGATATACTCACTTAGGAGCGTTAGTTCGAGACCACTAGTTCAAATAAGCTTGATAAAGCAACAGTGCGTTGAAGCCAGCTCACATTTTTTGCTAAAATAAAAGCCTGGAACATAAGCAGATGGGAATTTGTGCCAGTATTTGTGCCAGAATTCATTGCTAATCAACGTATCTGTGTTTGTTTCCATGAATTGTGGTAAGCTTGAAACATTCAGTATCTTTTAATGAAAATTGAATGTGAATTGTTAATTTATGCCTGTATATATGTGTAGTTCAGTAGCAAACATGATGTAAAGCCTATAATGCTCCAGCCTAAACAGAAGGTGTCGGAGGAAAGTAAAACTGCATGGAATGGCCAAACAGTACACTGACACCTAGATTATTGATTAGACAGAAATAATGCTGGAAGTGCAGAGGCGTAGTAACCATTAAGGAGGTTAATACTGGTATAAAGTATTTCAGATGAAGCTGACAGTTGGCCTAACGCTCTGAACTCAATGTTTGTGATGTATTGTGCTCAGTGTAAAAAGAGAGTATAAATTAGTTATGAAGTAGAAGGTACATCCTTCTTGTTTTCAGGGACCGTGGTCTTGATGGTATTGAGCAGCACCTGGTCAGAGCTTTGCTGAATCCAGAGTCGGACAGCATACTCCTTGGTCCATTTAGCTATCAGTGAGGTGTCTCCAGAGCACAGGGGAGAAATCGAGCAGAGGAGTCTTTTCCTGCCGCCATCACGCAAGATAAGCTGATGTGGCCAGCTGAGCTCAAAATTATGTACCCCATCTTAAAATAACATTGCAACAAACTTAAGAGGGGAAGTAAATTGTTTTAATAACAGGAACTGAGAACATCTCCAATACTAGCTCCCATAAAGACAAACTATTGAAGTCATGATGACAAATACCAACAGAGCTTGAACAAACAAAACCAGTATTACCTCATATTACTACTACACAACTGACACACATAGGATACTTTTAATAATATATGTCACTACAATATTCATATTGAGAAATTCTGTACATATAACTTGTAATTAAAATTGATTGTGATTCCTGGTTCCCTTTGTATTTGAATCAGGACACATATTCATTCATAACAGCAATGAATACATATTGTTATTTGAAAAGTTATCAGTGACTCCTTTAAGATATCCTTTAGAGTGTTATATGTATGTGAGTGTCACAGTGTTGTCAAGTGTGGTGGAATAAATTAAATTGTTTATCTGTCTGTTGTTGTTATGACTTACACTTCATCATACACATACCCTAGACATACAACGTAGTCATCACACTATTCCAGAATAATTCTGACTGAGATATATATATATGTGGCAGCAAGTAAGGTTATCTATAATACACTACTCTTATTAGATATAGATACCTTCACAGCTGATCTCAGTCAGTACACTAAGTCCCCTATAAATATTTATAACATCCCACTTCACCACAGAGTCATAGCCTCTAGCATCGTCTTCCAAAATCCGCTTCCAACCCCACTTCTGACATAATCTAATGACTGCTACATAAATTAAAAATCAAAACCAATCGTACGAGGTTCCCGTTAAATATCATAACATAATCTTAACTCGACCAATCCACTAGCGAGGAAGGAAGAGTTATTCCTCCTGCTGGAACTGGGGGGGGGAATCAAAGAAATACTCCCGTCGAAGCTCGCTGAAAAATGTACGTAATATTACGTAACTATACTGACCGCCTATCAAAAAGAATGACTAACTAGCCCACGTTACAACACGGGTAGGGGTTTTCTCCCATCTCCAACCGAGAAGAGTTGGTGTTGGTGGTATGAGTAATCCTAACCCAGAATTAAAACAAATACGAACTAGGACGCATTAGAATAAAATAAAAAAAAGAACCAAAATTAATAAATGGGACAAGAAATGGGGCGAGTTGAAAATAAATATTAACAGTAACTCATCACAGGCTGGAAGAACACATGTTTTATATAAGTTTAAGAGTGTAGCTTTGGTGGAAAAAAGTTTGTGATGTCTGTTTCGTTACGCCATAATACTTCTTCTTCTTCTTTGAACCTTAGCCGCCGACCGTCAAAGCAGTCAGTGGCCATCACGCCTGGTGGCGTCTTGTAGGGCGAAAACAAATTGATTCCACTTTGCTCGATCGGTGGCCATCCTTCGTACAGTACCCCAGCTCTGGTTATTTCTTTGCATCTCAGCCTCCACAGTCCTCCGCCAGGTTGTTTTTGGTCGGCCTCTCTTTCGTTTTCCTTCAGGAGTCCAAAGCATAGCTGTTCTTGTGATGGCATCGGGGGATCTTCTGAGGACATCGCCAACTCAGCTCCAGCGTCTGCCAGCTATGATGGTGTGCATGTCCTCTTGCTTGCTCCGAGTAAGCAGATCTTGGTTGGTGATGGTATTCGGCCAAAAGATTCGGAGAATTTTTCTTAGGCATGTTGTGTGAAAAGAGGACAATTTCGACATTTCCTTCTCTGTAGCTCTCCAGCTCTCCGCGCCATAGAGAAGCACAGAAAGCACACAGCTCTGATATAATCTTAATTTTGTGCTTGTGCCGTACTGAGAGGACTTCCAGATGTTGTTTAGACTAAAAAAGGCTGTTCTTGCTTTATTCATTCTGATGTTGATGTCTTTGCCTGCTCCGCTGTCTGGTGTTACTATGCATCCTAGGTATGTGAAGGTGTCTGTCTGTACCAGTTGCTGATTACTTACTGATATGGGCTCAGGGTTGCTCACATTGAGCGTCATGACCTCAGTAAATAAATATTAGACAAACATAAAGGTATGTTTTCAGGCACTCGTAAGAAATAATTAAGTAGAAAACTAGACAACAGAAAAAGTAACAAACGTGAGACATTAATACTGTGTTTAGTAAATGATAGTAAAATTATGTTTGTCTAATATTTATTTACTGTTTACAGGCCTCGGGTTTCCCTTCCTTATGTGTTATAAATGTTTATACAATACCAAAAACCTACCCTCTGTCCTGTACTTACTGTTCTTAGTCTTCTATCATTTTCTAGACACAGTATTAAGATCTTTGTCTTGTGTGGACTGACCTATACTGTATAATAGGGGAACAACAGAAGTGATTTCGTCATTAATAGGCTGGACTGCCCATGGTAAACTTCCGGTGTTATGTGTTGCGGGTCGCACTAATGACCCGTCATGGAAGCATCATTTTTTGGTGATGCCTAGATGGCAGGGATGATAGTGTGATTCGCTTGCATAGCTAGGCAGGGTTGTCGCACGGAAGATCCTGGGTTCGAGTCCTGGGTAAGCCACTCACTTTTCTACTTCTTTATTTCTTACGAGTGCCTGAAAACATACCTTTATGTTTGTCTAATATTTATTTACTGGTTGAAAGTTAGACAACAATTGTATTGTTTCCCCTTATATGTACTCTCGCGAAAATAGAAAAAGTGCGCAAATGAAGGTCTGCATGAACATTTCAATTATGGAAAGAAGCCAACAACACGATTGATAAACATATTTAATACATCTATATAATTTTCACTACAAATATCTAATGGCGGTCGCCTGCAATGAAATGACCACAGTAGTAATAGTACCGTCTCGAATACATGTAACAGAAACAACACACTATAATTAATAACCTGTCAATGTTGACGGGTTATTGCTAGTACGGTATGTTCAAAATTTACAAAGTATAAGATCTGTTAACTACTGTTTCTGAGAAATGTCAGAATAAAATGGTCATCAGGTGGACAGAATGAGCTTTCCGTGGTGGTTTTGCTGGGTACTTAAACTACTCATCTTGGATTGGAAGAACCTTTTTTTTTTAAAATAAAGTTTTGCCTCGTTTTGGCGAGGCGCGTCCCGTTCAACCTAGTCGGTTATATTAGGGCGCATGTCCAAACATAAAAGACCCTAAGGTCTGGAGTAGTCAAGTTGTAATCTGCAGTGATGAGTGTGCTTCTGCTGCTGGATTTATGATTCTCTTGTTGCGTAATGGGTTCAATCTGTTCAAGCATTTCAGGACCAGTGCTGCAAGTAATTCTCGTAGGGTTTCAGAGGGTGGCAGGGGGCTGCTTTCTCTATCTTAACTCGGGGCTCATCACCGAGATAGATTAGGTCGGCCCTCCAGAACACTCCTTACAATTACTGGATTGACCCCGGAGATGATTCAGGTAGAGATTTCCGGTAGATATACTGGTAGGAACACCTGGTAGGATTGCTCAACTGAGTCCAATGCTGTTTTGGATGGTCTTTTCCTCTATATTGCTTGAAGCAATAATGTCCGGGTATATAGGATGCTAGTGAGAGAATCGAGTCTAAATTGTTTTTGTTGGCCAAACTCTTAAAGCAGCACACCCTGTTTTGCTACTAGACTGTTTCCAGCAAAAGTTGTAGGCAGGGGTGGTGTACTGTGTTATTTCTTCTCTCGGGGTATATTAATTTCATCCGTTTCCTGACGGTCAGACCACATTTGATGCGCTGATGCACCAGTAACATTGCTTTCATGATTGATTATACGTTGGTCAAAAGTTCACGGAGAAGGGAGAAATTGTGCCAGGTCATAAAAACGGAACAGAGTTTTACCTTTTGGGAGAATGAGACAACTACTGATTTTAGAAAAATGGCTGAAGAGCGGATTGAGTGACCAGGTATGAGGACAGAAAAAAGAAGAGAAAAAGAGGTGATTGCACTACGTAACAATAACTATGTTTTAATGTGATGATGTGCCTTTATTTTGTGTGACAACAATATAGTTAGTTGGTGTTCAGCCTTGAAGACGCTGAGTGGCGTTTACATATTGTAGTGTTTATCACTTATGATATGCGGCGTTGTCCACTGGATATCTTCTAGATCGTGTGTTGTTATTATATGCGCGTGTGGGACTCAGACCACTGAATTAATAGGATTGATGTAGAACGTGCATATACGGCTATATATATATATATATATATATATATATATATATATATATATATATATATAAGAATATCCGTTACGAAGCTGTGATCAACCGCCTAATGAATAAGTTCAATTTGATGCATGTTATTGTAATTCAAATATCAATTAGGCACAACAAGCGCTCGTAAGATGTGGCTTCAAGCCAAGGCCGTGGATTTTGAATTGATTTGATTTAAGATTTTTTTTTCAAAGTGTGATTTAAAGTTGAAATCATGAAAAACAATTATGTAAGTTCAAAATAATATATAATATACATTGTTTATTCAAAACTTTTTGGCTATTATTTACAAATCATGTCCTAGATCATATTTTTTTTTTTAAATAATACTTTATATTTTTAAAAAGACATGAGAAATAATCTTATTTAATACAATGATTTAACTGTGGTCCTAAGGGGTGATTTTAGTGAGATGAAAAGGGAGATAAAAATTATTTGCTTTAAAAATACCACATGGTCTACCTTAAGTTAAATAAATAAAGAGAGAACCGCGAGGCTCGTGAACATTAAATAAATATACATAAACGGACAATAGCAGACACTCATAGGACATACAGCTTAAAAAACTTGAGAGCAGAAAAACAATAGAAATAATTGGCTTATCGGGGACTCTAACACAAGACTAGTGTTGCCACCCTGAATTTTGAAGAAAAAATAAACCTAGATGGTACCGTACCTTAAAAAACACTTAGATACACCTAAATTTTAACTTTCGGGGTACAATTGGGCGACCTGGGCTACTTTTGGCGGGTTTTTTTTGTTTGTTTGTTGGGGAAAGGGGGGGGGGGGGGCTTCTTTGAGAGAAAAACCGAAAGTTGATCTAGGAGGTCGTCCACATATGGGGAGAGGGTCGTCGCGCAATTTTTGCCATATTTTTCCCCCTCCTCCCCATGTCACATTTTGTCACAAATACCCAGACCCCCTAAGTGTGACGTCACAAATGTCTTACCATCCCCCCTTTTTTTTTGTTCAATTTTTTATTTAGTACTACTGAAAAGCAACAACGTCATTGAATGTAAATTAGTTACCAGGTCATCATTATCACCTTTTAACTCCCTAAGGAATATATGCTTTATACCAAGTCTTCCTTTACCGAAGCCATCAGCTCAAGGTCTTCAAGTCTGTCTCCAGTTCTCTTCTCCATGTATTCCCTGGTCTTCCTCTGCCTCTCTTACCCTGGTGATTCCAGAACAAGGACTGCCTTGTAAATCTATCAGCAGGTTTTCTCAGCAGGGTCTCCCAAGCCGGATGGGTGGAAGGGTAGGGACCGGACATACACACACACACACACACACTCACCTGTTGCCTTGCAGGCAGACTGGGAACAGTCATGTGCTAAGAAAGACAACCTTACAGAAAGGCCTGTTGAAATCGGATGCACTGGGCCTCAGGCTTAACGAAACAGTGCAACGTACTTCGCTTAATGACGACGTCAAGAATAAAAATAAATCAGAATGGTTGCTCATCCCGTGTAGTCTCGACAGGCGGCGAGAGTGCTGGGACCCCCGCTTCGAAGGGGTCCACCATATGCTACTGGTGGTCACCTTCCCCTGTACTGTGGTTAAGGCACAGAGGGAAAGGGCAATAGTTATTGACCAAACACAAAAAACAATCAACATACTGCAGTGGAACGCAGAAGACAAAGTCTCCCTTAGAAATCGTCTGCATGAAGACCAAATAGATGTGGCATGCATTCAAGCGACACACCTAGACAGCAATCACAGATTCTCAGGCAGAGGATACCAGACCTTCAGACTTCATCAAGAAGTACACAAAGGAGGTGTACTGATACTTACGCCAAACTCAATACCAAGCAGCGAAGTAGCAGTGAGCTTCAACAATCAAACGGAAATCATAGGGATAAACATAACAATAACGGAAACAAACATCCGTATTTACAATCTGTATGGCCCACCAAACAAAGACCTCTCACTTTCAATTAAGAAAATCAAGGACTGCAATTACATAGTGGTTGGGAACTTCAACAGCCATTCTGAAAGATGGGGATACCCAGATACAGACAGTAAAGGATACAACGTGGAGGACTGGGAGATAGATTCAAATCTCCACCTTATCAACAAGCCAGATGAAGAACCCAGTTTTTACTCCAGAAGGTGGTATACCACTTCCACTCCTGATCTAGCCTTTTCAATAGGGGATATCTTCCACAAAATTGATAGACAAGTGCTTCATCAGCTAGCAGGTAGCGACCACAAACCAATAAAGCTGATCATAAATATGGAATACTGTCGTGATTTGAATGACATTTCTGTCACTTTTAGTCGAGTGGTCTGCCCTGTCTTGTTCTCTATTTTTGTCTACGCCAACTTTTCTGTTTTATAGCTCCTAATAGCGCTATTTCTAGCATGTCAATCTTACGTTGGACAGGCTAAATCCCACCCCTCTGCACATGGACAGCGATATCTAGCTAAAAGTCCTTTTATTCTATCTTTCTTGTACGGAACGGCTAGTTCTCAGTTTTCTTTGATTTACAGAGAACCTGTGGAAATGGGGGAAAACCTTTACTTTTCATCCATCCACCTGCGTCTAGAATCTCTAACTCAGGTCGTTCGTAAGACTGCCTAGTGTTGCTTCAGATTACGTCTTTTTCCTGTATCTAGAGTCGCCAGGGAAACATTTCCCTAAACCCTTATGTCTTGTTACGTTACATATATTGCACGTGCGAAAGCCACCTGTAGACTTTATTATGCTATTTAAGCGAAGTGTCTTTATCACTCAGTACCATTGTCTCAAGAAAATTCTGCCACTGGACAAAGTGATATTCTGCGCCAGAGCTAAATAGCAGTTGTAGTGCAGGAATTATTCTTTATTTGGTAAGCACACATTTAGTTATTTAATACTGTGGGGTGTTAGCTTAAACTAATATAATAGGGATCCCGTCAGTGGCGTACTAAGTGGGGTGCGAGGGGGGCAGTCCACCCCATGTGACAGCTAAGAAGGGGGTTCCATCGGACACCATTAAGGTAATACTTAGTGTTACAAATATACTTGCTAGTGTGTTTATTTATTTGGGGCAGGGGGTGTCAAAGGTAAAATCCGCCCCAGGTGCCGAGTACTTTAGGGACGCCTCTGGATCCTGTCTTACTTTAATTCATCATATATATATATAACTGACCTCGAAACCCTCGAATCGGTCGGTTGGATAGGAGGGTTGATCAGTGAGTTAACAATTCACTATCGTAAAACAAGCTATTGTTACCGAAACAGAACCAGCCTCGACAGTAAACATGACTCACTCTAATATCTTGGGGGCTAAGGAGATCTTTAAAATTGGATACTGGAATGTAAGAACTATGTATCAAGACGGAAAATTGGAAGAAGTAATTAAAGAAATGGATAATTATAAGTTGGACATATTGGGTGTCAGCGAATGTAGATGGACGGGGAAAGGCATAAAATATATTTCAGAAGAAAAAAAGCAAATTATATACTCTGGTAATAATGATAATCGTCACACAGAGGGAGTAGCCATCTTAATGACACAGAAAGCAGCAGCATCGCTTATCAGCTGGGTACCTATCAATGAGAGGCTAATATTAGCTAGATTTCAGACACGATTTTTCAAGCTCTCAATTGTACAATGTTATGCACCAACTAACGACGCTCTTGATACCACAAAAGATGACTTCTATGAAGCACTTCTAAGTACCATCAACACAATACCCAAGCATGACATAATAGCAGTCATGGGCGATTTTAACGCCAAAGTAGGTGACAACAACGATGGAATACAAAGATATCTCGGTACTCATGGCATAGGCTGTATGAATCAAAATGGCGAAAGACTTCTAGAACTTTGTGAAATATCAAACCTCGTTGTGGCAGACACCATCTTTCCACATAAGAATATCCACAAGATAACATGGAATTCACCTGATGGCAGAACTAAGAACCAGATAGATCACTTCTGCATAAGCGCAAAATTTCGCTCATCAGTTCAAGACGTCAGAGCATACAGAGGTGCAGAGATCGGAAGCGATCATAACCTCTGCATAGCTAAACTGAGAATTAAACTGAAGAAGTTATACCAACAGAATAAAAATAGAAGAATAGATGTACACAGACTGCAATCAAATGATATAAAGGAGGAATATAATGTCAAAATGAACAACTATTTCGATGCTTTAGGCAAAATTGACAACGATATCACCACCAAGACAATCGATACTAAATGGGAACAACTGAGAACAGCAATGACAGAAGCAGCAGTAGCGACCACCGGATACCTAGTACATAAAAAGAAAAAATGGATGAGAGAAGATACTTGGGATAAAATACAAGAAAGGAAAACAGCAAAACTTAAACTACTAGCGGCAAGTACACATAATGCAGTTGAATCTTGCAAACTAACTTATAACTTGTTAAATAAAGAAGTGAAGACAAAAACTCGAAGAGATAAAAGACATTTCATCAATGAACTGGCCGTAGAAGCTGAAAATGCTGCAAGAACTGGTAATAGTAGGTGCCTTTATCAAATTACAAAACAACTATGTCACCAGCCTACTGCAATGGAAACACCTGTTAAAGGTAAATTAGGGAATTCAATACCAACAGAAAAAGAACAAATGAAGAGATGGGCTGAGCACTTCATGGAGGTGCTAAACAGACCACCACCAACAGTAACACCTGATTTTAATAATGAAACACCCACAACCACCTTGCCAATAACTTGCGATGAATTCACGTTGGACGAGATCAAACAAGCCGTTAAAAGATTAAAAAATTTTAAAGCTGCTGGAGTTGACGAAATTTCAGGGGAAATGATTAAAGCAGTTAATGACAACAACAACCTCTTGAGAATTTTAGATATTATAAATGAAGTATGGAGAGAAGAACAACCACCACAACAATGGAAAGACAGTATTATTGTAAAGTTACCGAAGAAAGGTGATCTATCAGACTGTAATAACTGGCGTGGTATATCTCTATTATCAGTACCTGGAAAATTATTATGTTGCATGATGTTAGAAAGACTTAAATTGCATGCTGACGAAAAGATCAGAGAAGAACAAGCGGGTTTCAGGCCGAAACGATCATGTATTGATCAAATATTCACACTAAGAACAATTATAGAAGAATCAGTGGAAAGGCAATCGCCACTTATTATCACCTTCGTCGATTTTCAAAAAGCCTTTGATAGTCTACACCACCCATCATTGTGGAAGATACTTACAATCTATGGTTTTCCAACAAAATATGTGAATATAATCAAAGCGCTATATGACAATGCAAGATGTTGTGTTAGAACAAATAAAGGGAATACAGAATGGTTTACAGTAGAAACAGGGGTGAAACAAGGCTGTATTATGTCACCACTACTATTTGGAATAGCTATTGATTGGGTTATGAGAAACTATACCCACAATGAACAATTAGGTATAAAATGGACAAATGGAAATTTCCTGGGGGACCTGGATTTCGCAGATGATGTAGCATTCTTAAGTTCGACACCAAGACAATCCCAAGAAGCAATAAATAATTTGTGTCATCTCTCGGTTAAAATAGGTCTCCAAATAAATGCCTCTAAAACTAAAGCTATGAACTTTTCTAACGAGACCTTTGATATCATCTTGAACGGGGAAAAACTACAGAAAGTTGAAAGTTTCAATTATTTAGGCAGTAAAATGACTCAGGATGGTGACACAACAAGAGAAATCCATACTAGAATTGCTTTGGCAGCTAGCGCTTTCAATAGATTATCTAACATTTGGAAATTACGATCATTGAATATACATACCAAGCTTCGTCTGTTTAATTCAAATGTTATCTCAGTGTTAACATACGGCTGTGAGAGTTGGAAAATAACAAAATCATTGGAGAACAAGCTGAATACATTCGAGAACAAATGTCTTAGAAAACTCATGAACATCAGTTGGAAAGAATTCAAGACTAATCGACAAATAAGAGAAGACTCTAGGCAGAAATATGTCTCCGACTATATAAGGAAAAGACGATGGTCATATATCGGTCATGTCCTACGAATGCAAAACAACAGAATACCACTACAGGCGCTCACTTGGGTTCCTGAGGGTAAGAGGAAAAAAGGAAGACCAAAAGAAACACTCAGAAGAACAATAATAAGAGAAGGAAGAACGTTGGGCCTAAATAATGTGCAAGAGCTAAGAGGAGTGGCGTCACAACGGACAACCTGGAGAGCACTGGTTTCTGCCTTATGCGCCGTGTTTGGTGCTTAAAGAATTTATTATTATTATTATTATTATTATTATATATATATATATATATATATATATATATATATATATATATATATATATATATATATATATATATATATATATATATATATATATATATATATATATATATATATACATATACATATACATATGTGATAGGGTGGGCGAGATGATGATGATGATTATATTGTGATATGTTTGATCACTCTCTTGTCACACTCGCACCGACCCGAACAACAATAAAACTCTTGATTCTAGAGGCAGGGGCTGCATTTATTTTTACAACCCATTCAGTGATTCAGCAAACATTAAACAAATAAACCAACGAACATAACAAAACAAAACAAAACACCCAGCATGTGCCCGATTGCTAATTGTGCTCAAGGCATTTACAGCTTGGCTCTGTGTGTCTTACTTCGTCTGTTCTCTCTGGGCGGCTGTGGCAAAGTAGGCCCGCTTTCCGGCCGCTATCTCTTTTATTAGCCCAGGTCGAATCACTCACTTTACTGCGCGCTAGGCGTATGGATTTGGCCGCATAAACAACACTCGCGATTATTTGCTTTAGAAGGGCCGAAAACAGAAATATACACAACTATTTCTAGAGCAAAAACACAATTCTACACCACAACTTAATTTTAAGGCATTATTATGGCCTTTTCATCAATCTTGAAGACTTTTTACATCTCAGCATGCTTCGCGCACTTCTAAAATACATGGGTGATAAATCTGCCCAAAAACAGGAAGGGGGCGGGCGTCTCCTTTTCGGCCCCATCACATATCTCCCTCCTGATTTTGTTGTCGTCCCGACAACATCACTACCTCTGGCGCTTCGGTCGAAATCTCTCGGATCGTTGGTGCTGCGCCTGATTATTTCTCAGCGGCGATGTTTTGGGCTCAGATTCTGTATTCGGTACAACCCGGCTGGGGACTCTCTTGGTCGTCATGCCCCCAGTTGTACGTTGTCGGGCTGTCAGCCGCTGTGGTCTTGAAGACTCGCTCACCGGTGCCGCGTCGCTGCCTGCCCGTGACATCTGCCTGTCAGTGCTTGCAACTGTCGACTTTGAAGGGAGATCGCTCTTGACGTGTTTTCCACTCATTTTGTGTGGACGGTGGCTTACGTTCCCCACAATCTGCCTTTGATGAGTCTCCTCTGCTGAACCTTGATTTGCACCCCCTCCTATCTGCTTAGGACGGGTTTCCTCCCCTAGACAACGGCCAATTCTCTCGGCGCCCTTAGTGTGACAGTTGTCGTGGCCATCTCTTGGCTTGCGCCCTAAAGGCAACCTGGTTGTGACAGTCCGTCTAGGGAAAGAGCTCCTTGAGGGACAGGCGGCTATCAAATGTTCTGGGGATTTGCATCCAAAACATCTCTTGGGAAGCGGGCCTTGAGGGCACTTGGCTGCCATGTGGTCTGACAGGTATCCACAAATGTAGCATCTTATCCTTCTGGGCTTCCTCTGTGCCATGGGTCGCTTCCTGCTGCCTTTACACTCTTGACCGCCAATGCCGCATACATAAATTGCTTCCATGCCCTGGGCCGATGGTTTGCTGTCAAACTCTACTCGTTCATTCCTCGCCAGACTCCGGAATCCCTTTCTGAAGATCTAGGTTTGATGTACGAATACATCAATACCTCCATCATCTGGCGTGATGAACCCCCATCCCCTGTGGACACTATACCACTTGCAAACCCCTTTTCGCCTTGTCGGTGCAGCTGCGTTTGTTGGTGCTGTCAGCTCACAGCTTTCCTTGACAACAGCCTGACCTTCACATACAAGAAGGTCTAGTTGAGGTTCCTGCGGACACACCTCCTCGTCTTGCGTTGGCTGTTCCCACGGACACACCTCCTCGTCTTGCGTTGGCTGTTCCCGCGGACACACCTCCTCGTCTTGCGTTGGCTGTTCCCGCGGCTGGCATGGTGCTCTCTTTCTCTGAACCTCCTCTTGTGCTGGCGAACTGGCCTGTGACATCTGTGCTAGCTGGGCCTTTAGGATAGATAATTCTGCTTTGAGTGCCTCCTTCTCCTTCTGAACTTCTGCACTTGCTATCTGGACCAGTGTCTCAGGCTTTTTACTTTCACCATAAACAGCATATTCCCAAGGGAAATTCCTGGTCATCTCACTGACTGGTGGTTGCTCGCTGTAGGCTCTTTCTATTATCTTGAGTAACTGCTCAGGGCTGGCCTTGGCTCCGCCATGTATCCGTAATTCTCTAGATACCCATGGTGTCACGTTGTTCCAGATCATGCCTAACTTGTCTTCTGCCCAAAAAGGCGCCACCTTCCACGCGGCTTCCACATCTTCCACAAACTCTTGCCACGTGGGACTCCCCTCTCCACTAAATAACCTTACCTCTGGCTCCTTCACGTACACTACCTTGCCAGGCGCATTAGCCATCTTGCTGCAGGAATGCACTGCTGGGTGTTTACAATATTTGTTCGTTTGCTGTTTGCTCGGTGTCACTGTCTGCCTTATCCTGTCGACGACGCCAATTGTGATAGGGTTGCTCAAGGCATTTACAGCTTAGCTCTGTGTGTCTTACTTCGTCTGTTCTCTCTGGGCGGCTATGGCAAAGTAGGCCCGCTTGTTGTTGTTGTTTTCGTCTACCATGTTGCTGTAATACCCTGTTCAACCTGAAAGTTGGTTATAATTGGGGTATATTGTGTGTGTGCTATGGCAAAGTAGGCCCGCTTTCCGGCCGCTATCTCTTTTATTAGCCCAGGTCGAATCACTCACTTTACTGCGCGCTAGGCGTATGGATTTGACCGCATAAACAACACTCGCGATTATTTGCTTTAGAAGGGCCGAAAACAGAAATATACACAACTATTTCTAGAGCAAAAACACAATTCTACACCACAACTTAATTTTAAGGCATTATTATGGCCTTTTCATCAATCTTGAAGACTTTTTACATCTCAGCATGCTTCGCGCACTTCTAAAATACATGGGCGATAAATCTGCCCAAAAACAGGAAGGGGGCGGGCGTCTCCTTTTCGGCCCCATCACATATATATATATATATATATATATATATATATATATATATATATATATATATATATATATATATATATATATATATATATATATATATATATATATGTGTGTGTGTGTGTGGGAAAATTGCTAAATGGATGTCCAAGTCATTTGAGGCTGGCAACCTCATCATATAGAATGATGAATTTTATATATATATATATATGTGTGTGTGTGTGTGTAACGAGAGGTTTTTTTAAGTTTATATGTACGTATTTTATAGTTGATGGTAGATGGATATCCAGGTGTATCGGATGATACCAGGATAGTATGCCAGTAAAGAGTTCTGGTCTTAAAAGTAATACACCAGTCTTAGAAATAAGCATTGGTGTATGTGTAGTGGTTTTTGATGGTATTGTATGGTTGTTATGTTACCTAGTGTACTGTATGAGGTCAGCTGTGAAGGCTCCTGAGATTATGTGAATTACAGAAGGCCCTTCTTACTACCACTTACGACCTCAAACAGATCTCTTCTACTATCATGAATGTAGCTACGTTAAAAAAAATCTAGGGTACTGAAATGTAATGTGTAGTAATATAATATACAGACACACACATGTAATTAATAAGTCTAATAATATTAATAAACTCTATAACACACTGAACTAACTCTGGTTGTTTTAGTTAAATTTTAGAAATCTTTTTTAAATTTATTAGTTCTGAACCAAGGTTTTAGTTTGGTCAGAACATATGAAATGATATGGATTTATCAATGAAATGCATAAATATGTGGCATAATAAAATGTAATTTGTGTACACAGGTATATTATAAAAATGGTTATTATTAATGTTATCTATACTGTCTTTGGGAGAACTAGTACTGGATGTTACGTTGGGGTGGCGTCATCACGCCCAATCTGTGACTACCAAAATCATTGTCCATTGACTTATGGAATGAGGTGAATGTTTTATTTCTCAATAGTTATGTCTTTAATTGATGGTAGAATAGTTGTGAATCTCCAGCAGGCCAGAATTTCACTTATCTCGCCTGTGACGATCTGATACAGGATTCTTGTGGCCCACTCCTCTCCGTAGCTGGAGTACAATGGTAGGCTGCACAGACACAAATGTTAGGCGGCACACACATCTGCTTGTGTACTCTTACATAAGCATTTGGCACCTCTTTAGTGCCAAAACAGAAACTCACAATTCTGAAACAAAAGTTTTGTGCCATGTGTCAGTACTCTACCTACTGAGCCACTCTTATACACAACACAACAACATTACACAGACTGGGTCAGATCTCTCTGACCAACATAGCACATCTTACCCAGTTGTTTTCACATAGTACCAGTTCCCCAAGACTGCATTGCATCTGATATATGTTCAATAGTTTCCTCTTTTATTCAATAAGATAGGTGATATGTTCCCACTGATCTCAATAATTGATCCGCCCTCCATAGTCTTAGTTAGGTGTCCATATATTTTTTGTTTGTCTCTAGACCCTGAACTGCGGCTGGGGACCTAGAGCGAGCACTTACTTGTCGTAATCATTTTTCATGATATGGCAGTATCAATCACTCAAAATATTAAAATAAACAAGATAAATGCTTTCATTCTTACCAGAATTCAGAATTGAGAACACAGTTAATACTAGCAAAACTCAGCTGAGCTGCTGGCTAGAGTATGGCGTCCCACTAAATTTTATGTATTCTTCCTTGGAAAACACCACTAGCAATTAATGACTGTGTCACTGGACAGACTTATATAAAATGGCAAAAATGTGTGTCTCCATCCCGCTAATATAAAATGGCGTTGGCCAATCAGATCGAAAGACTAAGCTTTTCAATTCAAAATTTGAAAATAAAGTCAAAATTACATCTTAATTTCTCAAATGTACGTCGGTCACATTTTATCTTTTTCCCACAATTTCACTTGTTTTTTGGACTAACACATGTAAAAACTGCACGAACCTGCTTCCTAAGTTATTTTTAGCCACTATCTCCCGACTTTGCCCCGCTAGTGTATTACAGTTTGAAATTTGCCTTTTCTTGTCTCAAGGACGCAAAATTGAGACTTTAGTGAAAGTATGCACAACAATACTGTTCGCTAGTCTGATAGGAACAATACGGTCTTTTGTCAATATCTTCCTTGTTATCTGTCCGTATGTATAATTAAAAGTATATTATTTCTCTGCTTAAGATGGGCTATCAAACTAGCTAGGTTTTATTTTCATAACTTTATTATTAAGAAAAACCTACTTTTCTCAAGGGTAGTTTTTTGAAATCAGTTTTTGAACGTTCGTTCACGCGGTTGCCGCTATATTCAAACTATAACGTCAAAGTACCGTAAATCGTCAAAGAAACGTCTGTCTCTGACAAAAGCTAAAGTCGTTTTCTATCAATTTCCTTACATTGTGTTAACTAGTGGCGTAATTTTTTCCTTTAAACTACAAATTACGTCTTTTTGCCTTTCTAGATTTAAACACTGTTCAGACCGTCATAATGATTTTTATCTCCGTTTCCCTCCCTTCTACAAGGGTACCGTTTCGTCTGCATGTTTAACTAGTTAGTTTCAATGGCGGTAGGAAATGCGGGCATGGGCGAGCATGTCTCCTAGTATCTTACGCATTATTTTTATCCCTACATGTTATCTTTATAATTGGAGATATTTTAACGTTGTATCACGGTGAATTCATCACAGTATGGAGATCATAGAAATAGACTGTGAAAATCCTGGCCCAGATGGTAAGAATTAGTACCAGGATTTAAGGTGTCTCCTCCCTGTGACTTTCTTATGATTAATTAATTTCTAGGGGATAAATAAAATGAACATTTACTTTAAACACAATTGTAAAAAGTCAATAAGTCCTCAGGTACAATTATAATCCTTTAATATTTACATTAATCTTCTTTTTCTGCTATTTGTAAATGAGCATTAAAATATACACAAAATATTCACACCATTAATGTTATTTCTTAACTAATGTGTTGGTAGGAATGTCTTTCCTTTTGGAAATTTATTTACTTGAAACAAAGTCCTTTAGTAATTTTAATAAGTATTATTGTCCTTTACACTTCTGGATCTTGAACAATATCCTCTTGTATAGTAAAGTTAATGAAAACTGGAATGAATATTACTATATTACTGTTCTCTTAGTCCTGTGACTTTACAGATTACTGTCATCATTTGACTGAATGCTACAATAATTGGAATACTGTTGTAGGAGTTTGTTTCATATCACAAACATTGGCTGCTGGTTCATATATGGATTCTGTCAGTGCCTTAATTGACACTTATCTTTGAATCTTGATAGTGCTGACACTGAACAGTCACTGTATTTATCAGCATTCAGAGACCCAGCAATAGGGGAACCAATGACCAGCTGTAGTTCACTCTTTGGGGTCCTGCACTTTTGTGGGATTGCCTCTGATGAACAACACAGGGTTCTGATACTTGACAGTCTGGTTTGAGTTGTTACATGAAACCTGAAACACCATATCAGTCTTGGCTAGTACCTGGCTAGATTTGTAACTGACTAGCACAGATGTCAGTCAGATCAGTCATTCATCAGATGTCGAAGTTATACAATCATAGTAAGTAAGGACATCATTTCCGTGATACAGTAGAAGCATTAACATTTCAATTAATTGTAACTGACTAGCACAGATGTCAGACCAGTCAGTCATCAGATGTCAAAGTTATACAGTCATAGTAAGTAAGGACATCATTTCAGTGATACAGGGTTAGAATTAACATTTAAATTATTTATAAGTAGTAACCATCATCTGGTTTGATCCTCTCCTGTACATCCTTTAATATTTTATAGTTTGATCCTTCCAAATATTAAACACAGATCTTCTAATATTCCATAAAATGGTTGATCCTTCACATGAGGTAGCCTACAAATTGAAATACTGAGGCAATTCTTAGCATCTACACAAAATTAATACACATCATATATTACCCTGCAATAAATAAATTATATACATGATAGTTATCATAATTTCAGCTTACCCTCAGTCTTCAGAAACCAGACACTGTACTTAAATTATTTGGCAGATTGCTCACAATTCAGATGGCAAAGGCGTAGTGGCAAACTCTGCATCCAGTCTGTCTCAAACTTTCTTTCAGTGTGTCCTTTCAATTTAGTGCTCCGCTTTTTATTGGCTCCCATCGTACGGCCGAGAGGTACTGACGTCACAGTCTAAGACTACGCGTGAAATTTTCTTATCAAACCGGTGATTTTAGAAAGGTGTGCGTTACTTGAAACTATCCCTTCATCATTCTCAGCTTGTATACTATCGATCCTGTTCCAACCTATCTTGTTTTATTCGGCCGATTTAGATCTATCTTCCTATCCATGTATTTCCACAATCTGTCACTTCTTTAATTTTCTATTTTCAGCAGATGTGGGTTTTCATGCTTTCAACTCAATTGTAGACACCAGTAATCAGCATTTATCTAGGTACATGCTAAACCCCTACCGTTGTTCCTTATATCAATTTATTCACAATTCTCTGCTGGTATCAAAGGTGAAATCCTTTTCACAATAACTCCATTCTGATCCCTTATATCCCTTCCGGTCGATGACTAGTCTTCGACAAACCAATATACGTCTACATCTCCATTTTGCCTAATGCTTGCCGTTTGCGTCTGCGTGCCCCGTGATTCGCGATAGATGATTGGTCAGTAAGACTGCGCGAGGTCGCTTTACAATGTATTGTAAACAACTTTTGCGACAATATATATATATATATATATATATATATATATATATATATATATATATATATATATATATATATATATATATATATATGGGGACCTTCTGATTCAGTATGTTACTACTGAATGTGACAAATTTATTGATAGGGAAGATAGGAGGTTAGCTGAAGAGAAAAGGTTACAATTAGAAGCAGATAAAGAGGAGAAAAGATTAAAGTTAGAGGCAGATAAAGAGGCTAGGAAATTAGAGGCAGATAAAGAGGCTAGGAAATTAGAGGCTGATAGGGAGGCTGAGATTAAAAGGTTACAGTTAGAGGAAATAAGATTGCAGATGGAGGTTGAAAAGGAGGAAAAGAGATTTCAGAGAGAGGAAGAGGAAAAAAGATTGCAGATGGAGGCTGAAAAGGAGGAAAAGAAATTTCAGAGAGAGGAAGAGGCTAAAAAATTGCAGATGGAGGCTGAAAAGGAAGAAAAGAGATTACAAAGAGAACATGAATTAAGATTAAAAGAACTGGAACTTCAAGGACATGTTCCAGAAAATGGAAGCAGCCCATCTACCTCTGATACTACTACAAGTCAGGGGGCCTCCAATTCAGCCATGAATTTCCACTTAGATCCTTTTGTAGAGAAAGAGGATGACATTGAGTCATTTTTAAATAGGTATAAGAGACTAGCTACAATTTATGGGTTAGAGAAGGAGAAGTGGAGTTTAAAACTATCCCAAGGACTTAGGGGAACATCTTATGAAGTCTTCTCCAAGCTAAGCAGGGAAGACCAAGAAGATTATGATCTTCTCAAACAAGCCTTATTAGTTAGATACGAAAAAAATTGCGAATTTTATAGGAAGAAATTTAGGAATGCTAAGCTGCTTTCTGGGGAGATCTACCACCAATTCTCTGCCAGGTTAGAGACTTATTCGGAGAAATGGACTGCTCTGGGGAAAACCCAAGATGGAAAGGAAATGATTATGACAGAGCAATTAAGAGAGTCCATGGCTCCAGACCTGAGAAAATTTCTCACGGAACACGGTGCAGAGAGGTTGGGGGAGATTCTCAATGTTGCTGAGAGATATCAGGCAGCCCGGTCAGAAGTAGCTGGAGCAAAAAGGAAACAAGCAGAAAGTAATAAAGCCCCACAAAACCAGAATAAATTTGAAAATAGAGATCAAGGTAATAGATTTAAACCCAACTATGATAGGCCAAGATTTGACCCTAGAGACAGAAACCCGCAAGTAAATGAAAGGAAACCCTACAGACCAGAAGGAAAATGGTGTAAATTTTGTAGGTTAAATAACCATAATACAAAAGACTGTAGGAAGAAAACCCCTCCATATTTCGCTGCATGCCTTAAAACAGGAAATAAGGGAAAGAAGGAACTACCTACTGGACAGCAGGAACCTCATCATCCCCCTGTATGTGAAGAAGTAGTGTTCAATGGGGCCACTATTAAGTGCCTTTATGATACTGGATTGGATTTTGACTCAGTCGTGAGTTCTCACCTGATGCACCCAGATCAATATACCACAGAAACAGTGGAGATACAAGGGGCAACCAAGGAAGTAGCAACCATGACACTTCCCATTGCAAGGATAAATGTAAAAACTCGCTATGTGGAAGGAGTGATTAGAGCAGCAGTAATAAACGAACCAATCTACCCTCTGATATTGGGGTGTAGATATGTGTTTTTGGGAAATCCCAAAAGACCAGTAATTATGGCAGCAGTACAGACCAGGTCACAGTCAAGGAAGGAGGAAGATAACCCAATAAATACTCATCCAGAAGAGATGAGGAAGACACAGGCTGAGGATAGGTCACTAAAGCCGTAGCTTGTCATTACTTCTGGCCAGGGATAACGGAAGATATAAAAAGGTATGTCAAATCCTGCCCAGAATGCCAAAGGGTAGCTCCAAAACATTGGACTGCACCTGCAACTTTAGGGGAGATGCCAATCATGGGAACCCCTTTTGAGAGAGTTGCAGTGAATATTGTTGGACCTCTCACACGTACCAAGAGGAGAAACAGTTACATTCTTACTCTGGTGGACACTTGTTCTATGTGGGGAGAGGCAGTAGCCATGTCATCAATCGACTCAAAACATGTGGCAGAGGCGTTACTTACAATATTCACAAGGTTAGGTTTTCCCCACCAGATCTTGACTGATAATGGATCACAGTTCAAGGGGAGGCTAACTGAGGAAGTTTTCGGGATCTTTCAAGCCAGGAACATTCACTGTAGTCCGTATCACCCCCAAGGGAACGGGCAGGTGGAAAGGTTCAACAGGACACTTATTTCCATCCTGCGAAAGCTGGCCCATAAAAAAACCTGACACATGGGATCAATACTTACCCACGGCCTTGTTTGTTTATCGGGAAGTCCCACATAATTAAACAGGAATGGCAGCTGCAACATTGTTATTTGGCCGGCCAATCAAAGGTCCATTGGAAGCCTTACTGAGGACATGGACAGATGAGAAGGCAGAAGAGACTGTAACCTCATCATATATATATATATATATAATCGAGGAAGTGGAGGGGAACTGCGGTAAGACGTGGAATACGATGGATGGGTTTGAAAAAAAAATCGAAAAAAGGTGATTCGTCTTACGAGGACAAAAGACAAAGAAAATAGTCTACGTTACGGCCACAAGGCCTTCGTCAGGAAAGGAAAGAAAGTGAAGGCTAGATAGGACACATAAAAACTAAATAAAAAATAAAAAAAAATAAAAAAATAAAAAAATAAAAACTGGGTACTTCCCTGAAGGCAAGAACCGAAATTCTATCAAAATCGCTGTCCTGTTGATAAGCGCGTGGCTGAACAGAAAGCGACTTCCGCCGCCGGATGTACACAATGCATACTAAGAAACTAAAAAACGAAACCGGAAAATAAACTACCCAACGTGATAAAAGAGGGGACTGGAAATAGAAGGGGGCAGAATGAGTGGGAGATAAATAAATATGAAATAAAAAAATGTATATGGCATACAAATAGAAGAATAGGATAGGAGTGGAAAGAGTAAAATAGAGCAAGAGAGGAGAGGGTGACCTCAGACAAAGGTGTGAAAAGTGTTGAGACCGGCTGGTTTTAGACACCCCATGCGGTGGATAAGACGGTTCTCAAGCTGTTCTCGGCTGGCAGTGTCAGAGGAGCAGGATCGGATCGCTGTGACCTGGATGTCGATGGGACCATGGTGGTCAGGACCATTGAAGTGTATAGCAACTGGTGTTGACTTTTGCTGAGCGATGTCATTTAAGTGCTGGCTGAATCTGTCCCCAAGTCGTTTGCCTGTTTGGCCAATATAGGTTTTGCAGCAACGTTTACATATGATCGTATAAATGACATTGCGCGATTCACACGTGAAGCTACTAGTGATGGTGTACGTAGCCTTAGGAAAGGACACCTTCTGGGTTGAGATGACATACTTGCACGTGTTGCATCGTGTCCGACCACAGGGTAGTGTGCCAAAGTGAGTGGCATTCTCCTTTGGGAGACGGCTGTGAACAAGAAGATCCTTCAAGTTCTTGTCACGTCTATATGCCACCAAAGGTGCTTCACTGAATACTTTTTGGGTCAGAGGCTCTGCTTGGAGGATAGGGAGGTGGCGGAAAAGGATCTGTTTGACAGTAGTACTGTGAGGGTGATGGGTCAAGATTAATTTGACTCTATCCGAAGTGGATTTATGGTGAGGTTTGAGGGCCTCCAGACGAGAGATGGGGAGCACACGTTGGAGAGCAGAGGTGAGAACATGTTCTGGATAAAGTCTGTTACGGAAGAAATCCAACATCTCATTTGCTCGTAAGTGGAAGTCATCGTCGTCTTGGCATAAACGGCGGAGGCGGAGAAGTTGTGAAAAAGGAAGGGAGTCACGACAGGCCCGAGGATGAGAAGAGGTATACAGGAGGTAGCTGTGGGCATCTGTCGGCTTGTAGTATACTGAGGTATTAAGGCCGGATGGCGTGATAGAAATAGTAATGTCAAGGAAGTTGACAGATACTGTGGAGACGAGGGAGGTGAACTTGATGGTGGGGTGAAAGTGGTTCACAAAGTCGATGAAGCGGTGTAAATCAGTCTCAGACATATCTGTGAGACCTATGCCATCATCGATATATCTGCGGTAAAACCCAGGGAAAGGACCGGAGTATTGTTGCCATATCTGATGCTCCAAGTGGCCCATGAATAGACAGGCATAGCTGGGACCCATCTTCGTTCCCATGGCAACACCGCTAATTTGGTCAAAAAACTGACCATTGAATTCAAAGGAATTCAGTTGAAGGACCAGTTCAGCAAGACGGAGAAGAGTGACAGTGGATATAGAAGGGCAAGTGCGTTGGTCCAGAAAAAACTGAAGAGCTCGGAGACCATCAGAGTGGGGAATAGAGGTATACAGAGAGCAGACGTCCAGCAAGAAAAGACGGTAGGAGCGGTCTGCTGGGAGTCGGATAGAGGAGAAAGTTGTAAGAGCGTGATTGGTGTCTTTGATGAAGGAGGGAAGATTCTCAACGATAGGCTGGAAAATGCTATCGAGAAAGTCAGAAATGTGTTCAGTAGGACAAGAACAGGCTGAGACAATAGGTCTTCCAGGGTTTTCGATCTTGTGAATTTTGGGGAGCATGTAGAATACAGGCTTGCCCAAAGAGCTGTCATGAATCCTGAGATGAGATGCTTCGGGAGGAAGATCATTACTAGTGATAAGCTGCCATGGGAACGAAGATGGGTCCCAGCTATGCCTGTCTATTCATGGGCCACTTGGAGCATCAGATATGGCAACAATACTCCGGTCCTTTCCCTGGGTTTTACCGCAGATATATCGATGATGGCATAGGTCTCACAGATATGACCTATTTTCACAATCATCGGGCCTGTCGTGACTCCGTCCTTTTTTCACAACTTCTCAGCCTCCGCCGTTCCTATGCCAAAGACGACGATGACTTCCACTTACGAGCAAATGAGATGTTGGATTTTCTTCCGTAACAGACTTTATCCTGGTAAATCATGGTTTCTCACCTCTGCTCTCCAACGTGTGCTCCCCATCTCTCGTCTGGAGGCCCTCAAACCTCACCATAAATCCACTTCGGATAGAGTCAAATTAATCTTGACCCATCACCCTCACAGTACTACTGTCAAACAGATCCTTTTCCGCCACCTCCCTATCCTCCAAGCAGAGCCTCTGACCCAAAAAGTATTCAGTGAAGCACCTTTGGTGGCATATAGACGTGACAAGAACTTGAAGGATCTTCTTGTTCACAGCCGTCTCCCAAAGGAGAATGCCACTCACTTTGGCACACTACCCTGTGGTCGGACACGATGCAACACGTGCAAGTATGTCATCTCAACCCAGAAGGTGTCCTTTCCTAAGCTACGTACACCATCACTTAGTAAGCTTCACGTGTGAATCGCGCAATGTGACTTATACGATCATATGTAAACGTTGCTGCAAAACCTATATTGGCCAAACAGGCAAACGACTTGGGGACAGATTCAGCCAGCACTTAAATGACATTACTCAGCAAAATGCAACAACAGTTGCTATACACTTCAATGGTCCTGAGCACCGTGGGCCCATCGAGATCGAGGGCACAGCGGTCCGATCCTGCTCCTCTGACACTGCCAGCCGAGTTAAAACAGCTTGAGAACCGTCTTATCCACCGCATGGGGTGTCTAAAAACAGCCGGTCTCAACACTTTTCACACCTCTGTCTGAGGTCACTCTCTCCTCGCTTGCTCTATTTTACTCTTTCCACTCTTATCCTATTCTTCTATTTGTATGCCATATACATTTTTTTTTTTTTTTTTTATTTTTTTTTTTTTATTTCATATTTATTTATCTCCCACTCATTCTGCCCCCTTCTATTTCCAGTCCCCTCTTTTATCACGTTGGGTAGTTTATTTTCCGGTTTCGTTTTTTAGTTTCTTAGTATGCATTGTGTACATCCGGCGGCGGAAGTCACTTTCTGTTCAGCCACGCGCTTATCAACAGGACAGCGATTTTGATAGAATTTCGGTTCTTGCCTTCAGGGAAGTACCCAGTTTTTATTTTATTTTATTTTTTTATTTAGTTTTTATGTGTCCTATCTAGCCTTCACTTTCTTTCCTTTCCTGACGAAGGCCTTGTGGCCGTAACGTAGACTATTTTCTTTGTCTTTTGTCCTCGTAAGACGAATCACCTTTTTTCGATTTTTTTTTCAAACCCATCCATAACCTCATCATACCAGTATGTGAACGAGCTGACCACTCGCTTAAAAACTGGCTGGAAACTAGCAAATGATAACCTAAGACAAGCCAGGAAGAAACATGCTGCATATTATAATAGGAAAGCGAAGGATAGGGAGCTTGCTGTGGGGGAAAAGGTGCTTCTTCTGTTACCCGGCAGCAGCAACAAACTTCAGATTGGATGGCAAGGTCCATACACAGTTCTAGAAAAGGTATCTAGAACTAACTACAAGATAGACAAGAAAGGAAAGGAAAAAGTCTATCATGTGAACCTTCTTAAGAAATATCATGATAGAAGAAACCTGGAAGGGGCACATTTAATGACCTTGGCCATAGCCACTGAGATGAAAAATGAACCTCTCAACTCTTATGAATACCTCCTAAAACCATGCGAAACTCCTGCACAGGTAAAAATCAGTAACCATCTGACAAAAGGGCAGAGGGAGAAGATTCAAAAGGTTCTGGAGAATCATACAGACGTTTTAACGGACAGACCAGGGCACACTAACTTGTTGGAATATGATATGAAATTACTAGACCCAACACCCATCTGTATGAGAGCCTATACTATCCCATTCGCAAAAGAGAAAGCTTTAAAAGAGGAGATAGATTATTTGTTACAAGAAGGGATTATTTCTCACAAGGGATCTCCTTATAACTCCAGGGTGGTATTGTTGAGGAAACCCTCTGGGGAACATAGATTGTGCATAGATTACAGAAAACTGAATGCTGTCACAGAAGGTCAGGTGGATCCATTACCTGATACTAACCAACGTTTGCCAGATTGAATAAGGCAAAATATTTTTCCAAGGTAGATCTCAGTAAGGGATATTATCAGATTCCAGTGAAGCCTGAGATTCGACCTTATCTGGCCTTTAGCACCTCGGAAGGGCACTATGAGTTCAACATGTTGCCGTTTGGATTGAAGAATGCTCCGAGTGTGTTTTCCAGAATGATGCGAAAACTATTGGATCCCCTGAAAAACCCATGTATTACGAATTTCATGGATGATATCCTCATCGCTACGGAAACCTTTGAGGAACACGTTGACTCTCTGAATATGTTATTTGACAGACTCAGAGAGGCAAACTTAACTGCTAGACCAACAAAATGTTGTATTGGATGCAAGGAATTGGAATTCTTGGGACATACTGTACATCAGTGTAGCATGACCCCTGATCCTAAGAACCTGGAGAAATTGCAGAGGGCACCCAGACCACAGACTAAGAAGGATGTGAAATCCTTTGTCTCACTTTGTGGGTTTTACCAAAAGTATATTAAAAATTTAACTCTGTGTGTGCTCCTCTGACGGATTTAACGTAAAAGGAAACCAGGATCACACAAAGGCATAGAGGCATCAATATGATCGAGATTGTAACACAGATCATAAAGCTGCACTAGTGGTGCAGGCTTTTAACAGGGGAGATATGTAGTAAAGTAAATCTGTGTGACACCCCGCTCAAATTTCCCCACTTGAAAATTAACTAACGTACTCCTAAAATCTATTAATAACTACCGCATTTGAAATTTGTCTCAAGGCCACCGTAAAATCAACCGCCAACAACTTTACTAAAGAATTTGAATTTTTCTACTACACCAAGTTAAAAAGGTTACTACCCTCAAACACCCCCCCCCCTAATATTTATTAACGAACGGCGTAACAATTAACAGCCAATCGGATTGTTACCTCGTTTTATAGTGACGATAAAAATTTTGGTTGGAGTGAGAAAATGTCTAACATGTGTTTTTACCAAAAATTAAATAATTTATTCCTCAAAAACTAATGAGAATTAAAAGGAAAGAGATATCTGGAATTGTAGCGCTGATATTGATTAACATAATACCATAAAGATTTTCCATTAATAAAACTATCTTGACGTAGAAACATTTATGTTATTAATATTTTCAGTTCGGGAAAAAGCACAATTAATTACTTAAAAATTACACAGATGAAAACGGGGAGAAATAAATAAAGGAAACCTATAGGGGTAGATAGAGGACAGCTGGCCGTTTAATAATCAATTTTGATATTAAAAATCGGTCTATAAATAACTGAGATATATAATATATAAATAAAATCAGACGAGCGAACACACTGAACAATGCTCAATGTTTATGGTCCAAAATTAGTTAAATTTTTTGACGCGTCTTTTGATTGGCTGGTTGGAATTGATAACTTTTAACCCGGCTTGAATAAGTCCGCCATTTGAGAAAAACTTTAGCACAGAAAGGTTGAGAGCAGATGTAAAGCGTTGGTGACAAATGCCTTTGCTGTCTGAACGACACAGCAGTCTGGAATTGAGCCATTTACTGCTAGTCAATCCTGTGATTGTGTGATTATTCTTTACTTGCGGTAAGATAAATAAGTATTAGTATTTCATTGGCATGTAACTGGCCACAGATTGTGCACCATATTTTGTTGTTCGACATTACCAGTTGGAAGAGGTTACGACAGCCTAAGTAGGAAATGCCTAAGCAGACTTAGAGGGAAGTGAAACTAATTTGTGTTTGAATATTGCCATAAAATCTTACGACTGTAAGTCCAGAGGCCACTAGCAATCTTCTGCAGTGCCACAGTGTTCTAATGACACATGAAAACATACCTAGGATGTTTGAACAAAAGATTTAACAGGTCACAAGAAGAAAATTGTATACCCCAGCTGATTTTTGGGAGGACAATCAATGCTTAAGGTGACAGGGGCGTTGCAGCCCTATGGGAAGAAGAATGTAAACACAGGACGGAGTGAAGTCAAAGAAAATAGGGTCTGGTGCAAATGGTTCGCACACGTGACTGATCCCAGAAAATCTTAGTATTGATTAGTTGTGGAATTGTTTTAGCCATCATATAAAAGGGAGGGAATATCCTTCTTTTTCAGGGTTATATTGCCTGTTACTTAGTGGTGGCAGGAAACCTGGTGCAGGCAGACCTTGTGTACATTGAAGCCTCAGTAAAGCTGCATGCTGCATCTGTGGTCAGAAGACACTCTTGTGTTGACCTTGCATAGTCTACAGTCATCCACCTCAGACAGGCTGTCAGGTCAAGTCCCTTTAAATGGGCATATGAGATCTCATCTTAACAATTTCCACAACTAGAACAGAAATTCCTGTGGGCGTGATGATACCAACAGACCCTCACATAATTGACTCTTGGTTATAGAAAGTATTACAACAGACTGTGGGATACACATAGTGACACTTTAATATACCAGTTATGGACAAAGAGTCCTTTTTATTTATTTATATGTTGTAAATAAAATTTTCTTAATTTGAAAACATTCCTGTCCCAAAAGAATTGAGGTACAGGAAATTTTAAAAAATTGTAATATATTAATATAACTTTACCAACAGTCTTACTTACTTCACTTGTAGTGAGTTAAAGTTATGTTTGACATTGTTCATACATCACAATAGATACATTACCCTAGACACTTGCCACACAACATCACCGAGATTATTGTACACAGAGTGAGATCTTAGAGAGGTAGCGGATAGGGACCCTGACATCATCAATTAGACTCAGGGAACTTACACAGCTGGACCTCACTTTGTTTACCCTTAGTGTAGTAACATCAATAACCTCTCACATTACCACAGTGAGTTGTAGTCATTGCCCATGACTCGCTTCTTACAAAAAAGAAAATAATAAAATAAAAATGTTCCCCTATCATACAGTATAGGTCTATACAAGACAAAGACCTTAATACTATGTCTAGTAAAAGATAGAAGACTAAGAACAGTAAGTACAGGACAGATGGTAGGTTTTTGGTATTGTATAAACATTTATAACACATTAGGAAGGGAAACCCGAGGAGCTGTAAACAGTAAATAAATATTAGACAAACATAAAGGTATGTTTTCAGGCACTCGTAAGCGCCTGGACTCTAATTCAACCTTGATAAATACGAAACCCTGAAAAGGACCACTAGTGTCTATCAGCTAGCGTGATAAAGCACTGAAAAGGAGATATCCTGTCGGTAGCGATGATATTGTGGTCCTACACGCCTTCAGTTTATTATTCTAAATCACAGAATGCCATTAACGAGCACTATTTACAGTGCAGGCATTTGTGCATGACCAGAATGAGTTACCGACCTGGACTCTTCTAAACTAGCGAAAACTTATCAAAACGAGTGCAGACCGCTTCCTTTCGGGAACTTGCCATTATGACGTTTTATTTTTGGCTCAGCCAAAATTTTCCGTGATATTTCCCACGTCAGCGTAAACCATGGACAATCAGCTGCTGTTATTTGTGAATCAATCGATGTACAGACATTTTTAACACTTTGGTTAATAAAAAGAGCACCTAAACATTTAAATAAAATAAAAGTGACCATTATTTTGATTAGGCGTTTCTTAATAATTTGGCTAAAAACTTTATAAATCCGGAAAATTTTCGGGGTAAACGAACCCTGGCCTTGGCGTCAGCTGTTTCCTAGGTTAAGATAAAAGGTTTATCTAACAGTTATTCGACGACAGGGCTTTAATAACTTGTATATATTAGCCCAGAGTTGGTAGGAAATAAACTAGTTTTATCTTTATGTAAACCTAAGCAATTTACGAAAAGAATATTGGATCCAGGTAGGGCCTATTCAAAATAATAACATTGCCACTTTGATATGCCTCATACAGAACCGTAGGCTCCGCGTCGGTAATTTCCCAGACTAAATATTTTATTTTAAGGCAAACAAATATTTAGGATAAGTGGGAATATTTAAGAGTGTGTATCAACATATGTTGCAGGTAAATTTATTTAGGTCAGATTCCATTTCTACCACATCTCGGCTGCTTTATTTATAATTATCTGTGCTTTGCTCTGAAATAAAATGTTTTGATTGTTGATCAGTCCTACAGCTAAATCAGGTAAGATTAAATTATTTATTGTGCTTTAAATGTTCAGAATTATGTGTCACAGCTGACTCTGGCTGTTTACGTAGAAACAGTGACATCTTGAGACCAGCAACACATTAAACAACTCAGAACAGACACATGCAGATGTATAGAATATAATAATAGTGGACATTTTTTAAATTCAAATTCTGAATCTTTACTAAAAAGGTTATTTCACAAACATTTTTATGAAACAAACATTACATTATAGCTGCTGTTAGCATTGGAATGGCGCATAGGCCACATAAAAGGGCAGAGGCATTGCACGCTATCAGATGCCATCAACTATTTCCGCCACGCTGACTTTTGTGTTTCCGTTTCCGCAGGTTTCAAGACTGAAGACATTTTTCGACCATTGTTCCATCATTTCTTCCACCCAGTTGTCAGTCTAATCCAATGATAGAATATAAAAAAAATATATATGCCATATTAAACTGTTTTCACATTGAAAATAGTATGATCAATAATATCAGAATCACTTGCCTGCAGCAATGACAAGGCATCAGTGACAGGGAAAGAACATTTCAAGTGAATGCCTCCTTTAAAGACTAACTGATTGTATTTCTATCCTTTCTGGAAAATTGGCATCTCGTAAAACTTAAAGCACTGAAGATGAATGGAGACCCAAAAACAAATACGTTCAAGTATTTTTCTTATGGCAGCAATTTGTTAAGGGAAAGAATTTTGATCAACAATCCAACAGCAGAAGTATATGGCATTGGAAAATTGTCAGTGAGTAGAATTCTGATATTCGTGTTGTAAATAACGTTGTTTCCGTATAAAACAATCTTTTTTTTTAATTTTAATTTTTTTAAAATAAAGTGAAATATGTCATATATAACTGAGATTCTTTGTTCACTATTTTTACGTTGAACTAAAAAGTGGCTTTTGTATTTGTTTGTAGTTTTATTTGTTCAATTCTGTTTTGTTTTGCTTTTTTCTTCTTTCTTTTTCAGACTTTCTAATTAATGTTACAAATAATGATCTACTACCATTGGGGTAGTTATGATGCTCTCCCCCCCACCCCCCCTTTTTTTTTTTACATTTCGGTATGTCAGTTTTTACAACTTATACTATGAAATAGTTTGAATTATCATCTACTTACAGTGTTGAAGAAAGTTTGATTTTGAAAAAGTTTTTCAGTGCTTTTATAGTGTTTATGCAAAAAAGAAATCGCTTACTCTACAGGGTTACAAACTAATGTTTGACACACCTGTGGGATGTGAGCATAGCAAATGGTATGGAGCTTATGCAACTATTCGACCTGCTGAATCAGAGAACTATGTGTGTGGAGTTATTTGGGATGTCCATATAGAGGATATGGACAGTCTAGACAGGTGAGAGTAATCAGGCAGATTGACTTACAGGGCAGACTAGTGCAAACACGTCTGCAGCTGGGAAGCATTATTTTTTCCAGTCAGTAGATTTAAATATCATTTTTTTTTTTTTTAGTGGAGTGAGCAGAAACTGACAGGTCCTACACGAATAAACTTTCATGGGACCTTAACAAATTTTTAAAAAATCTTTTTATTTTGCACATGGGTTACAAGATCTTTTTTAATGTTTTGGTGGGGCAGTGAAAAAAATACAGTTTGTGAGAAATATAATTTATTTATAAACTTAATTTTCTCTGCAATAACATTTTAATTGCACAGACAAAATATGCATTCAAAATGATGGAGCTGAGCAACCCAGTTAGAATAATAAAGTGATAATCTATTTAAATGTTCAGCATGTCTTGAAACTTATTTTTCACACATTCCATATTTCAAAGTTGAGCACTTTACCCATCACCAAAATTTTTTTCCCACTGTTGCTACTGTAGTGCTGCAGATACTTCAAATGGTGATGTGACAAATTCAAATTAAATTACACTGGTATACACACATTTTGGTGCCTTAAATTGTATAGCTGTTCTTGGGTAATTTTGGGTTGCTGATTCCAAAAATGTAATCAGATTTTTTTCTATCAACTGTAGTTTTTGAGATAACTAAGAATGACCATATTAGTAGGGCAATTGTTATGTACAATCCTAGAGTTAGGTGCTATCAGTGGCATTTTGACTTTAGTCTGCATTCATATTATATGTAATTACTGTGCATATATTACCAAAAATGTAATAAAACTTTATCACTAGCACTTGTTTAGTCAACACGCAAAAAGGATCTTTTCGAGGACTTCCTGGAATGTGATATGCCCGGACAGTCACACTTAAGGGTGCAACAGTAATCTGCCATCATGTGGGCATCCCAAAGTCCCTGGTATCTCTCTTCCATTGTTTTATATCTTGGTGAAATCTTTCACCTTGCTCCTCACTAAAGTCACCAAGATTCTCAGGAAATAAATGTAAATGGTTATGGAGGTAGTGCAATTTTATGCTCATGTTGCATCCAAGTTCACAAAAACTCAACAGCATGTTTCCAACTAATTCAGAATAATTGTCTGCTTTAAAGTTACCCAGAAAGTTTTGCACAACTAAAACAAATAATGACCAGGCTGTGGACTCTGTTTTGTTCATGGAATCAATAAAATTTGGATCGTTTATTAACTTTCTAATTTGAGGTCCATCAAAAATTCCAGCTTTAAGTTTGTCTATGCTCAATTCTGGAAACTTTCTGCATAAGTAATTAAAACAGGTACCATCTTTGTTCAGTGCCTTAACAAATTGCTTCATCAAGCCAAGCTTTATATGTAATGGTGGCAGTAGAACTCTTTTTCGATCAATGAGAGGCTTATTGACAATATTTTTTTCTCCAATTTTAAATTCATCCCTCAACGGCCCCTGTTTCTTTGTCCAGTGCATATCTTTTGCCCTGCTATCCCACAAACATATAAAGCATGGATATTTGGTGAATCCCATTTGCTGGCCAAGCAAGAAGTTCATCATTTTAAGATCTACACAAACCATCCAGTTATGTTCTAAATACTTCAATTTTTCCAGAACTGTGCTTATTGTAGCAAACTCCTCCTTCATTGTAGTAGAATGAGCAATTGGAATTGAGCCATATTTGTTACCATTGTGTAAGAGAACACCCTTCAAACTTCTTTTAGAGCTGTCAATGAAAAGCCGCCACTCATCTGGTGTATAACTTAAACACCCATTTTGTTAACAAGACCTCCTACATTAGTACAAAACACAAGGTTGTTTTCTTTACAAAAGAATGGAATAAAACCTTGCTCTCTGCTGCGATAAAATGTAACCTTTGTTTCAGCAGTCAGTAATTTTTTTTCTTTCAATCTTGAAGCCAAAAGTTCTGAAGATTCCTTGGAGAGATATAGATCTCGGATTAGATCATTTAGTTCAAGCTGGTCGAAGCGTTGAGCATCTGAAAAATCATCTTCGATATCACTGTCACTTGTCGTTCCACATGCCACTGCTGTCTCATCTTCTAGCAGGGAATCCGAAATCTGACTGAAAGTTGGAATTGGTATGTCATCTTCGTGTGGAACAGGTCACCTATCAGAATCTAAATCTGGATATTTCCACTTTTTGTGATTTTTTTCCATTAATTCCCTTAATATTCACAACACAGAAATAACAGTCATCATAGTGGTTCTTGGGCTTTCTCCAAACCATTGGAATTCCAAATTTTAAACATTTTCTTTTCCCACAAGTCCACTGTCGCAGGTGTTCAACACTTACTTACTTACTTACTTAGTCGTTCCCCTTCTACCGTGAGGTGTAGAGGTTTGGAAGAGAGAGCGCCAGACCATTCTATCAGCTGTCTTCTTCCTGGCCTGGTTCCATTCTAGTCCTCGGTCCTTCAAAGATTGTCTAATGTTGTCCTCCCAGCGGACTCTGGGTCGTCCTGGAGGTCTGGATCCCTGGCTCTTTGTTTCCCATGCTTGTCGTGGTAGCCGATCTTCTCCCATTCTGCAGACATGGCCAAACCATCTTAGTTGGGACTGTTCTATTTGGGTCTGCAGCGGATGGTATTTTAGGCCTTGACGGATCGTCTGGTTGCGGACCATGTCTCTTCTTGTTACTTCAACCACTTTCCTCAGATACCTCATTTCTGAGGTTTGGATCTGGCTTTTGTGGGTTGTAGTCATTGCCCACGACTCGCATCCATATGTCAAGACTGGGACATAGGTGGAGCGGTATACAGCCATCTTCGTTTTCTTACCAACCTCTTTCTTGCTGAGGAATCCACGATTTATGGCCTGAAAAAGTCTCCCAGCCGCTGCTTTTCGAGTGGCCAACTCTTCTTTGATGCCTCCCTTTCGGTCTATAATAGCTCCGAGATATTTAAAGTGGTCGACCTGCTCCAAGACCTGTTCTCCCAACTTAATCTGATGTTTTCTTTCTTCTCGTGATATCACCATGGATTTTGTTTTAGAGCTGCTTATGACCATCCCTCTCTTCTCCAGCTCTTCCTTCCAGACTTGCAGGTTGGATTGGAGATGTGCCTCTGATTTAGCAATCAGGGCAACATCATCAGCAAATGCCAGCTCCGAAATATAGACCTGTCTCATCTTCCAGTACCCCACTGAATACTTTCTTGTTCTCTCCTTACATGCCTTGATGACATCGTCCATAAGGAGTACGAAGAGGTAAGGTGATAGGATATCACCTTGTCTTACACCAGTGGTGGTCCTGAACTCTTCTGACTTATGGTTTGCTGTCCTCACATAATTTCTGCAAGACTTGTAGAAGCTCTGTATAGCATGAATCAGGGGTGCTGGAATATTCTTCCTTGCCAAACAGTCCCAAAGTTTGCTCCAGGGGACCCTGTCAAACGCCTTTTCCAGATCTATGAAACAAAGATGGATCTCACTCTTATACTCAAGGGCCTTTTCACTCAGCTGTCTGAGTGTGAAGATTAGGTCTTGAGTACTTCGGTTTGCTCGGAATCCGCACTGGACCTCATCCAATTGTGGCTCAGCTAGGCGTCGGAGTCTCTGCTCTAGGATTCTAGAGTAGATTTTACCAGGGACACTGAGAAGGGATATGCCTCTATGGTTTCCACATTGTCGATTGTCACCCTTTTTGAAAATTGGTGTTATGATGGCAATCTCCCAATCCTTTGGTATGGTCTTGTTGCACCATGCTGCCTGTAGGACCTTTAAGAGTAATAGGTCGCCTGATGCTCCCATGTACTTAACCATTTCTGGTGTTATACCATCATGCCCTGCTGCTTTGCCCATCTTGATTTTTTCTAGTGCTGCCCTCAGTTCTTCCATCTTTATGTCATCTTCACCATCATTGGTTTCCTCTTCTGTGTCAGTGGTTATCATTTCTGATGCTTCATCATGCTCACCATCCAATAGTTCTGAGAAATATTCTTTCCATCTTTCCATTACTTCCTTCGGGGCAGTAAGCAATTTGCCTTGCTTGTCCTTTATAAATTTGAGAGGGCATTGTTTTTCTTTCCTCATGTTCTTTAGGGTCTTATAGAACAATTTCTGGTTTTCTTGTGCATCTTTTTCTAGCTTTTCTCCAAATTCTTCCCAGGACTTCTGTTTTGCTGCTAGCACTTTGTTCTTTGCTTCTGTTCTGAGTGTCACATATTCTCTATATTTTCCATTTGTCCTGTTGTGTTTTTAGCTCCTAAGTATTGTTTCCATGCCATTTTCTTCTCTCTTATTTTCTCTTTGACTTCCTCTGTCCACCAAGGTGTCCTCTTTCTCTGGTTCCCAAGTCGGACTTCACCGCATGCTTCTGCAGCAGCTGTCTTTATGATATCCTTGAATTTATTCCATAGGGTTTCCAAGTCATCAGGTCGTTCTTCTGTGTTGCTCACTGCTGTAGCAATAAGCCCCTGATATCTGGTCTTAATTTCTGGCTCTCTCAGCTTGTAGGTCCTAATGCTCATTTCTCCTGCTCGTTTACTTGGTTTTTTGCGTGATGTTGGGCAGTTCCTAGGCTGAGCAACTCTTTCAGTTGTTCGTTTGATTGTTAGCAGGTAGTGATCACTTCCAATCTCTGGCCCCCTCCAGACTCTTGCATCTCGGACATATCTGAATGAGCTTCTCCGAACAATGGCATAGTCGATCACTGACTTCTTATTCTTGGTTGGTTCACATCTAGTGTATGCATGTATGCGCTTATGGGGGAACTTTGTGTTTGTAATGATCAGATTCTGCTCACTGCAGAATCTAAGGAGTCGCTTTCCATTGTCATTGAGAGTATCTTCTCCATATCTTCCGATAACTCCACCCCATCTAGCATGGTCATTTCCAACTCTGGCATTAAAATCTCCGAGCATAATAACTTCATCTAGGCAGTCATCCACTGTCCTTTGAAGCAGCTCGAAGAATTCCTCCTTGACCTCTGCTCTCTCATCCTCATTTGGCCCATACACTATGACCAGGTTGACTATGGTTTCTCCTTCTTTTAGTTTTACAACCATAATGCGCTCCGAGACAAAGTTCCATCCCTTGATACTATCTTTTTGATTTTGGGCCACAATGCAACCCACGCCCCCCTTTAGCTCTTTCAGATATGGGTACACCACTGTAGAGCAACGTGTTGCCATCGAGATCCATGACTCCTTGTCCTTTTTTCTTCGTTTCCGTTATAGCCAGGATTTCTAGTTTTGCTTTCCTCATCTCTTCCACCAGCTCCTCTTCCTTCCCATTTATACTTCTTGTGTTCCAAGTTCCGTAAGTCGTAGTCCGTAGTCCGTTCCAGTTCGTCGCCTTTAGAATCAGTCCGGTTTTCTCTCTTGTAGTTCGCGTAATCATGATTTAAAGCAAACAGGTGATTGGCCTGTTGTGCCTTTGCATGGTGGAGGGGCTGCCTCCTTACGGCCTCCATGCAGGCCGCCCTCCTCCTTTTTCATCCGGGCTTGGGACCGGCATTGGCGGAGTTGGTGTTCAACACATGTTTTGCAAACAATATGAGGAGCCCAAGCTTGTCCTGGTCACCTAGTTTTACTTTAAAGTAAGCAAAGAATGCCTTTTTCACAAAAACAGTAATATGCTTCCTATGTTCTTCTTTGAAAGTGTACTCTCCACAAATGTAACAAAATAAATGCGGTGAAAGAAAACATGCTCTTCTTGAAGATGATGCCATTCTCTGTTAGAAGTGTAATAAAATAAGTAGCATACTAACATGCATGCAGTGGCTTAAAATCTAAAAAAGGCAATTCTGGGGAGATTCTTGGAAAACTGAAACTGAGAGTAAACAAGCAGTTTTCTTTTGTAAAGGACTAGACAGCAATAGTTTTTTTTTTACATAGCCTTATATAGAAAATATTGTAATAATACAGGGTGACCCAAAAAAAAAACGGGCCCGAGCGCGCATTGTTTGTGCGCGCGCGGGCCCGTTTTTTTTTTTGGGTCACCCTGTATTAATGAAATACAAAAATGTCTGTATCTCAAAAACTAGAGCTGGTACAGACAAGTAAATGTGATATTTGGATTGAGCAGGCCTCATTTATGTACAATCAAGAGTATAAGTAAATAAATTAAGGGGCTGCAGTAAAACTGGTGAATCAGTTTTACAAATAACAGTTCACATGAGACAAGGGACGTTTCGGGTTTTACCCTTCGTCAGCCACAAACAGGTTGTTCGTTTTGTATCTTTTTATATCTCTTGTTTTGTCGCTATCGTACGTCACTTCCTTGCGAATTCTGTGACAAGAGACTACCGCTTTCTTCCACGGATTCTTTGCATCGAGCTAAGCTAACTTTAACTAGTTCCACAGTTTTGTTTATTCTTCTTTTTTTTCGTTTCGTTGGATTATTTACTTTCTTGTTTCAGTATTTCTTTTAGATTTTACGGTTTTCTTGTACTGTTATTGTTTACTTTTTCCATCTGCTTGTATCGCCCATTTGTTGTATGTTTCTCATCATTGTATAGTTTTGTAGTACCTATATGTAATTTTTGTCTTTGTCACCTGTTTGTGGCTGACGAAGGGTAAAACCCGAAACGTCCCTTGTCTCATGTGAACTGTTATTTGTAAAACTGATTCAATACCGTTTTATTGGTTTATAAACTTATATACAATCAAGAGTAAAATGTTTGGCACCAAAAAAAATTTTTTTTTTTTGGTAGGGCTGTGTTATTTGTCTGATCAAGCAATCGAGAAAAACATTTATTTATTTTTTTTTTTTAATGCTTATTTGGTTTATAATTTGAAGGTTATGATTTCTGACATAATTTTATGTTTTGAAATTGAAACAAAAATTTATAGTGAACAGGAACTTTGAAAACTAATTGAAGTGTTTAATATGCTCTATTTGTGGCATTGGATATAAAGGAATTTATGCTGCTGTCAAATGAATTTGTGAGATCGTAGAAAGTGGGCCTCCTGAAAATACATAGGGAAAAGAGAAAGATAATGCATGGAATGATAACAAAGTTGAACTTGAAGAAAAACCACTACCAGATGTAAAGTCTAACACATATCTTGGCAGCAAGATAGACAAAGTTAGATGGATTAGCAGTGATACAAAATAAGAATACAAAAAGTAAGAGGAGCTTTCATTGCATTGGGAAACATATGGAAATCAAGAGAAATCAAGTCCAACTCAAACATAAGAATCTTCAACTCAAATATCGATCGAGTCAGTCCTGTTGAGTGGCTCTAAAACATGGAGAACAACAAAAATAACCAAAATGCTACAGACTTTGTAAATGGGTGCTTGCGTAGAATAGAAGGATTAAAATTATATGTCAGGGTCACCAATGGCCTTGCTTTCAGGCTGTAAATGTACACAGTAACTAAAAGAGCTACTCCAGGTTTTGTTTATGTGTTTGGACAGTTTTCACATCATTTTTTTGTTGTTGGCGTATCACACATGATGTTGATGTGGCTAGTGATTTACAACTTTCCACTTGTATTTATTTCCTACCAGCCAAGAGGCACACTATTTTCCCATTGAGGTGCAAGTGCTGGGGGATCGTGGTGAATGTGTGACTTGTCGAACCTATGAAATGATTCAAGAAACAACTGGTGACTGCCTGCCGAGTCCTTATTACAAGAAGGTAGTAATCGATGGGGCAAGACAGAATGAGCTACCAGAGGAATACATAGAGTATCTGGAGGCTTTCCCTGATAATGGTGTTACTGCCACCCCTCCAAACTACCGCAAGGTCATGGATATGGTGGAAATTTTGAGCGAAGAGGATAGCTGTGAGAAGCGTCATCATACCGAAAATGGAATTTAGTTTTAAGCACTCTCTCAATTTTAAAGACATTGTGAATAAAAATCTGCAAATCTTTCATTTTGTAATATAATCAACTAGCAGAGTATAATATTTTCTTTATGCGTTTTGGTCCTTCTGCCTACTTTAATCTTGTTTTGATATCTTTATTTGTAAATTTTTACATCTTGCCTCGATTGTCATATAGTAATTTAAATTGATGCACTCATCTATTCTATACTGAATTACTTCTCAACCCCATATTTTAGGCGCACGTCCAAGTTTGGCAAGTATTTACTAAAGCAAGCAGTTTGGTTCACACAGGATATATTATGACACAAAATATAATGCATCTGTCATTAGTAACGCTGAAGTCTCAGATGTAGAAGCAAAGCACCTTGCTGACATATTTGTTGACAAATCTGTTGTAATTTTGCCCAGATCCAGCAATCTTCCTTTCGAATGTAAAGCAGCTACATTGTATTTTTTATACAGTTGGAAATGAGGGTACTAAGAGATGAAGTAGTGAGCTGTGTTATGTGTGTGTGCTCTTTTTTAACACAGGTGTAGATGAAACTCACCTTTTTGAATATGACTCAGTACAGCGGTTTCTGTTAATACCACTTCAACGTGCCAGAATTAAAGAGTGCTTTATACTAATATAAATAAATGAGGGGTAAATATTTACAGCTAGCCCTGCATATTACAATATGTTGATTTAATAGAACTCAGGGATATGTTTATATATTTTGTAATTGCTTATTCTTGTGGCTGCATGGAATATCTGATAAGCCCATAGACTCCAAGAGCTGCAGCATGAAGAAATGATTATACCTTAGATTTGTTACATGGAATTTTTAAGTTAGTGTTTTCGCCTCAGCAGTTTCTAAAAATAGTTTGAAGCTTAAAATTATAAATTCATTATGCAACAAAACAGGTTTTGCTTTGTTTTGATTTTTTTTTTCAATTTCTGTATTACTTTTTACTGTTATCATTAATGTTTAGCTTTTGTATATCATGTTACAAAGTTGCTGCAAATCAAGAAAAGTGCCATTGGTTTTCATGGAGAACCAGATTAAAATCATGTTTTGTAATAATGGACACTAGTCTTCAGTAAGATGTCAAAGTTTATTGCATTTTTATTTCTGACAAAATATTCTTTGTATTTCTAAATATATATTGTTTTATTCTTCTAGGTTAAAAATAAAAAAATACTAGGATCCTGTAAAAACCTTTGTGAAATCAAAAACTGAATCTTTGATTTTCATTGGCTGTCATAACATGGCCTTAGCACAAAGCTTTTCAACCTTTTTCCCTTGACCACCTCTAATTAATATACAAGATATATTTAGTTTTCCAACAGGTGCTATAATATAAATAACAATCAATTTCTTTTCTTATTTGGCATTTACACATTTTAATGCAGGCAGCTGACAAAATTAAATAATTGTAACAGACAACTGACAGTGCCATCAGTTGAGAACAATTCCTATCACTTGATGGCACAGAAACAGCATCCTTACTTTTGACAGATGGGGATGAGGATTCTAAGAACAGATTACATATATCTTAATGAATTAAAATACCTTTGTATCTACTCATTTTGTTTTTATTTCAATAATTTTACAAATATACTAATTAATACTTGTTTTTAAATTTAAAAAAACAAAAAAACTAATTGCTGAATATCATTATCTACTACAAGAAGAATTTCAACATATCAGTGGCGTTGTTTCACCCCTACAGCTTGAAAACCACAGGTTTAGAACATGTGTCTGCCGCTGGCAGTGCATTATAATGTTCTACAGTGGTGCATTTAGGTATTTGAGACTGTTATTCAGTTTTGTGTGAATGAGTTAGATTTTGGTGTCACTGCCTGTTTGCTGCAATTCTTTTACTGAAAAGGAAGACTTTTATCATTTCTGATGTATTCATCATTGCCTACATAAATATGTTGGTCTTGGTACCCTTATGATTTTCAAAAGTATTCAGTACAAATCAGTAGAATGCTGAGCAGCAGGTCAGACTGTTGGTTGTTATCATAATAGTAAGGTGCAAAAATATTTTACTATTTAGATCAATTTTAATGTATAATGTGTAACCTTGTTAAAAATGAATTCTACAGATTTTTAGTTAGATGAAATACATGCAGAAAATATAGTTGCTTAGAAACTTGAAGTTAGTGTGTTTGTTGTTGTATTTACAAAATGTATATTAAACATATTTTTTATCTCAAACTTTCTATAATGTGTAGTTTATTTGTTTCAAAATTTGGCATATTATGCATTATGGGTAATTTTTGTGATTCTTATTTTTCCCCCTTTTATGGTGCTACATTTTAAAGAATATTTGTTATCAGTATGTTCTTGTGGGTTTGTTTGTTTGTTTTTAAGTTCAAATTTCTTGTAGTCCATTTTCTCAAAATATTATTTGAGGTGGGCATTTGGGTTGGTCTGTTCATTTAGTAGTACTTGCACCAGGGCGGCAACGGCTATGGTCCCATGTTCTTATGAGAGCGAAGAAAAAGACAATGATTTTTTTTTCCCCCCAGATTTTGTTTCACTATTTTCTGGCAGTTTACAAGCCTTCCTGGCATATGTGAACTATCCTAGTTCCTTGTAGATAAACTGAAAATTGGAAAGAATTAAAGTTTTGAATAAAATTATATTGTCAGTGGATTTATTGCTTTCAGTAGCTTACTGATGTTACTTTATCTCAGCATTTTACATGTGCTACTTTATCTCAGCACTTGGCATATGCTACTTTTTCTCAGCATTTTTCTTATGCTACCTTTATCTCAGCACTTTACATATGCTACTTTATTTCAGCACATGTATAATTAATATTAGTAATTCAATTATATTACTTTATCTCATCACTTTATTTATGTTACTTTATTTTAACATTTCATTTACATAATATCTCAACACTTGACATATATTACTTTATCCCAGCACTTTACTAAAATAACGTTCTTTTTTTGCTGGTACTGTGGGAAGAATCAATGCCTTCTTGATGTTTAGTGTAACCCATTTTCTAAAATAGTGGCTCTTCTTAATATTTTAGACACATTTAGTCAATTTTTTCATCTTAAATGTATCACTTTCTGATGATGTAGCACAAGAGTGTATAACATTCTGAAGCCAGGGGCTGCTTTTTTGCCAATTTGGGCCAATTCGTGGGACTAGGCTTTACAAAAATGTAAAATGTTCATGCATATTATAATTTTTTGATGGTACACATTCATATGGGTTCACACAAGGAACTAAAGTAGTAAATATTCTATAGTTGTACAGATGTAGGAGGAAAATGCAAAATATTACATAAGAATTTACCTACAAAGACTCACTAATGAAAAATCATTTGAAAATAAATACAGGGGTGTAATCCGAAATGCTCGTGGATGGCTTGTTTCGGTATTAGGATTTTGCCCAAAGTAGCTAAACAATTAGCCAAATGAGCCCAAAAATCACTCAAAAGTTGGCCCAAAAAAATTTGATTTTCTGAATATTTTGGCTTTGAGGTGTTCGGATTCTGGGTTACCGACCTATATGATAAAGTACTACCTCTTATAGTCTTTCATGCGAGACATGGTTGGATGTAAAACCTGGAACTGTCTTTTCCTGTACAAGTTATCAATGTCAGCTTGACTTTGATTGAATCTTGGTGTTGTTGTGATGTTCTTTATTTGTGAGAAACATTGTTCGCAAGAATAAGTTCTCCAAAAATGTAACAAATACATTAGGATATTCTTTGGAGATACATAACTGCTGTAAAGTGAGTGAAGTTCATGCTGACTAAACACTTTCTTCAGTTTGCTGATATTCCGAATGTCAGTAAGTTCTATTTGAACAAAGGCGTGATAATCAATTGGATCACTTGCAAATAGATGCATTGCTGAATAGTGCTTTTTTTAAATCCACAATCTTATGGTGAATTCATTTGTTGATATAGAAATCATGACAGAATACTTATGTTCAGTGTTTCTAGCAGATTTGTTGTTTTTCCTGGTCATCTGCCTGTTGATTAGTTCCAGAATTTGAATGAATGTTTGACCTTAGAGTAGTACTCCACAAAATATGTCAGCGATTCAAAAGAGCTGTGTTATGTTACAGTGGAACCCATCCCATTGCAACATCCCTGGCAATGAAGGGGCTGGCAAAGGAAGTTGGAAAACTACGAAAGCTGCTTAACTTGTGAAGAGGCCAAGAGTTTTGTCAGGACCATATATAGTAAACTCTGGGAACCAGAACTTCTTGGCCACCAGAGAAATGATGCAAAATATTAGCTCAACAGAAGTGACAAAGTGGTAATTTTCACTCCGCACAGGCCACAACAGATTGAAATGCTATCAATCCAACAAGCTAAAGATAGGAACTATGATGAATATAGCTGTGGAACCGAAAAAATTACTGATGAACATCTACTGCAATGATACTGAGCATATGAAAAACAGAAAGCACATATAGCCATCACCATGTTCATTCTGGGACACACTCTATGGAGATGCCAGAAACCTCAGGCTAACCACTGCTTTCTTTAAATATATTCAAATTGATGAGTGAAAGTGTATGAAGAAAAAGAGTGAATGCTTGCACATATTCAGGCAGCATTTTTTTTTATTATCTCATGTTTTGCCTTGCAACATACAGATCTGCAAGATGTTTTATAATGTCTGCGAGACATGCCAGATCATTCTGCATCTCTCAAGAATTTCACAACTTTTCCTTTGTTCATCACAAACTCGTATTTCATCTCAAAGAGAGCAGAATCTGGCTAGTGTTGCAGCTTTACTTAGCAAACAAACTAGAGGGGAATAAATAAGATCTTTATCCTGAAATTCCACCTCTTCAGAAAAGGCTTGAAACTAACCAAGGCTGAGCCCTTTATATTGTATGAAGCAGATTGTAGCGACATGTTCCATCACATGTATCAATGTTCTTGATGAATAAGGCAGTGTTGTGCAATAATCTCATGATTAAGAGATTTCTCCATTATAAACTAATGCAACCACTGTGCTTGCTTATCAAAGCAGGTATTTATAACACAGCGTTTGTCATATGAAAGTATACACTTAAATAAGACTTACTTCACTTTATTGTAAATATATTGACCCATTATTGTGTCATTCATCAGACACTAGTCCAGCAGCTTCTCAATATAAAAAAATTTCTGTAACTCTTACGAGTACAACTAGCAGGACTGTGCCAATAATATAGCGCTTTAATCAAGTGCTAAGCTATAAACCTTCTTTGGTCCTTGGCTGCTGACTGATGAATCAGTGGCCATGATACCTGATGGTGTCTTGTAGGGCAGCCAGTGACCATAATGCCTGGTGGTGTCTTGAAAGGCAGCAGCAAACTTTCTTCACTTTGCTTGGTCAGTAGCCATGCTTCATGTGGTGCCTCAGCTCTGGTTTATTCTTTCTGTCTCTGCTTCCACAGTTCTCCAACAAGTTGCTTTTGATCAGCTGATTTCACCTTCCTTCTGGGATCCATAACATGGCAGTTTTGATGATGGTGCCTGGGAGAATGTGGTCTACCCAATTCCATCGTCTACCCACTATGATGGTGTGCATATCTTCTTAATGGCTGTGAGTGAGCAATTCTTGGTTGGTGATTGTATTCAGCCACAAAATTCTAAGAATTTTCCTTAGGCAGGTTGTGTGGAAAGAGGACAGCTTAGACATTTCCTTTTCTGTTACTCTCCAATATTCTGCACTGTCCAGAAGTATAGAAAGTACACAGTCACATATTTTTAATTAATTTAGTGTTTTTGCTGTACTAAGCTTTATATAAACCTGGAAGGCTCTTAAGTCTGATCTGAGTATTCTGCATGTTTGTTGCCAAGACATTTGCTATTCTGGCAATATCTTATCGTGGTGGGCTGATTTTCTCAGCTGTTCAGCTTTTATCTGAACAAGGTTTAGAAACACTCCTACTAGATGTAGAATCATGCTCATATCTTGGCAGCAACATAGACAAAGCTTGAGGGACAGACAATTGTACCAGAATAAGGATTTTTAAAAAGCCGAGAGGAGCTTTCATTGTATTGGAAATATATGGAGATAAAAGAATCTTCACTTTGTATTTTGTATGGCTCTGAAACATGGAGAACAACAAAAAACAACAATAAAAAAATCTGCAGACTTTCATAAATGGGTGCTTGTGGAGAACAGAAAGTTTGAAATAGGATGACAAGGCCACCAATGTGGAACTGATGACAAGAACCAGACAAGTGCCAGTGGACAAGAGCTGAAGAGAAGATGCAGGCGAGGGATAGGAGACACATTGAGGCAACCTGTTGATAGCATTAGAAGGTGGTCCTTGCTCAAGAATCCACAGGGTAAGACAGGTAGAGGAAGATTAAAGAACACACGGAGAAGAGAACTGGAGACAGACATGAAAGGGAATGAAGACCGTAAGTTGATAGCATGAGACAGGAAGACTTGGCATAAGTTTCTTGAAGGCCTTTGCTCATTATGGAGGTGCAGTGTGTTGATGGTCAAGCCACAAGTTCTAATACAATTTCATAAAGTCCCTATCAGAACAGATTTGTTTTCCTAGCTTTTTCTTCTGCTGTTATAAAACTTATTTTGAATAGCTGCTGAGTTTTGAATTGTCGTTTTAAATTAACTAGCTGCAGAGTGTTGTGTTCCTTCATATTGTGGTGTCAACTAGTATTGTATTCTTTGAATACAGCACTTGTTGTTTCTTGACACACAAGGCATAAAGATCTGGTCTGGTGATCTATCACAAAGAAATTTTCTGCCCAACTGGCTTTGAAAACACAGTATTCATTATCTGTTTTTTTACAGCATATGTAAATATGAAGAGGACTGGTTAAGTGATTTTTTTTTAACTGGACATTTATCCAGCTTTTGTATTTGCATTTTGCACAGTTAAAAAAAAAATCACTATTATTTATTTATTTATTTTTGCTTTTTTTTTTTCTTGTTCTGTGTTTTTGTTTGGTTTTGTCAATTTGTTAAAGATGTTTTAGGGGCTGGGTCAGATCTATTAGAAGGCCTGATTATGGCCAACAGGTCACGCATCATAAGCAGGGTGATTAAAAAGTTAGTCTCTATTTTTAAATTTGTATATCCTCACTTGTATCCATTGGATAAATATAAACTAAATGTCAAAATGAGCAAAAACTCACATTTCACTAATGTTTTATTTTCAGAAACAAAGTACAATTTTTTTTAAATCTGAAATTACCAATAAAGTGACTGTGGCGTGAGGTTTTTATTGGCTCTAAGATCAGTATAGTACTGACAATTACAGAAATAGAATTTCTGCAGAAAATGGTGAAGTCCCAGTGTCTGAGAGAACTACTGGTATCACAAATTAGTTATGGCTGTGAATGATCTGATCTCGAAAAATTAGTAGAGAGGAGACCGACATAAATTGCCACCTCCGCTGTGTAACTAACTGTGATATTACAAAAAACAAGGAAACAGATTTTACTTAACAATGATAAAATTGACAAATCTTCAAATACAATTTCCTTATTATTTATTTAGTATAAACACTATCTACTCTTGTGCTGAAGGGTGAATGTTGAAAAATGGAATGTAATGGATTTGTAAGTTTACATATGATTTACAAATATTTATATTTATATAGATATATAAATATATTACAACAAGTTTTCCAATTATAGGAACAAAAATTATATCAGCTGTGCTGTTATTCAATTATAGTACATGTATTAGCTGTGCTGTTAATTAAGTATATATATATATATATATATAATTTATCAGCTATGATCTTATTATTGTCTCTTGCTACGCTAAATCTCTTTCTCGTCACTGACAGTTACTTTGCTCACAGTGCTGACAGAAATAGTACTAATGTGTACTCATCTCTCAAAAGTTCTGTTCTCCTTAGTTTGGTTGACACAAAACACCCGCTGTTGATCGTTTCGTTAGCCCACCCAAGACTGAGGGGGACTAAAGATGTATCTCAGGTACAATCTCTGTGCTCCTGTGAAGTTCCAGGCAGCTGGATTGACTGGACATACGACCTCAGGTTTGATGACACGAATAAAACCTGTAACAAGTAAAAATAGGGGCTAATTTCTGTCATTAAGCCTACCTATTTCCATTGTTTGATGAAATGAGCGTGTCTCAGGTGTCTGCATGTAGGATGAATGACAACATGGCTCAGTATGAGTTAGCAATAGCGAGACAAGACAGGTGTCTACTTGCAAAACATTCTTTCTGATAAATTAATACATGGATACATCCAATAATATGAATTCAATACATGAATACATCCAATAATATAAATTAAATACATGAATACATCCCATAATATGTACACCTAGGTGTGATACAACCATTTCCTTCCCCCTATAATATACCAGGCCCTCTCTGACAAGTGCTATACTAGCTGGTAACATATATCCTAACAATATTGTTATGTTCTTATGATAGGAGTATATGCGACGAGGACTGTTTGGTTATATTTCAGGTGGGAGTAATCTGAATAGACTGAAGTTATGTGAGACAATAGACTGAGTTATATGAGACAATAGATTGAGTCCTAACAAGGACTGTTTTGGTTATATTTCAGGTTGGAGTTATTGTGGTGGATTTGATGTTATGAATTTGTTGTTAGGTATTAATATGTGAATAAATGAGATTAGCTATGAAGGTCCTTGAATATACCCAATAGTATTGTGAACTTTTCAGGGTACCTTTCCGCTACCACCTTTTTTATCTCATTTCAAATGTATTTATATTATTATTATTAAATGACTTCGTTTAGTGTCTAGGGTTATGAATGTAGAGTGTAATATACAAAATCAACAAACATACAAACAAATAGTTTATTATTCACAACAGCACACAGTACTACCACAATAACATACAAACGACACTCTAAAAGGCTATCTTATTTAAGACTGTGGTTGAATTTTGTGTAAAGATAATTTTTACAATTTTATTATCCTGATTCTAATTTATTTGGAATCAGGATTGACAATTTAAAAGTGAAATCAAAATAATCAATTACATCAGTCAAATAGCACAATAGATCCTCTGTCCATACATAAAAATATTATTCTCATATACGTCTGTAGTGTTCTCCTACTTTAAGGAAATACTGGTAGTACCACTAGGTTGTTGTTTGAAATAATATCCTTTTATTAATGTCTGTTTCTATTTTGTCACTTGTGGAACTATTAATATTTGTCCCAATTTTATTCACTGTCACTTTTTATATTTCTTCTTATAAAGTTCTGTAGTTGAGCTTTCAGGTGCCGAATGAGAACTTATCTTTGCAGTAGAATATAGGTTGAACCTTTCCTCTGCTCGCTTGACAGTCTGTTCCCTGTTTGATAGGCAATGGCCACTAGCATGGGCTCGCAGTAAACCGGCAGAGTCCTGAATCAATCAGTTTTCAAGCGTTTGGTACCACATTAACGTCAGTACCCAGGACCTCACAATGTTCAATGAAATACACAGAGACGATGACTGACACAGTTTCGATCTGTTTTGTCGTCCAGGCTGCCCAGAAATGTATTTAAAAGCACAGCCTGATCTCATCTATCACTGTTGAAAATTTTTCTAGAAATGGCGTCCCCCCTAAGGCTTATTCTGACAATATCGATTCAGTTGGCCAATCACTTTTAATTTTACAAGGGTAAACAGTCTTTCAAAAAATATCATTCAAACCTTTCCTACGTTACTAGGCTATTTATGTTTATTCAAAGGTCAGCCAATAATATTTCGTCTCACTTCAAATGCCACCCAATCGGATTCACTGTACTATCTGAGCCTATCCGTCACCTACTTTTTTCCCAAAAAATATGCGATCCAATCTAAGCAGATATGACTTGACCTGACAGTATCTCTGATCTCTATGTATGGTTTTATCAATAGTTGATTAGTTAAGGGACTATTTATATAACTAATAACATATTCTTGGTCAGCAAGTCTTCAGGTACACGAATCTACGATTTTTAAGGGGCTATGTGGTTTGGTTCAAAATTCTATCTTTTTTTCTATGTTAGTTGTTTATTTTTAAACTACCTCTCGTTCACTCTTTTTCCATGTAATATCAAGCTGAATACGAGAGCTTAGGTCATTCACAATAAGAGCTTAACATGTTTACATGACCGTAGTGTATACATTTCTAACTTTTTCATTGTATTTGGGGAAACCCCTAAGGCAAGGCTTGCCCCTGTGCTATGGTTGCTTTTAGTTTAAAATCAATGCGAAACGAATTAGCATTTCATCTATCCTTGCCCCTCCTCATTCCACAATGCATTTTAGGCAAATATTTTCTTAGAACTAGGAAAAGTGGGTGTTTATGTCAAGGACGAATTTGAAAAATTTTGGGTACCGTTTTGTTCGGCTATTCGTTAGCAAATAATAATCTGAAGGCGCAGGCGACACCAACCGTTCTAGCAGAAAATTCTTTTGTACTTTCTTTTCTTTGCCTTTATGCCCTATACTGTTATATATTAATTTAGATATTGTACTTAGAAATCACTACAGTTATCTGAGACAATAGACTGAAGTTATGTGAGACAATAGATTGAGTCCTAACAAGGACTGTTTTGGTTATATTTCAGTTGGTCTGAGATAATAGATTGAAGTTATAGGAGACAATAGGTTGAGTCCTAACAAGGACTGTTTTGGTTATATTTCAGTTTGGAGTTATCTGAGACAATAGATTGAAGCATGAGTCCTATTAGTCTTCGTCTTCATCAATCATATCAGGAAATACAACCATTATACCTAATGCCCCAAGATACAATCAGTAACCTGATACGTTCATAGTGAACCAAAATATATTAAATATATACAGGTGTAGGTAGTATAAATGACACACAACCAATACACACATTATATATCTGCGGTAGGCCTATTTGCCTACCAATAGTAAATTATATTTACCCTCCAAGATTTAAACAGGCCAGTGACTGGACTAGCGGAGCCGTCTGCTAGGTCAATGCACGCAGGTAAGCAATAAATCAAGGTTGACAGCTCCTCTTCCTCAGTCGGTCGGTATCTGGCTTCGTGTTGGTGTTGCGTGTTTTTGCATAAAATCTCGCCCGATTATATAGGCAAGTGAAAGCGTTTGGTTGGTTCCTGGCGGGGCAAGCTGATTAGTTGTCTGCAGTTTGGTCCCATGCCTCATACAGCCTAATTTGATTCTGTTTTTTCCGCCATATTGCGTGACAAGATGGCCACGACCCACATCCGAAAAAACAGGGCTTAAGTTTAATTTTATTCTGTCTCAGAGACTGGTGAACGTTGCTCGTTGATTGGTTGGGCTCTCGACATAGGGATTTAACTAAGAAGTGGGTTTACACAACTCGTTTCACGACAGTGACGTTACAAGAGATAACAAACATTGCCGACTGTAATGAAATCATATGTAGAACAAACACAATCTCACATTGTACTGTAATGTTATGTGACAATATCATTTTGTGTAATAAAATGACGCTTAATTCTCATTATTTTGACATTTGTTTCATATAAATTAGTTGCACAGGAGTGAAGAAATAACAATTTAAAAACAGGTAGATACTTTTTAATCACCCTGTATATTTGCTTTGGTCTGTTATCTTTGAGACCATTTCATTGTTGCTGAGTGTGTTCTGTGCAAGATATTTGATCTTATTCTTACTGCGTGTGTTTTAACAAAAATGGTATCTCTTTATACTGTTGATCACCTTTAGCATGCAGCGATTTCACAGGCTGTAACTTTTTGTTCCTGTGTGTTATTATAATAATTTCTTCCATGATTTCAGTGTTCATTCATTCATTCATAACCCTCCACTCCCAAAGGAGCATAGGCCTTCAACAAACACATGCCAAGTCCTCCTGTCCCGTGCCATCATCTCAAGTTCTTTCCATGTTCTCCTCATCATTTTCACCTCTGTTTCCAACTCTCCTCTCCATGTACCTCCTGGTCCCCCTCTGCCTCTCCCGACCCGGGGGCTCCAGAACAAGGACCGCCCTGTAACGCCATCAACAGGCCCCCTCAGTGCGTGTCCTATCCATCGCCATCGTCCTCCTCTCATCTCCCGCCCCACCGGCACCTGTCCAGCTCTTGTCATCAGTTCCACGTTGGTAACCCTGTCATACCACTCTAATCCCTCTATTCTACGCAAGCACCCATTTATGAAAGTCTGTAGCTTTTTGGCCGTTGTCTTTGCCGCTCCCCATGTCCCAGAGCCATACAATAGGACTGACCTCACATTTGAGCCGAAGACTCCCATTTTCGTGTGGTATCCGATCTCTCTTGATCTCCATACATCTCCCAACGCAATGAAAGCTCCTCTTGCCTCTTGTATTCCCATTTTGATACCGCTGTCTGTCCCTCCAACTCTGTCCATATCACTGCCAAGATATGTGTACGACTCTACATCCTGAATTGGTGCCTCTTCAAGTTCAACCCTGTTATCACTACCTGCATTTATTCTCATTATTTTTGTCTTTTCCCTGTGTATTTTCAGACCCAATTGCCGTGACCTCTCATCGAGTGTTTTCAATTTGTCCTGCATCCGATTACGGTTATGGGACAGAAGAGCCAAGTCATCAGCAAAATCCAGATCATCCAACTGCTCAGTCAGAGTCCACTGGACTCCATTTCTGCCGTGTGTTGTCGATGATCTCATAACCCAATCTATTGCCAGCAAGAAAAGAAATGGAGACAAGAGGCATCCCTGTCGCACTCCTGTTCCTATCCCAAACGGTTCTGTAAGCTGTCCCTCGCGAAGAACTCTGCATGTCATGTCTTCATATGTTTTCTTTATTAAATTAATGATCTTCAGGGGAACTCCATAATGCCTCATCAATTTCCAAAGTGACTCTCTGTCCACACTGTCAAATGCCCCCTCGCAGTCCACAAATCCAATGCACAGTGGCGAACCCCATTCCAGACCCCGTTCAACTACTATTCTCAAAGTGGCCATCTGGTCTGTACATGATCTGTTTTGTCGAAAACCTGCCCGTTCATCTCTCAGCCTCCTGTCCATGGACTCCTTCAACCTCTCAAGGACAATCCTGTTTAACACTTTTCCTGGCACTGATAGCAACACCATTCCTCTACAATCTGTGCACTCTTGCAAATTTCCCCTCCCAGGCAACCCAACCAGATATCCCCCCTTCCATTCCGCTGGCATCTCCTCCCCCTCCCAGACCCCACCAAGTAATCCACATAACATCTCTGCAGCCGTGTCGACATCTGCCCCGATGGCCTCTGCTGGAATGCCATCAGGTCCAGACGCCCCTCCCTCCCCTAGAAGCCCCATGGCTTTCTTTACCTCTTCCCTCGTTGGTCCTCCACCGCCAACCTGTAGCTCTTCTTCTGCTGGCTGGATGTCCGGCGGGTTCTGTGGAGCTGGTCTATTGAGAAGGTCCCCAAAATATTCTGTCCACCTCTTCATCTGCTCTTGCATATCGCTGAGCAGCTTCCCATTCTTGTCCCTCATGAGGCAACCCGTTTGCCTGCACTTCCCTGTCAGCCTCCCTGTGCTGCCACACAGTTCTCTCACATTTCCTTTGGCTGCAGCATCCCCTGCCTCTCCCGCCAACTTCCCAATATACTTCCTCTTGTCTCTTTTGATACTTCCTTTTACTTCCTTGTTTGCTTCTGTGCACACCTCCCGAGCCCCGGCCCTGGAGCCTCCAGCTTTGCCTGTGTTTAACTCTGCTTTCTTGTTTTTTCTGTCTTTTATCTTACCGATGGTCTCTGTTGCCATCCATGCCCCCTGTTGTCCTTCCCTTTTCCCCAGCACTTCCCCACACGTCTCCTTCCATACTGTTCCGACCTGCTGCCAATAGTCTTCTGTATTCTCCACATCCTCCAGCCGCTGGAGCACTTGGAATTTGTTGGATACTGTGACCGCAAATTTGTCTCTTGTTTCTTGATTTCCCAGCTGTCCTACATTAAACTGTTGTCTATAGTTTTGCACTGCTGCACATCTCTTGAGCCTCATTTCCACCCTGGCTATCAGAAGATGGTGATCCGATGCCACATCCGCTCCTCTATATACCTCTACATCCCGCAACGATGATCCAAACTTCTTGTTTATGCACACATGATCAATCTGATTTTCTGCTCTTTGGTCTGGCGATATCCATGTTGCCTTGTGTATTCTCTTATGTGGAAACATGCTTCCTCCTATAGCCAGTTGATATGAAGCACAGAAGTTTGCGAATAGCTCTCCATTTTCATTCACTACTCCCAGCCCATGTCCCCCCATGACCTCTTCGAATCCAGCGTTGACTGTACCTATCCCTGCACTCATGCCACCCATCAAAACCGTGATGTCTCCTCTTTTTACCCTATCCATAATTTCCTGTAGTTTAGTATAAAATGCCTCCCCCACAGACTCTTCCCCGTCATTAGCTGGTGCACAACACTGGATGACATTTACATGAATTTTCTCTCTAGCTGTTTTGAAAGAAGCTGTTACCATTCTGGGTCCAACAGCTTCCCATTCAATTAGTGCTTTCTGTGCTTCTTTAGATAACATAAGAGCTACCCCTTCACTGTGGTGTGAACTTTCGTCTTCATGTCCTGAGGACAGCACCAATTCACCTGTGATGAGTTTCTTCCTGTCTACCCCCTTCCACTTTGTTTCACACATTCCCAGAACCTCGATTTTGTATTCCCTCATTTCTGCTGCTACTTGCGCCACTTTCCCTTGTTCGTTTAATGTCCGAACATTCCAGGTGCCAAATCTGGAAGTTCTCCTAGAAGAAAGAAGGTTAGTCAGCAACACAGACTCCTTTCGGCTTTCTCTGTGTTGCATCATACGCCTCCCCGCGAGAGGACCTTCCCCTGTCTTGGATGGCTGTGTTTTATTTTCTTTATTTGACTTGTCCATATTTGTTGAAGTTTTTTGTGGTTTAAATTTTTTTACAGGATGGTGTAACCGGCCCCATGCCCAACCCTCCTTAGTCGCCTTTTACGACATGCTTGGTAGGGGACAGTGTTACTATTCTTTGCTCCCCTTTCGGGCCCCGGTAACACACTGATGATTTCAGTGTAGTTCATGTAATACAAATGATATGGCATTTTTACGAAAATAAATTTATGGTAAACTGAATGTGTTTGGGCCTTGGTTAATTTTGGCATCTCTTGTTTGAGAGAATAACCCAATACTGGAAAACAGAATAACCCTTCATCTCCCCACTGAGCATAGTATTACTTTTTAGTATTTTCAGTAATTCCTTTCAATCTTCTTTATCCTTTTTAGGTCAGTATTGAAACATGATTGCGTTATTAATTATTTTTTTTTAACTGATCAAGGATATCAGTTACAGTTGACATTCAAAAATCCGGCCATCGATAATCCGGTTCCTTCAGATTTCCGGCATGGATTTTGGAGCGCATTTTTTAATTTACCGCGTTGGCGCGCCACTGTTTTCTGGAGCCGTTCATGTTTTCATGCAGCTGTTGGGTCTTGCTTGCACGTGTTAACAGGCATTCCTGCTCATTCCTTCTCATTTTATCATTTATTTGCTGCTGTATAACCCCATTATGGATTCAGCAAATAAAAGAAATGGTGTAAAACGTAAACATTTAATTTTCTTTCTTTAAAGGACTGTACAGGTAGTCATTTTCTGTTAAATATATACAGCATATATAAGCATAAAAAATCCAGCATTTTCAACAATCCGGCACTCCTCAGGTCCGGAGGTTGCCGGATTTTTGAATGTCAACTGTACATCCTGATTTAACATAAATCAAACACTGAAGATTTGCCAACTGGCAAGTCAGTTCTATTGTATGGCTCTGAAACATGATGAAACAAAGAACAACAACCAAACAGATGCTGACTTTCGTAAATGGGTGCTAGCATAGAAATAGGATTGAAAAGGGCTGACAGTGTCACCAATGTGGAACTGATGACAAGAACCCGACAGTTGCCATTGGAACAAGAGATGAGGAGAAGATGCTATTGATGGATAGGACACACATTGAGGAAACCTTGTGAAAGCATTACAAGGCTGTCCTTGTTCTGGAATCCTCAGGTAAGAGAGGTAGAGGTAGACCAAGAAACAAATAGAGAAAACTGGAGACAGAAGTGAAAATGATGAGGAAAATGTGGAATAATCTTGAGATGATGTCACATGACAGGAGAACTTGGCATGTGTTTGTTGAAGGCCTATGCTCCTTGGGGAGCTAAAGGGTATTTTTGAAGTTGCAACAGAAAGATGAGTTTATATTTCAAGAAAGTATAGAAACACACAATTAGGAATATTAACATGCCTTATATACATTTCTAATAGATGATAGGAAGTGTTTGAAGTGCAGTGAATTGAATATGCTAACTAGAGGAGTCAGCATGATAACCCATGAGGGGTTGATGAGGGCATTTTTCTCCATTAAATAAATAAATGAAAATATTCCCTTGTGGGTTCCATTGATGGGTGAGTGGTTACACTCACTGGTTGTTTCCTGAGGGTATGTCCTGCCCATGCCCACTTTCTTCAATCTCCAGCTATTTGGGTAGTTGCCTGGTTCAATTCCACAAGTCAATGCTGTTAAATTAATCAGGCATCTGGTGGTGAATGCCTCCAGTTCAGATGTGATTTTCCTGGTGACACACCCACCTTTGTGCAGAACAGCCTAATTTTATTTACCTAGGAAAGAGCGGTCAGAGGGAACTGAAAGCAAACTTGGCCTTATCAGTTCTGGCACTGATGTTTTCATCATCCTTTCTTGATGTTGTTTTGCAAATAGAAATCATCTATCTTTATTGGATCTGTTTGCCTGTTTGTTATTCTCATTTCCTTTGTTTTGTTCACATTAAGGTGTAGCTCTGATTTTATTGCTTCTGCTGTTAGTTTGTCTGAAATAAATAAATAAGCTTTTGTTGTTTTTCTGCAATTTAGTTTTCTATTTCTTTATTTCTTACGAGTGCCTGCAATATACACATTTATGTATATTATTTATTTGTAAGTTTGTCATTTCCTGCTTGTCTTGTTGTTCATGTAATACAAGACATGGGCCATCTGCAAAATGAAGATTCTTTGATTATTGCCAAATTCCTATTATATTCTTTTATTTTTGTTGTTATTCCATCTCCAGTTCTTGAGCGTATAGAAAATTACTGAGGGAAGCATACATCTTTGTTTGACGCTACTGTCTGTTGTAGTGACATTGTAAATATTTCTACAGGTAGCCTTTTGATGACAATGTTAAACAACTGTAATAAATTTCTCAGGCATTCCCCAATTTCTCAGTTTTTCCATGTTACTTACTGTTCAGTCTAAACTACAATATGTTATCTCACAATCCATAAACGGTAACTGCTATTTGTGTTAGTGCTCAACAGTGATTCTGAGTGTTGTTATCTGATCTGTACATGATTTTCCTGTTAGAAAATCTACTTGTTCTCCATCTGAGTTTTCTATCTAGGGCTTTTTTAAAAATATGATCTAACTTTGATTTGATCAGAACTTTTCCAGTTATTCTCAGAAGTGTTGTACCTCACTAGGTGCAGCATATGATCAGGCTGCCTTTCTTTGGCAATTTACTTGTTTTTTCCTCCAGTTTTTGAGCTGACCTCCAGTTCCTTGATCTTTATGAGGAGCTGTTATAGCGTGTCTCACTTCATGTGTTCCTCAATGATCTCATCTCATCTCATAATCGTACCCTCTTCTACCCCGTGAAACGAAGTGTAGAGGAGACCCAAGTGCACAAGGCCCATGGGCAGGACATGTAATCGAAGTGACTTGGCAAACAGGTGATTAGCCCATTGTGCCCGAACTTGCCCTTATGTGTACTCATATTCGCTATAAAACCTCCGAACCATCGAGACGTCATTCCAGCCAAAATGGACAGAGCCTCATATACCCGAAGGTTTCGAGGGATGTTCTTCCTCATCTGCACAAAGGCATTTATAGAGGAACTCTCAGGACCCGTAGGTCTGAGGAAAGGAGCAAAATCTGTGACGGGCACAGCAGTCTTTGGTACTGGGAGGTCCCCACTCAGAGTGGTGCACCACACACAGTCAGTAAAGACAAAGGTCGCCTGCGGCGTATTCCTCAATGATCAAGTATCTATTTCATGGCTTTGTGGGAGGGGAGAACTCTGTCTGGCCCTGCAGACCAATAAAAAAAATGTTATTGCCTATATATATTTTTAAAAAAAATAAAGTTTTGCCTCGTATTGGCGAGGTGCGTCCCGTTCAACCTAGCCGGTTATATTAGGGTGCATGTCCAAACATAAAATACCTTTAGGTCTGGAGAATTGTTACTGTTATTGCCTATATGAACTTTTGTATAGTATGTGGATTTGTAATTGTCATTTAGAGTTTTCTTGTTGCTGGTCTTATGGTCTTTTCTCAGCTTGTTCCCATTTACCGTCAATTTCATTCATATCATGACATTATGTATTTCCAACTTTTATTTTTTTGCCCAAGGTTATACTTAAGACTTCTGAAGGTTAATGGATATCAGATGGTTAACTCAAGTCTTTATTTATTTTTTTTTTGCTATGCCAATGAGGTTAAAAAAAATAAAAGGTTAAGGTCGTTCCATAGCAGAAACTGCAGTAGGGGAGTGAAGTGTTAGAGACTTCACTATATTAGGTCCAGCTTTTTGAGGTGGAGTGACCAGATCCCTTCCTCGCTGCTTTTGCCATTCATAATGAGCAGAGTGAGGTGCCCATTTACAGCTGGGTAATCTGCAGTGTGACTTCACCAGGTTTTTAAACCAGTAACTTTGCAGCAAGAGGCAACTGCTGTACCCACTCTGCTAACCAGATGCTTATGGAAATGAATTAACACCAAATAACACACTCAATTTGCTGTGAACTGATTGGTCAGTCAGGTGCAGATAACCACAAGTTATGAACACAGAGAATGATGCCCCCTGTGCACCACTGTGGACCCTGGTATAATGTAACATATGAAAGTTCTGCTAATCAAGTCTTCAGTTGCTTCTGCAGCTATAACTACCTTATTGTTATTGTTATGAAGAATTGACATGATTGCACTCCGGGCAAACCCATAGGTGCTCAGTTTTAATGTATTCTTACCGTTTAACTCCCTAAGGAGCATAGGCTTTCAACAAAGTTATCATCATCATTTTCCTTTGCACTTCTTGGACAGAGCATGAAGCCACCACTGCAGCTTGTCACCGTGCAGGAAGCTTGCATCAAGCATTTCATGCTGTGGTTTATGTGACAGTTTGTTTTACATGATGAGGCTGCCAACCTCATGTACAACCTCATATTTGTGACCTTGAACTACATGCTTGAGGTTGTAGTAGTCCTATTCTTGTTACGTCTATTCAGAGATCCCTGGGAACTCCACAAGGTTCAGCAATGTTATGCCAAATCTCTGGGAGCCGTGCTGGTGTAATGGTTACTACATTGCGCTGGCAATCAGGTGTTCACGGTTCAAGCCTGGGCGTAGGCATTTGAAGCAGTGTCATCGACCAGGATTTTGACTGAATAACCTGAACGTCTCCTGAGAAAAACTCTCTGTGGATGGGAAGGAGCAAAGCTTCTGACCGGGTTGGAAGGAAAGTCCACAGGCTCCCCAGCCTCACAATGACATGTCATTGGGCTGAAGGGTTGAAAGCCCAAGTGCCGCTGTTTAAGAAGAAAAAAAAAAAGAAAAGCCAAATCTTAACATCAGTTACACATCACGTTCACATTTTTCTTCCACTCCGTCACATATTTTCAATCTGAACAACTTTTAACTTGTTTTTTCTTTAAATTTAACCTCAAGATACTTCTTTTAATTGTTTTTTTTTTTCTCTTTTCTCTTAGTTACAATACAGGATGAAATAACCAGCCTGCGTCTTCAAGTTTCAATAATGTGTGCTGTCACCGTTTGATAGCATAAATATCCCAGCTGTCAGATGAGTTCTCAGAATCGCAGTGCAGCATATCATTTTCATGTGACCTGACACAGGAGTCAGGATTTACGGATATAATTATTGCCACAAGCCTTATAATCACTTCAAGAATTTGTTTGTACAGTGCCCTCAAGGATATCAGTTACAGCTGTGGATTTCAGCTCCACCTTAAAACCAATTGTTTGACAGACATTAATAGTGTTTAGAAAGCTCAGAGGACCTCCCAGCCGCAGTTTCTTTGGATCAAGCTCTAAAATATTATACCCCAGCATACAGCCTTTGTTTTAAAACAGTAATCAGAATTACACCCACAAGCCTTTGTTTTAAGACAACCATCAAAATTACACCCAAACTGTGGCAACCCTTCTGCAGACAATATATTGTGAATTGTGCCAGATTCTGTATGAGAGATTTACCAGTACTGAAACACCGCCCAAATAAAAGTTTATGCACAATGGATGGCTACAAATATCACAGGGATGAAATGAATGGTGACCCAAGTACTTTCCATTACTTTGCTTATGGCAGCAATATGTTAACAGAGAGGATTCATCTAAATAACCCTACGGCCAAAGTCTGTGGTATAGGGAAATTGTATGTAAGTACAATTTTAATATCATTGTATTATTGTTGACCACCACAGATCAACATTCTTCTTTCTTTAGAGTACTGATATTAGAAATGTAATCTTTTCTTTCTTCATCCGATGATTGCCGAACACTTAGGAGGAGCAGGCAGCATTGGCACAGCTAGCAGTCCTTTTCAGAGCTTCATCATGCTAGCATATAGTTATAATAATAATAGCCCCTTCAGTCATAACTGACTATGGGAATGCGCCCCTGAGGTGGCAGCCCTCAGCTGCTTATTTTCCTGGTGCTCCTTTCGACGTTTTCTCCTCACCTCTGCTTCTTGTTTGAGCCTCTCTTCGCCCAATCTAAGGTGGTGCCGTAAATAGCATCGCCACTTATTGCGATCGGCAGCTTCGTCCTCCCATGTTGCTGGATCCATGTCCAGTGCCCTCATATCTCTCTTATATAGTTACTATTAGCATTTTCAGTATCTATCAACGCTGTATATCAGTTAACAGAGTTCACCTGTTTTTGAATGGTGAACTGCATTCTAATATAACCACCAGACTTGGTCGAAAGGAACATGCCTTGTCACAAGAAGGCAGAACCCTACAAGAAACAAAAAATGAACAATATTATCCATTCTCTGACAGTGGCAGACATAACTGTCAAATGTAAGCTTGTAACAATTTCTGTAATATTCATAATCGTGTAAAAAATATCATTGTATTAATGTGTTGAATTTTTCTTTACCAATATCCCATCCTCCCCCCCCCCCCCCCTTTCCTTCCCCCCCCCCCCCCCCCCCCCCCTTCCCCCCCCTCCCCCCCCCCCCCCAAAGATTAGAATTCTGTATATTTAAAAAAATCATCCAATTGACAGAATGGTTACAGTGCTGGTCTGTCACGGCTAAGGTGCCGCGTTCGATTCAGGGTCTAATCAAGCTCCAGTTTACCCAGCTGTAATTGGGTACCTGACTTTGCTCTTGAGTTAGTGTCATGGAATTGCCTCCCCTGCTTTGCAGTAGTGGTCCAACAGTGGCCAAAACTCAAGAGTATCTAATATGGGTCTTCAAAGGTGTCTACCTGTGCACAAGATTACTCTTGGCAGAGTTGTAGATAGAAGATAATGATGCTTCTATCTCAAGGGAGTTTTCATAAGATATTTCTGAAGTCAAGTACAATGCTGCATTAGCAGGGCAGTTGTTAACGTATATCGGTCCGCCGCCTTTTATGAAGAATTAAACAAATATTAATTTCAGCTCGTTCAAGCCCCCGCCCTGATTTACTCAGTGGAATTCTTATTATACAGGTATAGCTCTGTTTAGAGTGTATTTAGTAAATTGACTGAGACAAACATGCAGTACATTCAAAATGATTAAATCGACGTTAAATTTGTATATTTACAAAAAACTGATTTAATAATCACTTAGGTTTAACTTACTTACTTACTTAGTCGTTCCCCTTCTACCGTGAGGTGTAGAGGTTTGGAAGAGAAAGTGCCAGACTATCCTATTGGCTGTCTTCCTCCTGGCCTGGTTCCATTCTAGTCCTCGGTCCTTCAAAGATTGTCTAATGTTGTCCTCCCAGCGGACTCTGGGTCATCCTGGGGGTCTGGATCCCTGGCTCTTTGTTTCCCATGCTTGTTGTGGTAGCCAATCTTCTCCCATTCTGCAGACATGGCCAAACCATCTTAGTTGGGACTGTTCTACTTGGGTCTGCAGGGGGTGGGATTTTAGACCTTGACGTATCGTCTGGTTGCGGACCATGTCTCTTCTTGTTACTTCAACCACCTTCCTCAGGTACCTCATTTCTGAGGTTTGGATCTGGCTTTTGTGGGTTGTAGTCATTGCCCATGACTCGCATCCATATGTCAAGACTGGGACATAGGTGGAGCGGTATACAGCCATCTTCGTTTTCTTACCAACCTCTCTCTTGCTGAGGAATCCTCGATTTATGGCCTGAAAAAGTCTCCCAGCTGCTGCTTTTCTAGTGGCCAACTTTTCTTAAATGCCTCCCTTTCGGTCTATAAAAGCTCCGATGTATTTAATAAAGTGGTCGACCTGCTCCAGGACCTGTTCTCCCAGCTTAATCTGATGTCTTCTTTTTTCTCGTGATATCACCATGGATTTTGTTTTAAAGCTGCTTATGACCATCCCTCTCTTCTCCAGCTCTTCCTTCCAGACTTGCAGGTTGGATTGGAGATGTGCCTCTGATTTAGCAATCAGGGCAACATCATCAGCAAATGTCAGCTCTGAAATACAGACCTGTCTCATCTTCCAGTACCCCACTGAATACTTTCTTGTTCTCTCCTTACATGCCTTGATGACATCGTCCATGAGGAGTATGAAAAGATAAGGTGACAGGATATCACCTTGTCTTACACCAGTGGTGGTCCTGAACTCTTCTGACTTATGGTTTGCTGTCCTCACATAATTTCTGCAAGACCTGTAGAAGCTCTGTATAGCATGAATAAGGGGTGCTGGAATGTTCTTCCTTGCCAAACAGTCCCAAAGTTTGCTCCAGGGGACCCTGTCAAACACCTTTTCCAGATCTATGAAACAAAGGCGGATCTCACTCTTATACTCAAGGGCCTTTTCACTCAGCTGTCTGAGTGTGAAGATTAGGTCTTGAGTACTTTGGTTCGCTCGGAATCCGCACTGGGCCTCATCTAATTGTGGCTCAGCTAGGCGTCGAAGTCTCTGCTCTAAAATTCTAGAGTAGATTTCACCAGGGGCACTGAGAAGGAATATGCCTCTATGGTTTCCACATTGTCGATTGTCACCCTTTTTGAAAATTGGTGTTATGATGGCAATCTAACAATCCTTTGGTATGGGCTTGTTGCACCACGCTGCCTGTAGGACCCTTAAGAGTAATAGGTCGCCTGATGCTCCCATGTACTTAACCATTTCTGGTATTATACCATCATGCCCTGCTGCTTTGCCCATCTTGATTTTATCCAGTGCTGCCTTCAGTTCATCCATCTTTGTCATCTTCACTATCATTGTTTTTATCTTCTTGCTAGTGGTTATCATTTCTGATGCTTCACCATGCTCACCATCCAGGAGTTCTGAGAAATACTCTTTCCATCTTTCCATTACTTCCTTCGGGGCAGTAAGCAATTTGCCTTGCTTGTCCTTTATAAATTTGAGAGGGCATTGTTTTTCCTTCCTCATGTTCTTTAGGGTCTTATAGAACAATTTCTGGTTTTCTTGCGCATCTTTTTCTAGCTTTTCTCCAAATTCTTCCCAGGACTTCTGTTTTGCTGCTAGCACCTTGTTCTTTGCTTCTGTTCTGAGTGTCACATATTCTCTATATTTCTCCATTTGTCCTGTTGTGTTTTTAGCTCCTAAGTATTGTTTCCATGCCATTTTCTTCTCTCTTATTTTCTCTTTGACTTCCTCTGTCCACCAAGGTGTCCTCTTTCTCTTGTTCCCAAGTCGGATTTCACCACATGCTTCTGCAGCAGCTGTCTTTATGATATCCTTGAATTTAAGCCAGAGGGTTTCCAAGTCATCAGGTTGTTCTTCTGTGTTGCGCACCGCTACAGCAAAAAGCCTTTGCTATCTGGTCTTAATTTCTAGCTCTCTCAGCTTGTAGATCTTAATGCTCATTTCTCCCATTCGTTTACTTAGTTTCTTGCGTGATGTTGGGCAGTTCCTAGGCTGAGCAACTCTTTCAGTTGTTCTTTTGATTTTAAGCAGGTAGTGATCACTTCCAATCTCTGGCCCCCTCCAGACTCTAGCATCCCAGACATATTTGAATGAGCTCCTCCTTACAATGGCATAGTCGATCACTGACTTCTCATTCTTTGTTGGTTCACATCTAGTGTATGCATGTATGCGCTTATGGGGGAACTTTGTGTTTGTAATGATCAGATTCTGCTCACTGCAGAATCTAAGGAGTCGCTTTCCATTGTCATTGAGAGTATCTTCTCCATATCTTCCGATAACTCCACCCCATCTAGCATGCTCATTTCCAACTCTGGCATTGAAATCTCCGAGCATGATAATTTCATCTAGGCAGTCATCCACTGTCCTTTGAAGCAGCTCGAAGAATTCCTCCTTGCCCTCTGCTCTCTCATCCTCATTTGGCCCATACACTATGACCAGGTTGACTATGGTTTCTCCTTCTTTTAGTTTTACAACCATAAGCGCTCTGAGACAAAGTTCCATCCCTTGATACTATCTTTTTGGTTTTTGGCCACAATGCAACCCACGCCCCCTTGAGCTCTTTCAGATGTGGGTACACCACTGTAGAGCAGCTTGTTGCCATCGAGATCCATGACTCCTTGTCCTTTTTTCTTTGTTTCCGTTATAGCCAGGATTTCTAGTTTTGCTTTCCTCATCTCTTCCACCCGCTCCTCTTCTTTCCCATTTATACTTCTTGTGTTCCAAGTTCCATAAGTCGTAGTCCGTAGTACATTCCAGTTCGTCACCTTTAGAATCAGTCCGGTTTTCTCTCTTGTAGTTCTCATAATCAAAAGTTTAAGGCAAACAGGTGATTGGCCTGTTGTGCCTTTGCATGGTGGAGGGGCTGCCTCCTTACTGCCTCCATGCAGGCTGCCCTCCTCCCTTTTCAGCCGGGCTTGGGACCGGCCTAGGTGGAGTTACTTAGGTTTAACAAAGTTTTATTCGATCAAGCGATCTTTGTCCTCTCAAGGCTGTGTGTGGTCCCGGATGCCGGGTCTTCCCAGTTTAGTAGACGCAATGCTATGTGTGTCCGTCCAGATAACGGCCACAAAAATAATTGTAGAGGCTCGGCTCTGGCTGCGCATACGCCAGGTACGTCCGTTATGGTGACTGGATGCTCTGCCAGATACCGCATTCTTGTCTCGGAGAAATAACCCCCTTGCAGGGTAGAGAACCTCTTTTCTCGTGGCATTGCACCCTCGCTACCTGACGAGAGGTTCCCTGGGGTTGCAAAAAAAGCCCAAGACCGCTACCCGTCTCGAAGATATAACCCCCTTTGCAGGGTAGAGAGCCATCAAACCTTGGAACATGGCACACACTCCAAAGTGGGACTGGTGCGTTATGCTTCTGAGTCTAGGATGCTCCCTGGGGTTGCAAGAAAGCCCACTTTGACAGCTTCGCCACCGTGCCACTATGCTGTCTGGCTGCTCGTGCCATGGCCGGTGACTGTTCGTGTCAGTCTTGTCTCGGAGATATAACCCCCCTGCACCGGGTAGAGAGTGTCAAACCTCTTGGTATCGCACGCACGCCAAAGTGGGCCTGGTGTACCATACCACTGAGTCTAGGATGCTCCCTTGGGGTTGAAACAAAGCCCACACCTCACCTCCCATAACTGGCTCAAGGGTATGAACGAGTGAATAACTCGTCCCCTAAAGGGCAAAAGAGTGAATAACTCGCACCCTGGGATTCAAACAAACAAAGTTTTAAAAGAATGAATAATGATTTATCAGAAAAAATTATCATCACTGTTGTGATGTAATGATGGTTTTATGAAAGAAGTCACTTGGCAGCTTTTAAGTTTAACTTAGCTGCAAATGGTAGGTTCTGCTGCCGCTGGGTTTTTTGGGTTCTGTCCAGATAGGTCACTGGAGTTCTCCTGTCTCTGGTCAAGATTAAAGGCGCAGCACATTCCCAGTATATCAGAGAGTAACTGCAAAGCTGGTCCAGCGTCAGTCTGGTGATTGTGTCTAGTTCTACATCAGTCCACTTCTACCTTCACTTTGTTCCAGAGATTAGCACCCACACTGGTACCACTAACATCTATGGTAAAAGAATAGAAACATAACGCTCTCCTGAGTATTGCATTTTCCAACACATACTTATTTGTTCCCATTCCACCATCCCATCTACCTCAGAATTTACCCTCGATGAGAATTAAGCTTAATCCCTCGAGAGAAAACTTTCTTTACATTTAAATTGGATAGCTTTATATTTACTTTACATTCAAATGAAAAGGTTAATAGTATAGATAGAATATTTTTTGATTTTTACATCTACACTGGTTGAAAAATGTTCACAATATAGATTTAATATGTTTTATTTTACATCTACACTGGTTGAAAACTTTCATTAATTTTAAAGTGCATATGTTTAAATAGACATTTACACTGGTTTGAAAATGAAATATTAAAATTAGGGATGTACATCATTTCTTTCATCTTTCCCTCCCTGCTCCATATGGAACTTGAGACTACCTATGCTTTTTAGTTCTCTTTAAGAAACTAGCAATAAAGCAATCACCAGCCCTTGCAGTGGTGGTTCATGAATTCATCATTCTATATGATGAGGTTGCCAGCCTCAAATGACTTGGACATCCATTTAGCAATTTTCACATATCAATATTCACGTGGCAATAAATATATTAGTTCACATGTTAGTAAATTATCAAATGTAAATGCACAACTTACGCCAATCTTGGATAACAGACTGTTTGCTCAGATGAATAAAGGCACTTGACTAGGCCTCTTACACGTTCTTGGGGGTCGTTATTTTAACACTAGATTCCCTCTATGACTCTGTGTTTTCAGTTTCCTCAGGTCCTGGTTCCTTATTAAATGATAGAGATTTCCTGGGCTGTTTAAGTCCTTCAAAATACTCCAACACAAGTCCAGTCTGAAAAATGCAATTCTGAATTCTAACTTTTGGCAGTCTGGTTTCGTCTTGGCAAGCGATCTTTGCAGTGTCTTAACACTGCGAGAAGGTCAGGTTATATGCCCCTTCCTCCCCCGCATTTGTTTTGTTACGATGCTAAGAAAGCTCCAATCGTTTCAAACATGCTTGTTGTGTGGGGTGTAAAGTGCAATCTTTACTATCTTGCAATATAATACATTTATATACTTATTATGTTCGCAAATATTTTGTAAACAAAGTATTTCCTTTTTTAAGTGCTTAAGGAGAAGTCATTTTTGAGTTACTTCCCTTGAAAGGAGTTCCGTCATCTTCGATCGGACTCCGCGGACGAGTCTAGGCCTACTGCGATTTATTCTTTGCCTGGGTAGGAATAGATTGTTCTTGCTTCAGTATATCTAGGGCCTGAATTTATACGTTATGTTTGTATGAGTAGGACGAGTCTGTCTTATATATGGATATCTTTACATTTCTAAGTCGAACTATGTTGGTTGTCACTAGAAAAGGTCAAAGGCTATGCAGCGGAAGTATCGCTAGCAGGGGGTGTGATTCATGGCTGTCATCCTGTCGGGATGTCGAATTTTGTTGTAGCTGGCTTATTGCCGAAAAAGTGATCTATAAGTAGATGGGGAAAAGTGATAGTCATTTAGACATGTTGTATGTACTTTACCCCAGTGTTTATTCTCTTTTGCCAAGGAATGGCAAAGTTATATTTCGCATAGAAAGGTAAAACCACAATTTATTATGAACTTGGGCTTCGCCATCGTTGTCGATAAGCAGATGCACAGTGGTACTTTTGTAAAGAATATTTATTCAAAGGAAGATGACATTCCTATGTATCAGCACTAGATTATATGATATTATTCAATTACCTCTATGATAGAAGCTATGAAGAAATGAGGACATTTAACGAATGACCAATTTTGGTCTGTATCCAATAGTGAGTGAAGCTCACGAGAGAAGCACAGCCATGTTGAAATCCATATACTTTGTATTTATCGAGTGAGAAAAAAGGATGCCTGTACTATCGCTCGATGAACCAAGAGATCACTGCTACATGTGAGAACCCATGTCTGGGATTCCTATATCTTTATGAAAAATATATATATTGAACTTTACGTGAAGGGATATTCGCTAGACGAGGTTAAGTCTAGGAGCCTTCCTATATATTGGTTATGGACTGACGTGCCCAGTCAGTAAAGCCAGATGATTTACATGATGGAACTCTGAATGCTTATTTATGAATGCTCCATTATGATATTTGCCAAGCATGAATGCTAACTTAAGATGATATTCCTGTGATCAACATTATGCTGTCTATGTCGACATTTGTTCCTGTAACCATACACGTACTGTCCAAGTGTGCGTCTCATTAAATGTTATAAAAAGACCACCGTAGTTCCAGTACTTCTTGAATTCGAACAGTGTGAGTATGAGTGATGTACTACCAACCTGTCAACTCTATCGAATCATTCTACCATTCGCGTTCTGACATTCATATACACACTCATTGTCTACACTCACATTCTTGTCGGAGCCTCATCACGTTCCAGGACAAGATGACCTGTATGACCAAAACTGTGCTGGGTTTAATGAGTTGACAATCGTTACACTTTACTACACCAGTCCCAACATCTACATTTATCAACTGGTGGACATTCACGGCATGTAACAAATAAAGCGTGATTTAACAACTACTGGCCAGTATGAGTTTAACAACTGGTGTGCCAGCTTCCTGGGTCAACCTGCACAGTGACCATATTGAGAAGTAAACTACTGAGACCAGACGTTCCTTGGGGTCTGTTACGACACACAAATACATCAACAGTACAACTCTACAGTGATGTCAGCGTGACCTGTCCTGTCGACAGTATGCAGTAACTAGGTCAGCGTTTGTTGACATTTGGTTCGTTGGACATTTGCCATACAACTGACAGTGTTACACAGCAAGCTTGGTTGAAACATAGAACATTACACATCAGGACTGGAGAATATTTGACAGTGTTTGCGAAAGGAAATGTTATTGAACTGAGAAGTCCTACATCGATTGTTATCATTCACATCAACGATGGAGCTTCTATTTCTGTGTTGAATTTAAAATAATTAGACCAGAAGTATTTGTTTAATAAAGTACCACAGTACTGTACTATTAGGCAGTGTAACTGAGCCTTCTTTACAACACATTCTTTCTGCAACACTCTATTTACATCATATTGCCATACTATTTATGCATTTATGTATTTATGTTTAAATATTTATATGTGATATTTGTTTGTATCCAGCGGGTTGTTGTTTTGGTTGGGCGGTGTCACACAACAGAGTATCCCACGTAATAGAGGGTCTGATGTGTGCGTTTCTATAGGTGCAATTTTCTTGATTGAAAATTTGCTGCGACAGCTGTTGCTATTAGTGTTAGCTGTGAAGACTGTACTCATTGTGGTTTTTTTGTAATATTCCTCTGTTCTTTAGTTTGTTTTGATTTGTTTGTAATTTGTTGGTCTACCCTATTCTATCTTTCAGTTCTATTCTCAATTTATATTTATATACTGTGGCGTTATTTGTATTTGTTATCCTCTTGCGGTTTATCTTTTATTGTTTTTCCCATTTGATTTATTTCATTTCCGCAAATGTTTTCATGTTCTTCTGTATAACTGTTTTGTTTTGTGCCTGATCGACATACACTATTTAAAATATAGTTGATCATATAAATTGATGTACAAGAATCAACTGATAGTTAATTGCTATTACTAAAGGTACACAGTTGATGATATAAAACACTATTTCTGGTGCACTGCACTTATATATTATAGAGTGAACCAGCAACTTATAGCTGTTATTATATAAGGATTTATACAAGACCTTTGTAAGGCTTGTTTCCCACAGTGATTGGGATAGTTAAGTACTATTTTCCACAGGTTACAAAGTTATCATACAAGGTCTTTGATTAAGACTAAGAAAGTGAATTTATTTACTTTTGCAAATTACTGATCTTATTAGACAAGATGTCTACATTAGATTATTTTATCACACAAGGCAAGGCTCTTGATAAGACTGGTCAGCAATTAGAAGAATGGGCAGTTGCTCAATATGACAAAGCATTAGCTGCTGAAGAAAGAAAAGCATTGATTGAGGAGAAAAGATTAGAAGCTGAGGAAAAAAAATTACAAAGAGAGTATGAACAAAAGAAATTGCAGATACAGACTGATGAAAAAAGATTCCAGATGGAAATGGAAAAAGAGAAAAGAAAAGATGAGGCTGCTGCAGAAGAGAAAAAATTACAAGCTGCTGCAGAAGAGAAAAAATTACAAGCTGCTGCAGAAGAGAAAAAATTACAAGCTGCTGTAGAAGAGAAAAAATTACAAGCTGCTGTAGAAGAGAAAAAATTACAAGCTGCTGCTGAAGAGAAAAAATTACAAGCTGCTGTAGAAGAGAAAAAATTACAAGCTGCTGCAGAAGAGAAAAGATTACAAAGAGAAGCTGAAGCTCAAGAGAAAAAAGCAATAAGAGAACATGAACACAAAAAGAACTTTTAGCATTTGAGTTAGAAAAGTTAAAGTTAACAAACATAAGTAATCAAGCATCTGGTGGTAATGGTAAACCCTTTACTTACAAGGTCAAGGTACCAGCGTTCAACCCTTCCAGTGATGACATAACATTCTGGCTAAATAGATTTGAACGCTCGTGTCGAGCCCATAATGTGGACAAATCACAATATGCTAACCAGTTATCAGAAAATCTGAAAGGTGATTCTCTGACTAGTTTAAGTTTGGTTGAAGAGGCTGACAAAGATAACTATGATGTTATTAGGGCAGCCTTATTAAAGAAGTATCAGTTGTCTGAAGAGGGTTATCGGAAGTTGTTTAAGACAATGGTGCCTGAGGCAGGTGTAGAATTCTCAGAATTCATTGCAAGGACACGTCTTACATTTGATCGTTGGATTGAGCTATCCAAAACAGAAAAGACTTATGAAGCCCTTATGGACTTGATACTCAGAGACAAGATTATGTCAAGTATAAATAAACCTTTCCTCGAATTCTTACATGAGCGTAAACCTAAGTCTCTAAAAGAAATGGAACAGTATTGTACCCAATACGTCACTGCACATCCGGACGTAGCTATTAGCAACAGTAAGGTTAAAGAAGGTATGCCAGTTGCTTCTGCAACACCATACAACCCTAATCACTCTCACAAATTCCAAGGACCTCAAAATAGGTTTAATAAAAAAGGTAACTATTACAGTTATCAGAACCAAGGTAACCAATCATTTCAGGGTTCTTCTTCGAATACCTGGAGAAGAGCTGACAGCCCTCGATTCAGGGGTGGTCATAATTACAGGAACTTTCGCAAAGGAAGTCATTCTAGAAACTATCCAAGTTTTCCTTCATGGAGACAACAAGATCATAATTACCGAGATACTCATTATAATGAATATGATGATAGTAACCAAAGGAGCTATGATTCAAACCCGAGTAGGGGTTATGATGGTGGAAACAATGATAAGTACAGAGGCAATAATAACAGAGGTAGAGCACAATTCAAAAAACATAAAGCTCATTACCAGGCGAACTCTGCACAGCAAGAGTCCCACGAAGCCTATAAACAAAATAAAGATAATGATGACTCTAATAATATGGCATGTGCCGCTTTTGATTTTGGGAGAGCATCTCAGTGCCCCCAATGCAAAACATTATTTGAGCCAACCACAGTGTCTACTTTAAGCTGTGGGCATCCTCTTCCCGCTCTTCCTGCGTCAATCGCGCATGATGGGAGAGGTTCTCTCGTCTTACACAAAGGTTTAGTAAATGACAATCCAGTCTCAGTACTTTTTGATTCTGGATGCACAACTATTGGGGTTAGGCAGTCACTCATAGATCCTTCTCATTCTACAGGCAAAGTAGTCAAATGCGTAACATTTGGCGGCACCATAGAGAAATACTCTACCGCTATCATTAGGATTGCTACTCCTTTCTTCACAGGAGATGTACACGCATGTCTTTTGCCGAATCCGATCGCTGATCTTATCATCGGTCGCATTCACGGAGTCAAAGAATGCACTCCGGAGCAAATTTCCGTTTGGGAAAATCAAAATATGCAATCTGCTAATGCGGTAGTCACTAGAGCTCAAGCTCTCAATATGCCTGAAACTTCATCTGTTGAAGATAATGAAGTGCATAACCAAGATGATCCCTTGGTAATTTCGCGTGACTCGTTTATAAAACAACAAGAAGAAGATCCGACTCTTAAGAAATTCTTCACTCTTGTAACGAAAGGTGATCCGAATAAAGATTCAAATTGTAAATCTTGGATTACAATGAAGAATGGCGTACTTGTACGTATGGTGCAAGACTCCACTAAGTCAAGTCATTCTCAGATTCTTGTACCCAAGAATTTGAGAGTTAAGATCCTACAACATGCACACGACTCTCAGTGTGCTGGTCACATGGGTTTTTCCCGTACAAAGTCAAGAGTTCTTGCGGCTTTCTTTTGGCCTTTTGTGAACAAGGACATACGGATCTATTGTCGATCCTGTAAAGTATGTCAAGAAGTCAAATCCAAAGGTCCTCGTCATGCTGCGCCTATTCAGGCTGCAGATATTCCTATTCGTCCATTCCAGAAAATGGCGATAGACATCATTGGTCCATTCAAGATCAAATCTGCTAGAGGACATCAGTTTATCTTAACGTGTGTATACATGTGCACACGTTGGCCAGAGGCTATCCCTCCAAAGAGCATTACTACCGCTGACATTGCAGATGCTCTTTGGCTTATATTTTCTCGGCTGGGATTCCCCGGAGAAATATTATCATATCATGGCACCCAACTGATATCGGATACCATGTCTCAAGTAATGTCTACTCTACAGATAGAGAGATCTTTGAGTAGCATCTATCATCCTATGTCCAATGGGATGGTCGAGCGACTAAATAGAACACTTAAGAACTTATTAGGGAAGATAACTGAGGATCATCCTCAAGATTGGGATAGGGTTTTACCCGCGGCCCTCTTCGCGTACAGAGAGGTCCCCAATGAACATACAGGGTTTTCTCCCTTTGAACTTGCCTTTGGCGCGCGACCGCGCGGCCCAATGTCTTTGCTGCATGATCTTATAACAGCTGACAATATTGACGATGACACAAAATCTTCTTACGAGTATGTCATCGCGCTGAGACAAAAGATTATCGAAGCATGCAAATTGGCAACGTCCTCTTCTGAATTTGCTAAGCAGAAGGCAAGACAATTTGCTAATAAGAAGAGAACTTTACGACAACTTTGTCCTGGTGACAAAGCATTTGTTTTGCTACCTTGTCGATCTTTGCAGTGTCTTAACACTGCGAGAAGGTCAGGTTATATGGCCCTTCCTCCCCCCGCATTTGTTTTGTTACGATGCTAAGAAAGCTCCAATCGTTTCAAACATGCTTGGGGTAATTTCAAAATTATTTCCTCCTGAAATAATATGCGTGATACAAAAGGTCACCTCTCCCATATATGGAATGAAAACGTCTGATCATCTCTCGGCCATGTTTACTAATAACTTATTATTATTTTAATATAAAGTAATGTCTTTATAACAAGGTGTGCCAGAAACTATGATGTCATGCATGTCTGTCCAAAATGTGTCGCACAGACGAGTAATCTCGTTATCTGTCGCTTGAGCCCACAAAATCTGTCTCTTTACCATCTTGACAGAGAACGCACCCTGGCCTTATCAGCAATTACACAACTGCGCTGGGCAATTTTAATGCTACTCCGTAGCCTGACGTTGGGCACACCCGAAATTAACCAACAAGGTTGTCGATCAATATTATCTTATTAGTTCCTTCCCCAGCAGGGAGGAACAGGTAAGCAAACAGACATGATGACTTGTCGCTGAGAGGAGTGTAAGAATGTTTGAAAATACAAAATATCTGCTACATAGCAGAGAAAGAAAAAAGGTGCTGACCACTGCCTTTATTTTTTTTTTTTTTTTTTTTTTTTTTTTTTTTTTTTTTTTTTTTTTTTTTTTTTTTTTTTTTGCTACATGGTTTTGTGCTAAGTCAGTCACGTTACAACAAATGTTTGAAATTTACTACAGGAGTGAAGCAGAAATTGACACCAAATAATGTCACAGTTTGGAAGGAAAAGGCACGTAATAGCGTCAGTACAGGGAACTGATTACTACAGGAGTGAAGCAGAAATTGACCCAAATAATGTCACAGTTTGGGAAGGAAAAGGCAGCGAGGAAGGGAACTCGTCACCCCACCTCGATGCTCCACCTAGTATAGTGAAGTCTCTAACACTTCACTCCCCTACGGCAGTATCTGCTATGGGATTACCGTTACCTTTTATATTTTTAAAATCTTATAAAGATCTACTTATTTATTCAGTGGTTGTTTTTTATTATTTTAGTGACTGAGTTTATTCTGTTTACTTTTTAATATCTGGCTTAATCATTAAGTTAATGCTACACTGTTTTAGTGTATGGGTTTAAGGTGGATACATTTGTGGACCAATTTTATATCTAGAATATATTATTCTTGTTTGAATAGATACATCTCTAGAAGTTGATTGCTTGCATGCCTCATGGTGTGAACCATCTGGGTCATATCTGTAGCAATTTGTTTTGGTTGTAAAACCCTTACCTTTTTTTTTAACCTATGCTGCCAACCTCAGAATGGAAGAGACCAAGAATAAACTTCATTATTATAAAGGAAAGGGAGTGGATTGCCGAGCATTTAAGATACCAATCTCTGAAGTCTGGAGACACAGGTTCGAACCCCGAAAAGGTCAAGGTTTTGTTTGTCAGAAGTAAAAATAAAATCCAAACCTGCACACTGCGTGGCGACGGCAATGGGCAACTGGCCTTTATTTTTCAGCCCTCAGAGTCTTCCCAGCAGACCTTAGCTATGGGCATAACGCCGTAACAATAGTTTTTTAGTTTTGTTGGTTCTTGTGCGTTTATTCACCGGTTAAATCAAATTGTGGATATTTATTACCCAAACCGATCACCGTACTCTTTCTTGACTGAAAAAGTGTCATTGTCCTCTCCCCCCTCCCCCGTTGCTTAGAATTTTTTTTAAAACACGCCTGCCGTTCGTAAGGTTGTAGTCACGTAGCACATTCTGCCGTAGGGGAGTGAAGTGTTATAGACTTCGATGTACTGGGTCCCAGCTTTATGAGGTGGGGTGGCCTGTTCCCTTCCTCGCTGCCGTTGCCTTCTCTAACTCAAGATCAGAGGCAGATACCCTTTTACAGCTGGTTAGACTGATGCGTGACACCTGTTCCCTTCCTCGCTGCCGTTGCCTTCTCTAACTCAAGATCAGAGGCAGGTACCCTTTTACAGCTGGTTTGACTGATGCGTGACACCTGCTCCCTTTCTCGCTGCCGTTGCCTTCTCTAACTCAAGATCAGAGGCAGGTACCTTTTACAGCTGGTTTGACTGATGCGTGACACCTGCTCCCTTTCTCGCTGCCGTTGCCTTCTCTAACTCAAGATCAGAGGCAGGTACCCTTTTACAGCTGGTTTGACTGATGCGTGACACCTGTTCCCTTCCTCGCTGCCGTTGCCTTCTCTAACTCAGGATCAGAGTAAGGTACCCATTTACAGCTGTTATGGAGTGTTAGAGACTTCACCATACTAGGTCCAGCATCGAGAGATGGGGTCTACCTAGCTATAAATGGGTACTTAACTTTGAGTTAGGGAAGGAAAAGACAGCGAGGAAGGAAACTGGTCTCCCCACCTCTCGATGCTGGACCTAGTATGGTGAAGTCTATGTGGTGAAGTGGGATGTTATAAATATTTATAAGGGACTTAGTGTACTGACTGAGATCAGCTGTGAAGGTATATATATATATCTAATAAGAGTAGTATATTATATATATAACCTTACTTGCTACCACATATCTATATATCTCAGTCAGAATTATTCTGGAATAGTGTGATGCTACGTTATGTGTCTAGGGTATGAGTATGGTGAAGTGTAAGTCACAACAACAGACAGATAAACAATTTAATTTAATCCACTACTCTTGACAACACGGTGACACTCACATACATATAACACTCTACAAAGATATCTTAAAAGAGTCACTAATAAACTTTCAAATAACAATATGTATTCATTACTGGCATGAATGAATATGTGTCCTGATTCAACTACAAGGGAACCAGGAATCACAATCAATTTAAATTACAAGTTATGTACAGAATGTATTTAATATGAATATTGTAGTGACATATATTAGTACAAATGTTCTATGTGTGTCAGTTGTGTAGTAGTAAAATGAGGTAATACTGGTTTTGTTTTGTTCAAGCTCTGTTGGTATTGGTCATCATGACTTCAATAGTTTGTCTTTAGGGACTATTATTGGAGATGTTCACAGTTCCTGATTTTAAGACAAGTAAATTCCCCTCTTAATGTTAATTTTATACAGTTATTTCAAGATGAGGGGACATAATGTTGAGCTCAGCTGGCCAACTCTGCTTATCTTGAGTGATGGCGGCAGGAAAGGACTCCTCTGTTCGAATTCTCTTCTGGGCTCTGGAGATACCTCACTGATAGCTAAAAGGACCAAGGAGTATGCTGTCCGACACTGGATTCAGCAAATCTCTGCCCAGGTACTGCTCAGTACATCAAGACCACTGTCCCTGAAATCAAGAAGGATGTACCTTCTACTTCATAACTAATTTATATTCTCTTTTACACTGATCACAATACAGCACAAACATTGCGTTCAGAGCGTTAGGCCAACAGTCAGCTTCATCTGAAATACTTTATACCAGCATTACCATCCTTAATAGTCACTACGCCTCTGCACTTCCAGCATTATTTCTTTCTAGTCAATCATCCAGGTGTCAGTGTACTGTTTGGCCATTCCATGCCGTTTTACTTCTCTCCGACACCCTCTGTTCAGGCTGGAGCATTTTAGGCTTTACCTCACGTTTGCCACTGAACTACACATATATATACAGGCATAAATCAACAATTCACATTCAATTTTCATTAAAAGATATTAAATGGTTCAAGCTTACCACAATTCATACGAATAACACAGATACGTTGATTAGCAATGAATTCTGGCACAAACTGGCACAAACTTCCATCTGCCTATGTTCCAGGCTTTTATTGAGCCAAATATATGCTGGCTTCAACGCACTGATGCTTTATCAAGCTATTTTAAACAAGTGGTCTCGAACTAACGCTCCCAAGTGTGTATATCAGCGAGACTGGCCAATGAGCCACGTTTCGACAAGTGTTTGAAAAAATGTTATCTTTTCCCGTCTCCCCTAACAACCAAGATAGTATTTATAGCCCGACCAATCGTGGTTAGGCTTTCATTTGTTGCGCTCCAATCAATTTGGAGTTTACATGGTAGGCTATTTCTGTAACGTAAATTTTTTTCAAACACGTTAAAAAAAAAATCTTATGAGCAGAAATGATTTTATGCTGTCAGGCACCCCCAATATTTTATTTTGGGTATAATTTATTAATTCCTGGACTATTTGCGTAACGTTTTACATATTATTTGTCAGCAAGCCCTAAGGAACCCAATTTTCCCACTTTAAAAGAGCTACGTGGCTGCGTTCAAAATATGCAATTTCTTCTACCTCCTGTTTCGAAGATATGCTGTCTGGGTACTGTTATGTGTTCAAACGTAAACCCATCTATTGTTATCTTTTCTAATAAGAGTCTGTTATGATTTATAAACCTAACTCTGGGAAAGGGTAGTGTATTTTATCACTGTCCGTCTGAAAAAGTTAGTGCTTGTAGACTTACACGCGTGATGCCAGCATTTGTATATCGCGCGTCGCGTGTTGCATGCGTTCCTGATTTTCAGCCCTCCCCTCTCGCTATCCTTTTGTCCATCTGTTCGTTCGTTTTGGTAACGTAATATAATTAATGTTAGGATTAATTTAGGTCATTACGCAGTACGTCTCAATGTTTTTCTTAGAAATGCAGCACACGTTTCATTGAAGAAGGCGGGTAATAATACAGTAAGCTTTTATATCAACGTGAAAGCGTTACAATTTGCAGACGAAGCAGAAAACAAGGGGGATTTCGAGTACATTCCTTGTGACAGCACTGTTATTTTACCATTGCTCTTCTCTTTATTAATTTTATTTGTTAGGCTTCATATTTACCTAATAATTTATATATGTGGATTAGAATATTTCATGACACCTCCCCTCTTAAAACAGACATTATATGTCAGTCCTTTATTCTATATACACATATAGAAATTTATTATTATTTCTGGGGTTTACGGTGATTCTCATCACACGGATGGCGGCTTAAAAAATCCGCTCCCAGATTGGTTTTTCCAGATATATATTCAATGCTAAAATTATATGGAGCCAGAAGCAAAGACCATCGGAGTAACCTAGAGTTCTCATGCTTAGCCTGTGCTAAAAACGATAAAGGTTTGTGGTCTGTTTGCAACTTAAATGCCTTCCCATATAGATAAATATTGAATTTCTTTATTGCCCATATTACTGCAAGACATTCTTTTTCGCTAGTTGAGTAGTTGATTTCAGCTTTATTCAACTTTCTGCTAGCATATGCCACTGGGCTTAATTCCCCATCCAATGCATCTGATTTCTGTAGTAAAGTTGCACCTAACCCAATATTACTTGCATCCGTCCTTACTATGAATTCTTGACTTAAGTCAGGTAATTTCAAAATGGGTTTACTTGTGAGCTTTTCCTTCAATTCTTGGTAAGTCATTTCACATTGTGGTGTCCATGTAATGCGATCTGGAAGTCCTTTACGTGTCAATTCCGTTAAAGGTGCACATATGGAATTAAAGTTTTTGATATACTTCTGGTAGAAACCACATAATGAGACAAAGGATCTCACGTCCTTCTTGGTTTGTGGTCTCGGGGCTTTCTGTAGTTTCTCTAAATTCTTTGGGTCAGGGGTCATGTTTCCCTGATAAACTGTGTGTCCCAAAAATTCCAATTCTTTACATCCAACGCAACATTTGGTTGGTCGGGCTGTTAAATTTGCCTCCCTAAGTCGATCAAACAGCATGTTCAGAGAGTCAATGTGTTCCTCAAATGTTTCTGTTGCTATAAGGATATCATCCATAAAATTTGTTATACAGGGATTATTCAGAGGATCCAATAATTTTCTCATCATTCTAGAGAAGACACTAGGCGCATTCTTCAATCCAAATGGCAATCTATTAAACTCATAGTGTCCTTCTGAGGTACTAAAAGCTAGGTATGGTCTAACCTCAGGTTTTACTGGAATCTGATAGTATCCTTTACTCAGATCCACTTTTGAGAAATATTTAGCTTTATTTAGTCTGGCAAACAGCTGATTTGTATCCGGCAATGGATCCACCTGTCCTTCTGTAATAGCATTCAGTCTCCTGTAATCTATACAGAGTCTATGTTCTCCAGAGGGCTTCCTTAAAAGTACAACACCGGAACTATACGAAGACTCACTGTGCGAAATAATTCCTTCCTTCAATAGATAGTCTATCTCTTCCTTCAAAGCTTTTTCCTTAGCAAACGGAATCGAATATGGTTTCATACAGACAGGTGTGGAGTCTATGAGTTTCATATCATATTCCAATAGGTTTGTATGCCCTGGTCGGTCTGTTAACACCTCTGCATGATTATTTAGAACCTGTTGCACTCTCTCTTTCTGAGTTTTCGTTAAATGTGTACTGATTTTCACCTGTGCTGCTGTCTCACAGGGGTGTAATGGATATTCAAATGATGAAAGTGGTTCCTTTTTCATCTCCATGGCGATGGACAAGGTCAACAAGTGTGTCTCTTCCTGATGTTCTCTTTCCAAATATTTCTTCAGGAGATTCACATGATAGATTTTTTTTTTCCCCTTCTTATCTATCTTATAATTTGTTCTAGACACCTTCTCTAGAACTGTATATGGACCCTGCCATCCAATTTGTAACTTATTCTGACTCCCGGGCAAAAGAAGCAGTACCTTCTCTCCCACAGCCAAATTTCTGTCTTTCGCCTTCCTGTTATAATAGGCAGCATGTTTCTTCCTGGCTTGTTTCAAATTTTCATTGGCAAGTTTCCAGCCAGTTTTTTAACCGAGTCGTCAGCTCATTCACATATTGGTATGAAGATGTAATGTTTTCCTCTGCCTTTTCATCAGTCCACGTTCTTAACAAAGCTACATATGGACCTTTAATTGTGTGGACCTATTTGTCCATGCACCGGTATGGTCTCTTCCACTCGAAGCTTTATAGTGATGATTTTTCCTCCCAGAATTATCATTCACAAAACGACCGCTACCAATTTTTCTTTTGAGGCTTTCTCCCCTCTTAAAATTCTTGATGAGAGATTTCCTCTCTACATCCTCTTCCTCCAGTTTGTTTAAGTCCGATTGAGGGATTTTCGGCTTATCCTGGGGTAAGACATCTTTTTGCACTCTCCGCATAGTGGCCATTGTAAAACAGTTAAGTGAAGCTTGTCCGTGAAAAGGGGCTTCCCATTCCATTTGGTCCACTTTATCAAATCTATTTCTCTTTTTATTGTCAGGCCTGATTTTGCCCCATGGCGTGTCCAGGTCCTGATCCATGTTCCCACTTGTGGGTGTTCCCTCATGTGCTATGCTACACCTTTCTACAAAGTTCTCAATGTCCCATCTTGCTTTGGGCCAATAATAATTGTGAGCCACCTTTTGGATGATGGTACCTATCTTCTCATGGTCCCCATCTGGTTTCACATGTAGGCTCCTTATTAATTCTGTCCTGTATCTTTTTGGAAGAACCAGCTGTCCGTGACCATTGGATCTAGCTCCAGTCTTCCTATACATCAACTTGTTTTTCATGTAAAATTCTCCCTTGCCTGGAGTTGTATGACAAGTTGACAATTTTCTGAAACAAGGCTTGAGTGTTTTATCCCCAGCCTGTGCCTTCCTCATCTCTTCTGGAGTGGTATCTAACATAATATCCTCCTCCTGTCTTGAGGTCGACCTGACCTGAAGGGTTGCCATATACACAGGTTTCCTTCTACAATGGTCAGTGTCATGATTGTCCATCTGACAATTTTTACACCACCTTTTTCCTTGGTTGAAAGATTTTCTTTCATTATATTTCCTTTCATCGAATTGTGGGACTTTATTTTTATTTTCATACCGTGGCCTATCAAATTGGTGCTTACCTTTATTTTGATCCCTAGGATCAAATTTATTAAAGTTCTGTGGTGCCCTAAAGTTGTCCACTTGTTTCTTTTTATTACCTGTTACCTCTGCTTGAGCTGCTTGATACCTTTCAGCAACATTTAGCAACTCACCCAGCCTCTCTGCACCTTGTTCCATGAGAAACTTTCTCAGGTCTGGAGCCATGGACTCTCTTAGTTGCTCTATAAGGACCATTTCCTTAAGATCTTGGGTTTTCCCCAGAGAAGTCCATTTCTCCAAGTATGTCTCAATTCGTGCAGAGAACTGGTGATAGGTTTCACCTGACAGTAGTTTAGCATTCCTAAATTTTTTTCTATAGAATTCTGCATTCTTTTCATACCTTAACAAAAGAGCCTGCTTTAGCATGTCATAATTTTCCTGATCACCTCTGCTCATTTTTGCAAAAACTTCATAAGCTGCCCCACGAAGTCCCTGAGATAACTTTAAGCTCCACCTTTCTCTCTCTAACCCATACGTGGTAGCTAATAGTTCGTACCTATTTATATAGCTCTCAATATCATCGTCTTTCTCAACAAAATGATCTAAATGAAAGTTCATAGCTGAGGTCGAGGCTCCCTGAGTAACCGTAGCATCAGAGGCAAAGGGACTGGCACCATTTTCAGGAGCATGGCCTTGAAACTCAAACTCCCTTAGTCGTAACTCATGTTCCCTTTGTAATCTTTTATCTTCTGCTTCCCTTTCTGCAGCTAATTTCCTGTCTTCTCTTTCTGCAGCTAATCTCTTCTCTTCTGCTTCCAATTTCTTAGCCTCTTTGTCAGCCTCAATCTGCAACCTCTTAGTCTCAGCCTCAGCTTGCAACCTCTTAGTCTCAGCCTCTAACTTTCTTTCGGCCTCTTTTTCTAATCTTCTTTCTTCGCGTTCAATAAATTTGTCACATTCCGTTGTGACATAGGCAACCATAACTTGCCCATCTAATCCTAACTCTTTTGCAGTCTGAACCGCAGCAGATCGAAATTTGGCCAGGTCCGCCATTGTCTATCAGGTAACTTAATACAATGTCTAACCAACTATTCAATCTCTAATGGACAACATAAAGATTTCAAAAATCCCAATGAG